>NC_051170.1:14786849-15143327 GCF_013339725.1 Rhipicephalus microplus
GTGCCCGTACTGCAAAGGCGCCGCCAGATTTTTTTTCCAGAGGGTTCAACCACCGTTTTTATATGTTGTTCATGCATGTGATCTTATTCATGTGTACGTAACCATGCTGATCCCGCTCACGCGTGGCTTCGCCAAAGTAGTAAAAGTTGTAGAAGTAAAGAAATACGACCAGCACCTTCACCCTCCTCTCCTTCTTGTTCCCAGCTACGCCAATGCTGATTTACTTATTTAAGTAAATTTAGAAACATTTCTGCTATGTTTCTTGATGGCAAACTGATGGCAATCCTCAAATATCGCACATGTGAACAATTTCAGTAAAATTGATTGATATGTCGGGTTTAACGTCCCAAAACCACCATATGATTATGAGAGACGCCGTAGTGGAAGGGTCCGGAAATTTTGACCACCTGGTGTTCTTAAACGTGCACCCAAATCTGAGCACACGGGCCTACAACATTTCCGCCTTCATCGGAAATGCCGCCGCCACCGAGATTCGATCCCGCGACCTGGGGGTCAGCAGCCAAGTACCTTAGCCACTAGATCACCGCGGTGGGGCAATTGCAGTGTAGCGAGACTAAAGTATACCTATAGATGAGCTTGAATTTTCGATAACCCTCCATGAATTGCTGCCTTACTACGCCGAGGTCACGTTGTATGCGAACAACAACAACAGAGAGGGAAAAGAGAAATGCAAGAACATAAGCCACGCATTTACGATGGCTTACGTATTGCCGTTCATTGCGGGTTCTCGGCCGAGGGGACCTGCACCGGAGGTCGACCGGAATTCCCCGTTCGCCGAGGAACGTGCCCCGCAAGTCGCCACATCTGAGCCGTTCATCTCGGATACACAGACGAGCGAAACGAATTGAGAATAATATCACCACACTCGCCCCAGAGCTGCGCACTTCCTTGTCGGTTTTTTTATTATTATTTATTATTTATTAATATTGTAACCCTCACTTGAGGGTCATTACAGGGAGGAATATAAACACAAAACAAAAACAATACACAATGACAAAACAGACATTACGTTTCATTTTGCTGGTAGTGCAATTCTAGCGAACACTCAAACGCTTTGACATTTGCGCTAGTAACAGCGTACTCTGGAAGTCTGTTCCACACTTCTATACTATACGGAAAAAAAAGAATTTTTAAAGCCATCCAGACGCGCCCAAAAAGGCCTTATTGGGTGACTATGGTTCAACCGAGCTCCTCGTTTGGGTGCAGGTTGTATGTATGTGTCTTTATTTATTTTCATTTCGCCTCTTATAATTTGAAACAGGAGTTTTAACCTTTGCTTTTCGCGGCGCACTTGCAGGGGTTCTAGCGCACATGATTTTAACAAATTTATGACGGATTCTGTCCTCCGGTACGGCGAGCAAATGAAGCGCACCGCTAGCCTTTGAATTTTTTCTATTTTATCTCTCAAAATGCAAATGCATGTTTTCTCATGCATTTGCACGCCACGTGAAGCCGCCCATATATACCCGCAGGGTCTCTTACGCACTCGCCTAAAACGATTAGAAGGCGAAAGCCATTTTTCTTGTCCTTCTCGGTAGATGCGTTGATCCTTCCCCGCTACTCTCCGAACGAGGTTTTGCACTGCCCCGAGGATAGGACGCACTTGTTTTTGCATAGCCAACGCCTCCTTTATTAAGATGCCTGACGAATGGCTCGTGATGCCAGTGGAGTCGCCCTGTCTTTGGTTTTGAGCAAGCGCCGCGCAGTGGCGCTCGCGGCCGACACTATTATCACGGCGTTCTTTACTTGTGGCCCCTAGGGGCGCGTCAGTCGAGAATTATTGGAGATCTTCAACTATACACGACTATTCCGAAGGCTATGCAAAATGTCGAGTTGTTGCACCGTCCGCCACAAGTGGCGCTATAAGACCGACACTAGTAGAAAATGAAGGAGGGAAAGGATCTCGCAGCTGTTTTCATTCTCACGCGGCAGGCATCTAAATCGAGGAGGCGTCGGCATAGCCTTCGTGATTGTCGAGTCCTTGACCAAGCGACGATGACATGCTTCTGGCGTCAATCGTGTGACATCACGTTATGTGACGTCGTCGTCATCATCAGCAGAGACGGCAGCAGCCTGACTACGCCACTGCAGGGCAAATGCCTCTCTCACATTCCGCCAATCATCCCAGTCCTGTGCTTTCTGCTGCCACGTTGTACCTCCAAACCTATTAAATATCACCTGCCAGCCTTATTTACTTACTTCTTCCCCTCACGCGCTAGCTTTCTCTTGAAAGTACGTTCGTGAATCTTGGAATGGCATCATGATCCTTTGTATTTCAAGAGAATCATGATGTCATAACGTCACACATTTTTGCGATCTGTTACTTCTGATGATGAAATGTGGTGACGTCATCACACGATGCTTTTTTTTTTTTCACCCACACACCTTGACGCCAGTTTCACCAATTTTAGCGTTTGCTGAGGTCTCTATGGCTTTCAATAACCGGCGGTGACCTGTGAATGGCTATTTCGTTCTACCGCAGTGCATGAGGTCGGTCTCGGGTTGGACTACTAGTTTGGGCTCGGCTCATGGTGGCGAGGTTCGATATAGACACCTACGCACTTGAATTTAGCTGCACCTTTGACAAACTCTGGAGGTGGTAAAAGTTATACCGAATCCCTGTTGGCGCGGCAACGATGTTTGACGCAAACGACATACCCCATAAATTGCATAAATAAACTGCACACTGCGATTGGACTTTACACGGGTGGAGCAGCGTACGCATGACTTAAATTTTTGTCTGCACTGAGTCGTTTCTTTAAAGTCACACTCACACATGACAAAAAATTACTTCGTTGCTTTTTGTTATAGCTATATATACAAGTCATTGTTAATACAGAAGTGTTTCATGACATATATTTCACTCCCACCACTTAGCGTCTCTCCTGTCAAGTTCTCTCCTTCTATTCCTTAGTTTGATCATCATCATCATCATCATCATCATCATCATCATCATCATCATCATCTTGACTATGATGATCACTGCAGGACAAAGGCCTCTCCCATGTTCCGCCAGTCAACTCGTCCTGCGCCTGATGCTGCCACTTTATTCCCGCAAACCTCCTAATCTCATCTGCCCACCTAACTTTTTGTCTCCCCTTCGCCCGCTTGCCTTCTTTGGGAATCCATTCAGTTACCCTTAATGACCAACGGTTATACTGCCTACACGCTACGTGCCCGCCCATGTCCATTTCTTCTTTTTGATATCCTTAACGCCGGTCCATTCCCTCAACCGCTCTGTTCTCTTCTTGTCTCTTAAAGCTACACCTACCATATTCATTTCCATTGCTCGCTGTTTCGTCATCAGTGTAAGCTGAACCCTCTTTTGGGCCTCCAGGTTTCTGCTCCGTTGGTAAGTACCGGCAAGATGCAGCGGTTATATACCTTCCTTCTGAGGGATAGTGGCAGTCTACCAGTCATGATTGGAGAATGCTGCTTGCCGAACGTGCTACACCCCATTCTTATTCTTTTAGTTACTCCATTCTCGTGGTTTGGATCTGCGGTTACTACCTGTCTTAAGTAGACGTACTATTTTACAACTTCAAAAGCACTGCTACCTATATCGAAGCGTTTTTCTCTTTCGAGATGTTGTACATTGCTTTCGATTTCTGCAGATTAATTTCAAGGCCTACCTTTCTGCTCTCCTTGTCTAATTTAGTAGTCATGAATTGCAATTAGTCCTCTGAGTTACTCAGCAACGCAATGCCATCGGCGAAGCGCAAGTTGCTAAGGTATATCTTCATTATTCTCCATTGACTTTTATCCCTAACTGTTCCCATTCTAGGCTTCTGAAAACCTCCTGTAAGCACGCGGTAAATAGCATTGAGGAAAATGTGTCCCCCTGCCTTACACCCTTCTTGATTGGTATTCTGTTGCTTTCAAGCACTATGGTAGCAGTTGATCCCCTGTAGATTTCTTCCAGAATGTTTATATATACTTCATCTACGCCCTGATTCCGCAGTGTTTGCATGACGGCTGATATTTCTACTGAATCAAACGCCTTCTCGTAATCTATGAAGGCTATGTATAGTGGTCGGTTATACTCTGAGCATTTCTCTATTACCTGATTGATAGTATGAATGTGGTCAATTGTTGAGTAGCCTGTTCGAAATCCTGCTTGTTCCTTTGGTTGATTGAATTCTAATGTTTTCTTTACTCTGTTAGCAATTACCTTTGTATATAGCTTGTATACTACAGAGAGCAAGCTGATCAGCCTGTAATTCTTCAAGTCCTTGTCATCTCCTTTCTTATGTATTAAGATGATGTCAGCGTTCTTCCAAGACTCTGGTACTCTTCCCGTCCGGAGACACCTCGTAAACAGGGTGGCTAGTTTTTCTAACACAATCTGTCCTCCATCTTTCAGCAGATCTGATGTTACCTGATCCTCACCAGCAGCTTTGCCTCTTTGCATGCTCTCCAAAGATTTTCTGACTTCTTCTATCATTACTGGTGGGGTGTAATCTGGGTTACTGCTAGTTCTTATAGTATTAAGGTCGTGGTTGTCTCGGCTACCGTACAGATCTCTGTAAAACTCCTCCGCTATTTTAACTATCCTATTCATATTGGTAGTTATTTTGCCTCCTTTGTCCCTTAGTGCATACACCCGACTTTTGCCTATCCCAAGTTTCCTCTTCAATGCTTTGACACTTCCTCCGTTTTTCAGAGCGTGTTCAATTCACTCCATGTTATACCTTCTTACATCGCATACCTTACGTCTATGAATCAACTTCGAAAGCTCTGCCAGTTCTATTTTGTCTGTTGTACTTGACACTTTCATGACTTGACGCTTCTTAATTAGGTTCTTCGTTTCCTGGGAAAGCTTGCCAGTGTCCTGTCTTACTACCCTGCCTCCAACTTCCACTGCACACTCCGTAATGATACTCGTCAGATTATCATTCATTGTATCTACGCTAAGGTTGGTTTCCTCACTAAGAGCCGAGTACCTGTTCTGCAGCGACACTCTGAATTCCTGTACTTTCCCTCTCAGTGCTAGCTGATTGATTGGCTTCTTGCGTATCAGTTTCTGTCGTTCCTTCTTCAAGTCCAGGCGAATTCGAGACCGTACCATTCTATGGTCACTGCATCGTACCTTGCCAATCGCTTCCACATCCTGCACGATTCCAGGGTGTGCACTCATTATAAAGTCTATTTCGTTCTTATTTTCGCCATTATGGCTCCTCCATGTCCACTTGCGGTTTTCTCGTTTTCGGTAGAAGGTATTCAAAATCCGTAAATAATTGCGTTCTGCGAATTCTACTAGTAGCTCTCCTCTGGCGTTTCTAGTATACCGATGCCATAATCTCCTACTGTCTGGTCTCCAGCCTGCTTCTTCCCTACCCTTGCATTAAGGTCGCCCATCACTATAGTATACTGTGTTTTTACCTTACTCATTGCCGATTCCACGTCTTCATAGAAGCTTTCAACTGAAGCGTCATCATGTAACCTTAGTAACCTGCGCTTCGCCGATGACATTGCATTACTGAGTAACTCAGGGGACGAATTTCAACTCATGATTACGGAGTTAGACAAGGAGAGCAGAAAGGTAGGTCTTAAAATTATTCTGCAGAAAACGAAAGTAATGTACAACAACCTCGGCAAGGAGCAGCGCTTCGAGATAGGTAATAGTGCATTTGAAGTTTTAAAAGACTATGTCTACTTAGGGCAGGTAATAACCGCCGAGCCGAACCACGAGATTGAAGTAACTAGAAGAATAAGAATGGGGTGGAGCACATTCGGCAAGCACTCTCAAATTATGACAGGTAGATTGCCACTATCCCTCAAGAGGAAGGTATATAACAGCTGTATCTTGCCGGTACTTAGCTACGGAGCAGAAACCTGGAGACTTACAAAGAGGGTTCAGCTTAAATTGAGGACAACGCAGCGAGCAATAGAAAGAAAAATGGTAGGTGTAACCTTAAGAGACAAGAAGAGAGCAGAATGGATTAGAGAACAAACGGGGGTTAAGGATATCATAGCTGAAATCAAGAAGAAGAAATGGACATGGGCAGGGCATGTAGCGCGTCGACAGGATAACCGCTGGTCATTAAGTGTAACTGACTGGATTCCCAGAGAAGGGAAGCGGGTTAGGGGGAGACAGAAGATTATGTGGGCAGATGAGATTAAGAAGTTTGCGGGTATAAATTGGCAGCAGCAAGCACAGGACCGGGTTAACTGGCGGAACATGGGAGAGGCCTTTGTCCTGCAGTGGACGTAATCAGGCTGATGATGATGATGATGATGATCATTATTTCTTATCCCTAACTCCTCCCATTCTAAGCCTCTGAAAACCTCCTGTAAGCACGCGGTAATATCTATAGCAATGGAGAGATCGTATCCCCTTGTCCTACACCCTTCTTTATTGGTACTCTGTCGCTTTTTTATGGAGCAATATGGTGGCAATTGATCCTCCGTAGATTTCTTCCAGGATGTTTATATATGTTTAGTCAACGCCCTGATTATGCAATGTCAGCATGACTGCTGACGTCTCTACTGAATCAAATGCGTTCTCGGAATACATGAAGACTATGTATAGTATTTGTTCGCTCATACACTCTTAAATATGCTCTCTCGAGAGCTTTGGATGATCATCACTTTGGCCAATGAAGCAGCATGGTTGATCTGTTTTGTTTGCTTCGAAATACGCCAGAGAAATGGCCCACGAGAGGCGACTCCTGTCGAGACTTTCGGCATAGGATGACCTTCTATACTTCGAAGTACCGCGAGATTTTGGCAGATCAGACAAAATGGAGGGCAGAGGGGTGGAAGGGGATGTGACGGCGCGGTTGAAACTATGTTTGTGCTGTTCACGTGCATTACCTTCAGGAAAATTGTGACGTGTTGTGAGAGCCAGTGCTCGCTTCGACTGTATATACGATCAACCTTGGAATCGAGTCGATATCTTTCGCATGTTTGCGCTCCCCACCCTGGCCCTCTCTTCAATACTTATCGGCTCTTAGAAGCCACGCGGGGAAATATACGAGGTAGGCTCGCCTATACGAAACCCCATCTCCTTCGGGTTTAACCGCGGCCGCTTATAAACAGTGGTAGCGTACAGAATAGCCCGGTACGCACCGGTTCTGGTCGCACTCACGACACGTGGAAGCTTGCGAATTTCAATGTCACCATTTATCGAGGAGATTGCAAATTCCTGAACACGGATTGTCACAAAAAGCCGACAAACTGTTCTGACCTCTTAAAGACTGCAGCTGCCTATTTTAGTGTTTGCTAAAGTATAGGCAAGCTCCATCTTTGAAGAAGACAAATTTATTGTCGTCACGTCGGCTTCAGTGACAACCCGTGTGCAGAGATTTTCAATCTCTTCATCTTCTCTTATTTTTGCCTTTTCATTCTTACAATTTTCGAAGATGAGAAGTTTTCGGTGACATTATACCTTATGCGGCACGTCATCAGTGATGCGCTTTAGGTATATGCCAGGTGTATAAGTCAATACAATATACCAGGTGTATAAGTCAATAATTAATAGAAAAGGGTAGCATTTTACTACGGCGTCTGTAATGATCATATAATGGTTCTACATATCACGCGAGTGCATTGTAGAATAGCGCGTCAAACAAAAATACCCAGGATTGTCTGGTCCATGTGTTTTACGCGTGATTTGACAATGAAATCATCACAGATGTTCGCTATCATCGCTGGTTGCGGGGAGTCAGTAGTAATAGGCCCTTTAGATAGCAGCTTTTATGGGACGCTCTCTCACATATTTCAAACTTGCATATTTGCGCTGACATAGCAATAAATATACGTCGTTGTGTTTTCTTTTCAAGAAATACTCACAGGGTCTCACAGGGTCTCACAGGTCTGTCTTTCGTATAAGACGACTCTAAGGTGAAAGCCATCCGATCCATACCGATGCGACACTTCACGATAATGCTGCTTTTCACCTCATTGTAGTCAAGCGCGAACGCCGCGAAGACCAAGTGAGCACGCAGCTCATGTGCCTGAAGCAATTGGTCTTTTTTTTTTACTGCCACTGCTTTGTTTGACGCCAATATTTCAGGCATAATCAATGGCAGTTTTTTTTACCATACGCAAGCTCCCGACATACATCTAGTCGGTGGTTATACTGACTGATTCTTTGTCTGTTCGCACTGCTCTGACACTACCAAAGACATCACCTAGTTTATCAGAATTTCATTCATATATGTCCAATCATGTTAGTGTTGAGCGTTTGGTTTGGGTGCCAGGTCACACTGGACTAACACTAAATGAAGCAGCGTACACATTGGCGGCAGCATCAATTCAGGGCCCCGTCTGAATATTCTAAGACCTTGCTGCTTATACACAGTCGCGCGATTTCAAAGTTTTCTCCACGGCAGGAATACACCAACTGTTCTGTTCTAAATGGCGCATATTTCCAGCTCCTTTAGTTTCAGTGCTATACAGCTCATGGTGTGACGATTTGAAGTGACATTCACTTAACAGGAATGTAGGATTCTACCTTGAAACTTTTATTTATACAGTCCTGGCTTTGTTACTTCCCCCCAAATGTTACTATTTTAGTAAAGAATGCAGTAACCATAGAACGCCTTTTCACCGAATTCCGCAAGTATTGATATTTAACGCGAAAATTTCGGACACCAGCTTTCCGCTCCCCACCGCGGTGGTCTAGTGGCTAAGGTACTCAGCTGCTGACCCGCAGGTCGCAGGTTCGAATCCCGGCTGCGGTGGCTGCATTTCCGATGGAGGCGGAAATGTTGCAGGCCCGTGTGCTCAGAATTGGGTGCACGTTAAAGAACCTCAGGTGGTCGAAATTTCCGGAGCCCTCCACTATGGCGTCTCTCATAATCATACGGTGGTTTTGGGACGTTAAACACCACATATCAATCAAATCACCAGCTTTCCGAATACATGGGCTAGAGCTGTCTGAAACGGTATTACTCTCCTGAGGGGAGTCGGAACTGGCTCATTGCAACAAGGAAATGTATGGGTAGTATATAACTATATAAAAGTATCGAAATGGCTACCATGCTAATGTCACAAGTACGTATTTATTACTTATTTTTGTCCTTAGTTTATTTCATGTATTCTTTACTCTAATTTTTTGTTCTATAACAGTCCACAATAGACTGATAGCACAACCATTTTTTTTGTTTATCTAAAAAAATTTCTTTAGGCATCACCCCCCCCCCCCTCATTTCCTCCCCCCCCCCCCCAAATTTTATTGCCGCGTGACTCGTGGCCGATCGTCCGTGGTGTGTTCAGCCACTCACTCCTCTAG
Source organism: Rhipicephalus microplus (assembly GCF_013339725.1). NCBI lineage: Eukaryota > Metazoa > Arthropoda > Arachnida > Ixodida > Ixodidae > Rhipicephalus > Rhipicephalus microplus. The sequence continues at coordinate 14,796,109 of NC_051170.1, forward strand.
CGTCCAACGAACCAACCAACGATGAGGTGCGCAGGTGGTCACGTGACTTTTTGTGCGACACGCTGTTTTTTTTTTTTTTTTGAGAGACCATGGTTCGTTTTGTTTGCCTGCACCACATGAATCAGTTGTTCACGAGGTGCTTCCCCTTGCCAATCGTTTCAGCGGTGCAGCATTGACGACCTCTGAATCCTGCCATTCGTTTCTAAAGGTGCAAGAGAGGCGCAGCACTGGCTCACAATTTTCGCGCACCTTTTTTCTTGCATCTGCTCTGCTGCACGTGCGGCTGCACGTGCGGCTGCACGTGCAGCCGCACGTGCAGCAGAGCAGATGACGCAGCACTTGCGCGTATAGGCGCCGTACCCGCCCATGATAACGCCGTGTGTCCTGCCAAGTTGTTTGAGTCTCACAAACTGTCCACATGCGTGGCTTCCCATCGGTCAGTGTTGGGTGGTGTAAATTGAGCGAGGAGAAATGACACCTGTCGGCACCTCGTCATTCGTTTCGGGTGTCTAGCTGTGCCTGCACCGCTCAACTCGCGCTGCACAATTTATGGATTTCTCGTGCACCGCCGTAAACCGGTTCCAAATGGAGCAGGTGAATCGAATGGACCCTTTCTTGCTTTTTTGTTACTACCATATGAAAAATTCGGAGCTTTGTAGGCTACCTTACGGCCGGATACTCCCAGCATCAACATATGAAAGAAACACAGAAAAAAAAATTATGGCAGCTTCGCACTGTAGTCGTTCCAAGCCTGAAGGAAGAGCAGGGATTGATGGCCTTTCTTTTTTTCTCTTTATTTATTTTCTATTCTCTTTCTCTTTTTTTACTTTCTTGAATCTCTTCCTCGCTCCATCTCTCTTTCGTGTTGTTTCATTCCAACTCTTTGTCTCTCTTTCCATGTCTATCTCTGTCTTTCTATTCTTTTATGTCTTATTCCTCTTTATTTCCCTCCATTTTCTCTTTCTAATCTTTCTATCTTGCTCGCCATTTTTCCATCTCTTATTTTCGTGTCAGTTTCTTTCTCTCCCTCTCCATCTTTCTCTGTCTACATTTTTATGTCCTCATTCACTTTATATTGCTCTATTATTTGTTATGTTCCCATCTATCATTTTCTCCGTCCCTCTCCATCTCTTCCACGTTCTCCACTTCGCTGAGCAGAGTTTTCGTTTAACGCTCGCTATAGCGGTGCTTTGTCCCACTCTTGCGGCACACAGCCATCTGTTAAGCTTTGCACGTCGAAGCACAAGTTACCGACAGCTTAAACAGTTTTGCTGTTAAAAGCAAGAAGCAATGAAAGAAAAAGAAAAAAATTCAATCAGAAGCGATTCTGTACACATACGAAATCTGGCGTACAACAGTATCTAACGGCAAAGTACATAGAGATTGGTCACCCATGCAGATTACCGCGGGTAGTATCCGTGCGGATAGCAATCGTGCTCTTGCATATAAGATGGTTCTGAGATATATAGATATGTCACTTACCAACACAATATGATGAACAGAAGCGATAATGTCACTTATAACGAATTCACTGATAATGTGACCATTGAAATTGGCGAAGAACGCTCACAGCACGCCTTTGATTTTCAGGCTGGGGCGTGGTCCAAGCACCCTGCTCATTGTGAAAAGTCGTCCCTCGAGGCTGTTCAACCGATCACATTATCATGAAAAGTCTAAGACTTTGTGGTGACACCTACAATGTGTCAGACCTTTCTGATGGAGGCGGAAATGTTGTAGGCCCGTGTACTCAGATTTGGGTGCACGTTAAAGAACCCCAGGTGGTCGAAATTTCCGGAGCCCTCCACTACGGCGTCTCTCATAATCATATGGTGGTTTTGGGACGTTAAACCCCACATATCAATCAAACAATGTGTCAGACCGGTGATCGCGCACGCACGTGCGATTTTGCGTTGTGTGGCGTTTCCACTTTAACGCGTTCCTATGATGGCGCTACGATAGCGCTGCCGAATGTGTCATCACCCAGTAGCGAAGGAAAGCCGGCCCTGAGGCACCCAGGATAATGATAAGGCGTCCTTCTACGGCGTCCTTCAAGGTGGTCTAAATCAAGAATACGTTTGGCCATAGCTCTCAACGCGCGCACCTTTACGACGACGTGTCGGGTGTGTACACGACTGCGTACACTTCCCATATATGGAGGTGTTGAGGTAGCCGCGGTAAATGACAAATATGCAAAGCAAAATAAGGAGTAAATAAGTGAAGTGAGTGGTTGAATGGGTTGTGGACATACTTGATTATGTATTCTTATTTCCTGTAAGTGCACGCCGGTGTTAGTGACGTGTCACTAATTTGCATTTGATTAGACATCTGTACTTGTATTTCAGTGGCAGTTCCCCCCCCTCCCTCCCAATGAATGCCTCAATGGGGCGCTATATGTATTGTAAATGAGCAAAATAAAACGATTCGGACCCTTGTTACCGCGGGCTATGTGAACGTAAACGAACGATACCGCCTGAATCGCGTGCTTTCTTAGAAACGAGAGTTGCGCAACGCGTCATTCCCGGCTAGACCGCAGAGTGAGCGAGAGAGGGAGAAAGAGGGAGAGAGAGAAAGCCACGCGCCGTTGGACCTCCTCTCCGCGCTCCGTCGCCGCTTCTCGGCGGTTCCTGCTTCCTGACCCGAACGCGATGTCCTCGCGCACCAGACGCACGTGTGTACACACGCCGTCACCCTTTCTCTCGTTTGTACACACGTTCGGCCAAGCATGGGCTGGGGCGAGGAGGTTCTCGGAACGCTCCTCGAGTGGAGATGACGCCGAAGATGTTCAGTGTGAAACCTTGGAAACTACAACTTTCGTCGTGTTCAAAACACACTCACACGCGCACTCACACACGCACTCACCCGCACACACTAACACACAAACTCACTCGCACACACTCACTGTAACGGTGTTCATTACAATAATAAAGACATAAGAACAAGTTGCGTCGGGGGCAGCAACGTTTCAAAAGAACTGGCGAGGCTGCTTTATTTTTCTTTTCACTTTATGAAGACAAAAAGGACACACAACGAGGGCGTTATATGAGGACACAATGCGTTATATAACGGAAACAAAACTCTAGAAGCAACACAACGGCCTATACTGAGCCTCAACGCGCGACCGCCTCACCGGCGAGAACTTTGTTTGCGGGGTACGTCCGCATGGGATGCCGGCACCGCTGGAGTTCGGCGACGAGCAGGGCAACGCTGAAGTAGATGCGCCCACGGAGCAGGTCGGTGCCGAAGACCGTGGTCGACGAAGCCACGCAGACTTCTCCTTGGTCGCGTGGACCAGGGACCCTTGTCGCTTGGGGCCAAGCGAAGCGAGCCATTCCGTCCCTCGAACCCGGCCAGGCACTCGGTAAGAAACCACGGTCGTAACCCTGGCGAACCGTCTTCATCGCTGCCGCCCCAATCGATGCCAACTTGCCAACCGCCGCCTGATGCTGATGCTGATGACCTCTGATGGATGGCGCTTACCCACAAAGGGGGATGGGCCAAGAACCGGGCGGCAGGATACTTAAATGAAACTAAAATGAAAATGAAGCCAATCTGAAAAAGTAGCTTAAAATAATACTACCAAAAAACAAAAATGTTTGCTGAGCAAGCGGTCAAACCATCTTTTGTTTTTGAAAGACATAACTACGAATTATAAACTAAAGATCTGAAAAGGTAGGGGTTCACTAGCACGGTAATCTCCTGTCGATGCCTCCTGTCGCAGCTGCCCCTCGTCGTCTTATAGTTCTTCCACCGTGCTTCTGCCTGACAAATTCGTCTGCTATGCCCATGCTGGCGTTCTCACAACACCAAACACGACACTAACGCACTTCTCCCATCACACTCTCTCTCTCACACACACGTGTGTGCGCACGCTGACCTAAAATTTATTTAATAACGGACTTCATATTCAGAAAAGATAAACAAAAATAGATTAGTTGATGCTGTTCATGTCAATGGCAAATTTTGTTTGGTTCATGTAGAATAAAATAGGTCCACTTTGTCGTAATTTGTAAAGTACTCTGTTATTATGCTCGTTGTTTTTTGCAATCGTTTTAACAGGAATCGCTCAAGTGGGTGCTGTGCAGTGGTTACTTGTATGAATGACTCGACTCTGCTGTGGAACCCCAGAGGTCTGAAGTTACGCAGGGCTTTATTTCTTCGAGAATTTCAACACCACTTCTTATGTTTCTACCGAACAGGGACGAGGATGGATGGACGGATGGATGGATGGATGGACGGATAAATGAACGGATGGATGGGTGGACGGGTGGACGGACGAACGGATGGACGGATGGATGCACTGATGGATTGACTGATGGATGGACTGACGGATGGATGGACGGATGGATGGATGGACAGGCGGACGGATGGATGGATGAATGGACGGATGAATGGACGGACGGATGGATGGATGGATGGATGGATGGATGGATGGATGGATGGATGGATGGATGGATGGATGGATGGATGGATGGATGGATGGATGGATGGGTGGACGGATGGATGGATGGATGGATGGATGGATGGATGGATGGATGGATGGATGGATGGATGGATGGATGGATGCATGGATAGCGCAATATGTTCCATATGATTTTTTTTCATAGAAAGATACATCCCCCTCTTGCAATGTGGCGGGAAATACAAACGACAGCGTTGGCGAATCGGAAATCTACGCCGCGATATCGCTCCGTGTGCACACGCTTCCACTTGCCCGATGAACATCCAACTGGCCTTGACCCTGCTGACCCTGCATAACAGTCGCGCAACGTGAGGTCACACTCACGCCATGATCCCGTGTAGGTCGTGCGCGTGCGTGGTGGTATACGGAGCTCGCTTGTCCGTGTGCGCCTCGCAAACGTCTCCATTTGCGACTACTTGTTTATAAACACTGGACGCCTTGACCGCACGCGAGAAGCGAATTTGGCACCAAGTATGTTTTCGCGTGTGCCGTGTGCCGAGGTCTGTTACACTCGAAACTGCCGCTCACTTGGGGGACATTGCGCGATTTATAATCGCTCAAAGGGTTCTGGGCGTAGTTTATTGTCACAGGATTACGTCCAGGTGTGGTAGCGAGCGTAAGCTGCACCCCATTTATGACGCCACATTTCGCGTCCACTGGATCGGCGCAATAGGTAAGTCCAGTGACAGTCAAAAACATAAGAGCAGGACGCGAAGCCCTGGACCCCATGGTTTCAGGCTGCATGTCCAGTCACTTTGCATGCGCACCAATGGAGTGAATGCAGCAGGTCATGAAAGCAACGCCCTCAATTGGTCACTCTTGCAATAAGTAGTGAGTGGCGGTTAAAGTCGCAGTGTGCCAAAAAACTTGGGTCACTTGGCACCTGGTGTTTGTTCTTTAACGCGCACCTAACCCGGGCCGCAAGCATTTCCGCTTCCAGCAAGATTTCGGCCACCGCGACCGAGATTCCAACCCATGACCTTCGGGTTAGCTAGCAGTCGATCACCAAAATGACTAGACCACCGTGGCGGGTAGCTTCGTTTTCTTTAGGAGTAAAGGACACCTAAAGGTTTTGTCAGTCGCCCCGGGGAGATATCAATATTGTATGAACAGTCGTGCACGTAAGCTTGTGTTTTCTACGCTTCATTCGCCCACCATTTCTTTCCACAGACATCAACTCGGTGAAATTTCGGCGTTTTTCGCTCCTCATTGTCCTTCACGTAATGAACTCTGGAGTACCGTGGGATGGGAGGGGGGGTGCATTCTATAGCGCTGCACCCCCTTCGGCCACGTTGTATTAGTGCGACATTCCGCATTCCACTCGTGTCCTTCAAGACGAACACCTTGACTACGCTAAATATGTAGAAAGACGGCACGTGGCGCTTCCACAACGTACGGTACTGCTGCAACGTACCCCACTAGAGGGCGAGACGGCTTGCTAAGCCTCGCGGCGTGTTCTTGCTGCGTACGACGCCGTCTGTTGAGACCCGACGCGAGTAACGCGAGACTCTCTCCCGCATGTGCCGTTTCCTCTCGACGCAGACGCGCGGCAATTTCTCCGCTCATCACGTGACCGACCTCGTTCTCCCCTCGCTTCGTTTTAGCTGATCCGCTTGACTGCCCGCGAGCCAATGTTTTCCCTTTGTGCGCCAATACATTTCGCGTCGTTTGAATTTACCGACAGTTTTGTCGCAACCTTGTTACGAAATAAACTTAATTCAATTCAATTTTACTCGTCCATTCACAGTTGGACGCACCAAAGGTTATACAGGATGGTTATCCTTTCACCGTATGGATTACAAAAGTGAAAGAAAAAAACGTCAGTATGGGAACCACAGGAACTTGTTGCACTCTTGAATCCACCGCGATGGCCTAGTCGTTGTGATTGCTCCATTGCTGACCCCATGGTCGCGGGAATGACTTTCGGCCGCGGTGACCGTATTTCCATGGAGGCAAGACGCCAGAGTCCCGTGTATCTATAGATCTATAGGCGCGCGTCAAAGTGCACCAGATTACCAAAATTTCCGTAGTCCTCCACTGTGGCGTCTCTCATATTCATATCGTTGTTTTAGGACGTACAACGGTAACAAATGCTGTAACGTTGCACTCGTCAAACTTTCGCTTTGCTCTCGGTACGATCAGATTACAGGAGGGTACCACTTTAGATTCTATATATATGAGCAGCCGCTGTATGCTTTGATCGCGCGCACAACCAACTTGCCTGATGTGGCAGGAGTAGCTGAGTGCTCGTTTAAAATATGCAAACAGTTGCGTTAATAGTCGCGGCAGCGTTCTTTTCTATCTTCTTTTAGCTGCGGCTCATCTCTGCGAACGACCACATTGCTTTATTAGTTTCTCCCGCTTCGCCCTTGATCTGATCAACTTGGCGTGGATATAGCGGCACCACTATACACCCATAGAACTCTACTGGTTCAGGTCCCGCGTCATTACGAAATCCAAGTGCATTCAACATAGCCTCCCAAGTGGTACCTGGATTCGATTCGAATAGACGTGTTTACGACACCTTGGATGTAACCGGCTTCAAATATCTGCATCGAAGTTCAAGACATGATAACCATGATAAACATGACAGGTTTAACTTCCCGTAAACACAAGAAATTCGTACAAGTGCTTAAGGTTCTTCCGCTCTGCCTGAGTGTATATATATATATATATATATATATATATATATATATATATATATATATATATATATATATATATATATATATATATATATATATATATATATATATATATATATATATATATTCAACTGGATTGTTTTCACGCGTTGTAACCGATGCAAGCGCAGTTGAGTCTATCCTATTTGTCGAAAACGTCGTGCTACGTATACCGTTACAAAATTTTGGTCTGTAAGCTGCTTAGCAAATAAGCCCTATTGTAAGTAGTTATGTATCCCAAAACAGAACATTTCAAGTCACTGCACTCGAAAATACGTGATTAAGCTATTCTTGCGTGGCCACCACACGTAATCTTACGACGCCGAAAGACTCTAAAAAAAGATGCAACAGATAATATTACTTGTTCTTCGTCTGTGTTAAATACGTTCACAGATCTGCAGCGCCTTTACGTACAAGGCTCGCTAAAGCTTTATCTTGTGTTTCTTTACTTGACGGAGATAAGCGGGCATTGGTTTCGGATTCAAAGACCAGCGGACAATTTCTTTTCTATCTTGATTATAGATGTATGCACTCTGGGGGCAAAAAGGATTCGATGTTGGTAGCGCATACCTGAAGCTTTCGGAGGGCGGTGCGTCGGACAGCGCCGGGTAGTGTTGCGGAACGTTAGCGGTTAATTTGCACTTCGTTTTGCCTTACACTACGCTATAGTCTACCGTGCGATGACAGGGTAAGCTTAAAGAGCTGGGATAAGAAGTAAAAACTCATTAGCGTTTGCAATTAGCCCACACTTTCTATCGAAATGAGAGGAAGAAGAAGAATCGACTGCGTCGTGGATCGCATAACGGGTGGTCTATATAGAGTAACAGACTATAGATGCTACGAGAAGGAAAACGCAGCCAAGGGCGTCAGCGAATGAGAGAAAGGATCAGATATGAAAATTAGCAGACGCGAAATGAGTTCAAATGACGTATACGACAAAGGTAGTTGGAGATTTACGGGAAAGTACCTTCGTGCTACAGTACAGTCGTAAAATAGACAATGTTTACGACGATGGCGTATATTAGAGGCACCTGCATTTAAATTTTGACCAGCTTAGCGTAGAAGTGACACTATGAAACATTTACGTAGAAACCGAGGCTCATTGAGGTGCACGCTAGATCGAAGCGTTAGATGCCGAGGACTTCATGCATGATGGTCGCGGGTTCGACACCAGCCGTGGTGGTCGCATTTCGATGGAGGTTAAAATTTTCGGAGCCCTCCACTATGGCGTCCCTCATCATCATATTGTGACTTCGGGACGCAAAAATTCAACACATTATTATTATTATTATTATTATTATTATTATTATATTATTATTATTATTATTATTATTATTATTATTATTATTATTATTATTATTATTCGAGACTTCTTGTACGGCCGTGATTGGTCGCTTGAAACAGCCGTCTTCCCTTCACGACATCGTTTACTCTGACATTTGTCTTTTAAGAGTTACATCCGGGTTAGCCCCTCTAGTGTACCTCGCGCTGCCTATATAGACGCGTCTTCCGTGTGACATTATCCGCGCTCAGTTACGTCAGCCGAGTTGGCAACATAACTCACTCTCCGAGCGACCGTGGCGCCAGACAACGGGAAAGTGGAAAGGCGATGGAAAAGAGAGGAGGAGAGAGAGGAGGGAGGAAAACTTACGCAGCTCAGCGTAGGGATTTCCGGACTCGCGTGCGCGGGCCGTGAGGTCTTGCGTCACGTCGGATCGTGCACCACCGACGCCCTTGCACCCCTTACCCTCTCTTTACAGCGTCTCGCTAAATATAGGACATCCGTCGAAAGTAACGAAAAGTTCGCGTGTATAAGGTGTTGTCACCGATTGCATGGTTCGTAGCAATGGGCCGTTTTTGTGTGCGATTCGAGAGTTATCGAGCAACGAGGTTGCCAAGAGTGGCGTAAGACTAGCCGTACTAAGTAAGCCCGTATGCCATGTTTGTTATTACGTAGTAATTCTTCATGTCCCAGGCGTCAGTGGGTGAAACTCTGGGCATAACCCAGGTATCGGAAACCCGGGGTTATCCTGGAGGTGGCGTTTGTTTAATCACTCGAGTGGATGGTCTCGCAACCCTTCAGAAATTTTCGACTTCCGTGCTAAGACGAACGAGGCAAGGTGGCCGATATAGCTGTTCGCATCTTATTGCCATTCGGCCAAGGTCAAACACGCGTATATTTATAACGTATACAAGCTCCTTCGCTGTAGTGTTTTCCAGCTCCGCGCTTCTCTCGTGTTTACAATTATGGATGCTGTGTACATATATAGTATCACTTGTATATATATAGTATACATTGTATATTATTGTATATGTCACATTGTATTGTCACATTGCCACATGGTACACATTGTACACATTGTACATTGTCACATTGTATATCACTTGTATGTATATAGTATACATTGTGCCCCTCCGCGGCTGCAGATGAGTCTCCCACATACATCGGCATTTTGATGTATATTACATATAGACGATTTTACGCAAAGCACATGGGCGCTGCTATCTTGGGAATTTCGTCCTATTTTTTTGTATGCTAATTTGATTGATATGAGGGGGTTTAACGTCGCAAAACCACCATATATGATTATGAGAGACGCCGTAGCGGAGGGCTCCGGAAATTCCGACCTCCTGGGGTTCTTTAACGTGCGCCCAAATCTGAGCACACAGGCCTACAGCATTTCCGCCTTCATCGAAAATGCAGCCCCCGCAGCCGGGATCCAATCCTGCGACCTGCGGGTCAGCAGCCGAGCATACCTTAGCCACTAGACCACCGCAGTAGGGCAGTACTTTTGTATGTTGCGACGCGAATTAGTGAGGGTATGAAACGTCAAATGCACCAATACAACCGTTTTGATGTGTATGCCTATGCCGCAGCAAAGTTGTTTCAGTTGGTAAATATTGAAGTCGTTATGCCCTTCTGCGCCATGGAGGCGTTGACGCGTCGACAGGGAGAGAGAACATCCTCGACGTACGAGGTATAAGACTCGCCTAGTTGTTGTTTGCGACCATCAAGTGTTCTCTTCGTCAGACTGGCTCGAACTACCGGAGTAGCGAAGACTTGTCGCAAATGTTCTTTGAAGACGTTCCAGCCGGGAAAGTCGATCTGGTGGTTAAAAAACTAAGTCTTCGCCAGGCCAGTAAAATAGAAGGAGACGTGGCGAAGCTTGTGCGGATCGTCCCAATGGTACGCTGCACTCACAATGTCATATTAGTGTATCCAGTCGTCCACGTCCTCATTTCGGAGTCCAGCAAACAGAGGGGGCTCGCGAGGAGGTCCACTGACGATCCAAGAGTGAGTAGCTGCGGCAGTCGTAGCCGGAGTGGTAAACGGAGAAGCGCCCGTGGGTTCGTCCTGCGGCATGCTGGTGGACACGTAGCCCAAACGGTGACCTGAGTGAAGATCCAGGAGGCAAAGCGGGCGAACAGGGAATCGAAGAGCAACCTCCACCACTTGTGACGAAGTCCTTTACACGCCTTTATTAGGCCTGGAAGACGTGGCCAACAACAGTCACCTCAAAGGCACAGAACCGACTCACGAGCCATATTCACTAACGATGAAGATGAAGAACACTAGTTGATGATGGTTTTGTACAGGTGATAAAGAAGCGCGCTTTAAATGCCCACAATATGCTAAACGGCAAAGTTAACAGAGCCCGATGAGCGGCACAAAAACCCACCCGTAAAATGGCTTATATAGTGTGCTCACAGTTTTTGTGGTTGCAGTACGTGTGGAGCCTTCTTTTGCGTTTTGCTTAACATGCTTTTCTTTGAATGGTGGGCTTGGAAATTAGGTTATATCCGCTCCTAAAGAGAACAAACATTCGACTTTTGCCAGTTTCAAGTAAAGACGAATAGGGAGCAGCGGAGGGAATCGATAAAAAGAGCGGCTGTTGTTTTGGTGGTAACATGTGCGTTGGCCGCCATGGCGTTTAGTTTCTCTTCGTCTGTAGTGTACGTGTAGGGTACGTGCAGTCTCAGGAGTGGAGCCAGGACGAGGACGTATTTGTTGTGACTCAGAAGCTCTTCTTTCTGAAAAATCTGTTTGGCTGCAGTGTCTTGTGCATTGTGCGCACTGTCTTCCTCCTTCTCTCTTACCCACTGCTTTATAGCTATATACATATGTGATCAGTTCTTGTATATTCGATTCATGTTAACTCCAGCTGCAACTCAGCAAATTCAAAAGGAAAAGAAATAAAAAAGAGAAAGAAGTCAATAGAAATAAACAGACAGGCAAAAAACCGAGAAAAAGAAAGAAGAAAGAAATACAAAATAAACAAAGCCGGCCAAATACGCACTTCATTCAGGCTTGTCATTTGCTAACAGGGTAGCCAACCAATCTGAGAACTGGCTAACCTCCCTGTCCTTCCTCCTTCAATCCTCCTCCTCGTTTGTTAATTTTAGTTTTGCTATTTGTGCTTCTTGGTCACCATCTTTAGTTGCGCAACACGGCAACGTATCATAAATTTTAATTACCCTGAACTCCAGTTATTCAGTGATAGCATCATAGCTATTATGCCATATTTCGTAAAGCTAAACAACTTTACCTTATGATTTCAACGAAAAGTGACACATTATACAATAAACGCGTGAAGCATTTCTTGAAGGAGTTGTTACATCTTTAACGACACAGTAAACCTGGCGCAAACTGATCTTGCTTCCTACGTAGTCGTTATTTCTCACAGTTCGTCTTCCCTCTTGCGATAAACAGCTGTCCACGTAGATATGTGAAATAAGGCAAAAAGGTGGCAAAATGATATTCGAAGTGTCGACACAGGTGTTTGCCTGCCAGCTTTATGACTTTTTGTATGGGTACGCCTAATTGCTTGCATCCTGGCCATCCGGCGTACATTTGCCTATATCTCTCCTCTACATCAAAGCTAGCGTTAATGAAACATTTGGTCATTGAGGAACACTGGAGGTTGTCTAATGTCTTATTTATCGATCGGGGATGCTGCCGCCATGATTTCTGGAATTACCACACAGTTTGATGTGCCTGCACACGTGTGTGTGTTTTCTTCCATCCCTGTCTTCTCGCGCTGCTTTGTTTTTTTTCTTCGTCTTAGTACGTCTCATTGCGCCCTTGGCTACGACGAACATGGCGGCGACAACTCATCTTATTGCACGTAAATGTGTGTATACTATGCAGGTGAACACACTCGTGCACCTGTTTTACCCTCGTCCATGGAATGGATGCGCATCCCGCTCGTTCCGTATTGTTGTCTCACCTGTTCTGTCTTTCCTTGTGCTCTGTTTTTATTTTAATACCACGAACCAACTCGCCCAGAAAACCATTGTATCACATGCACATCAATGCTGTCCTTCGGAGACACCGACTTTCATTGAGCCGGAAAAACAAACAAATCTGGGTGGCTTTCGAATGCTGGTGGTTGATTGTGCGCGTGTGGCCCAGTCGTGAACCCCAAATACTTAACATAATCACTTTGGCTTATGCCCATGTGGAAAATTCGTAACTATGCCTAGAATACATCTATTGTATTCGTGCGTTAGACTGCTCTTTGAACCCGACGCTGCTGTGGTCACTGTAATCTGGTCGTGCTGCAATGTTTACGTAGACCTCACAGAAGTCGCACATTTTATTTTGATTGAAGCGCATGAGTCGCTGCCAGCCTCGGCACCTGGAAGTCAAGAATTTTGAAGGTGTGAACCAATAGCGCTGTTCTGGAAAGAAACCGCGATTACAACTAGTAATGACGGATGTATGCTCAATGCTGCCTTTCATTTATAATAAATTTCTGTAAGTCATGAAGAGCGACAGAATTTTTTTCATAGCGACAGACCTCCCACGACACCTATAGAGACATTAATCCACAGACTTCAATTGTAAGTAGCATACACAAACAGCTTCCTGCTCAACATACATCGATTCAGCTCACCGGAATGCCATTGTGGTCATACAGAAGAAAATGTTCGCCATATTCTTATGGAGTGCGTTACATATGCGAATGAAAGAGAAAAATTAAAGAACAAATTAGCAAGTTTGGACAGATCTACGGCCCCTCACAATAAAGAAACTACTTGGACCATGGCCTGAGATGCATCTCCAGAAAAAGGCGAACATCTTCCTGACAGACTTTTAGTGGAGACCGGACTGGACAAGCGCCCGTGATAGACAGTCAGAGATGGGTATATATGAAATGTGTTTATGCATATACTGACAGTAGAAAAGGAAGGTGTGAGTGTAAACAGTTTATGACTGTGTGAACTGCTCTAAGAAAACTGTGTATTGGCATGATATTTGAACTGGTTTCAGTGTGCTGTTATGTTTTTTTTTCTTTTCTGTATTGTTAAATTTTGGGTACCGTTCTGTATTATTCTTTCTTTTTTTTTCGCTGCAGAACTTTGCGATATGAAGTAGCCGAGGCAATATGCATTTCAACCTCACCACAGCAAAACAGTCAGAACAGAACAGAACAGAACATATTATGTGGTTTCCAGCGCTTTCAATATGTTCTGAAACCGGAAACCGAATGGGTTACTTGGCCATAGGCGCTTGGCCACCTCGACTATGTTCCGCCTGGTATCTCAGACACCGTCGCAGCTCAAACGCATTTCACGCGATTGCGCTGCTCCGTAGGAGTAATGCGTGACACACAATTCAGTTCTTAGCGGACGCCAATCACTGCGCAGTGTGAAACGAACGTCCTCAACTGCGTCCGCTAAAAAATACGTTTTATGCACACGTGCTCCATACGTTCGTAAGAAGGCCACGGCGTACCTGTGTGCACACGGTGCTGCTCTCATTCAGAACGGAAACAGGTGGTCTCAAGCGAAGGCGTAGAACACTGGAGCACTATGCAGTGTCCTCGAGGGAGCGTATACGTAGACGTAGTATTCCGTTGCAGGAAAACAGTTCTATCATTTTATATTGATGCCTAAGTGTTGCTCACCTGTTGAACGAAGCGCAGTGGCAGGCACAACAGGGCTTGGCTGTGCAGGATGGCAGATGATGCAGTATAAATGCTGCGACTATATGGCACACTTCGACATGTCATTCGAAACTTGGGCTGTAATGTGTCTGTGCGGAAGAGAGGGTGGGGCTGAGGATGCTCTTGAACGAATACCAGCGTATTACCCGGAGCTCTGCACAGACGTGCAGATAACAGTTTACATTGACCCGTCTTTCACACGTCAAAGGCGTCTTTGCCCGCATTAATCCACATGATTGTTTGCCTTTAGGTAAAAAAAGAAAACCCGATGGAGAGACGAGGAACAGTCGGTCTCCATTGTTTTTTTTTAATTTTTAGCACTAGCTTTGGTTCCTTGCATTGCAATATTTTAGGGGCGAAGCTCCTTAAGGCGTAGGTCTGTCCATCCCATGTATGTATGTATGTATGTATGTATGTATGTATGTATGTATGTATGTATGTATGTATGTATGTAGTAGCACGCAGCCACCAGTGGCACATACCCGCTCTAGAGCGGGTATGTGCCACAGGGGATGCAAGAAGGAAGATGGTGGTACTTGGAGTGTTCACTGGACGGACGCACGGACGGACGCACGGACGGACGCATGGACCGATGGACAGAAAGGCTAGCAGACGGACGGACGGATGAACGGACGCGCGGAACGGGTATGTGCGACAGGTGATTCGAGATGGCGGTACTTGAAGTGTATGCACGGACGGACAGACAGACTGGAAGACTGACGAACAGATGGACGGACGGATGGATGCATGCACGCACGCACGCACGCACGCACGGACGGACAGACGAACGGACGCATGGATGGACGCATGGATGCTCGCGCGGACGGACCGAAGCAAGAACGAACGGACGAACGGAAGCACGGACGGGCTGACGGACGCTTCGCCGCACTCATCATCATTCACTCCGTGGACATGCTGTGTTTTTTTTTTTTCTGATCCAAATGCAAATGTTATATAGAAGCTGAAATTTTTTCAGACATCATAGCAGTCATATAAATCGATGCGGGGTGGTTACAATGTTTTTTTTTTTTATATAGACTTCAACAGCACTCAGCAGACAATGCAAGACGAGAGAAGCCAAGATGAAACAATTGCTTCAGCATCCTCACCATCGGTTCCCTTGCCCTAACGTTACTAGGCTAGATCTTGACTGCTAACGTTGCCCCTACCCAGCCATTCTCTTTCTCGCATCCCTTTCTTTCGTAGCACGTGCGATCTGTGGAAGCTCAAGTGGAGGGTCTCGAGTCAACGCTATTCGAAGCGCTCCGTGAGTTGACTCACGCGCGGGCAAGACAACACGGGGTCGACGTTCCGGAGAGAGTGTGTGCCGTATACGACATGTGCGCCTACAGTTGCAGGGACCATAGCGTCCATACAGTTTGCTGTGTCAGGTGTCGCTTTTCAGACGGCGCCGCATCAAGATTCTCAACACGTCGAAAGAAGTCGTCACCAAGCCCATCCACTGGCCTGTGGGATTGGTGGCAGGTACGCACGTGATGCAACCGTGTCCTTGGGAGTGCACAATGTGCGACCTGCGCGCACCGGTCAGATGCGGCCGTGCCTTTTCCGAGCAGTGTACGTGCTATTTCAATCGTATCCTCACCGCTGCTGCTGTCTACGTGCTCTACAGTCTAACCGTGGGCATGCCTCTTTAGTGGCAAGCTGAGAGGATGTCAGATATCAATCGTTCCACTCAGGTCGCAGCGATGGCGGGATCACAGACGAGTAGGGGCCCATCCCGCTTCAAATGAAGACCTCGTATATCATTATCGGCAGTCATCTTTCGTGTTGTGATTTGTATTCTATATTTACATTTCATATCGATTACAGAGATCACGAAGATTAAAGACGACATGCGAGAGCACTCAGGTGAGCTGGGATGTGTATATTTCCTCACCGGTACATACGAATCTACCTCGCGGCTGAAATGTGCGCTGAGCTGCAATGGCAGCCGTGAAGGTTAGAGTATATGCGTCTTTATTTAATAAAAAAATGAGGAAGTTTAACGTTCCACAACTACCGCGTGATTATGAGGGGCGCCGTAGTGAAGGGCTACTCAAGTTTAGACCATGCGGTGTTCTTTAACTCAAGAAGAGTGAAGTACACGGGCCTTAAGCATTTTCGCAGATTCTATCGAAATTTCGGTCACCACAGCTGGAATTCCATGCCACGATCTTCGTGTCAGAAGTAATGCAGGATAACCGCGATACTGCCGTGGCGGGTGCGCGTTTATTTGTTAAATGCTACTTCCTTACCATCGTAACAAAAAAAAAAAGATTATTTAAAGATACCAGAAAAACATACTACCACCTAGTGAAGCGCTTGCAAACAGGTGATGCAATTTTAGACGATGTGTTGTTCTTGCAAATAAATAATAAATAAAGAGAGAGAGATTAATGTCTTGCTTGCAAAGACATATTACGAACATACTTTCCCGAGGAATCCGACAATGTGCGCTACTCTTTTTCCTGATTTATGCCAAACGTGTCTCGTGTGATTACATTGTTAAAGCGAAGTCCGGGTTCAACAAGCCAGATTTCTCCGAGCCCGTTTTATACCAGAGGGGTCCTTTTTTCGAAGATGTCAAGGCGTAGCCTTTTTCGCTCTACGTAATTGCCGAAAAATACAGCAGACAGCAAATCATTGAAAGCGAGACTATTGAGCAATTTGTGCGTTTTTCTTTATCTCTCATGCATTGGCTACGTACTGCTGGAGGGAATGTACGACAGCAAGAACATTTCTATGAACGATTGTGTCCTATTGCCCTGCGACAGTAAGCTGGCTATGGCTTACTTCGGTTTGGCGAATGCCTTGTTGTCCGTGATTTATTTGGTTATTTTTTTAGTGTGTTGAGTTCTCATGGACCATGACTCATTTTGACCAACATAATCGTTCTCCTTCAAATGCATGCACACTCAGAGACACAAACACGCACTTTATTTTTGTGCATGGATGTCATTCCGCGAGAGAAGAGTTATCGTCATGGTAGGTGTATATTAAAGGTGCCTAGACATATATAATGAGATTTTTTAATGCAAATATTAGGATCCACGCATTCATTCACTAAAACAGTTGGCATAGCATAACAGCTGATAGTGTGAGCTGCCTGTGGCCACATCAGTGGCCGGGGATTGGTCTCTGATGTGCGTCAGGTGACCACGATGTCAGAACGTCACAATAAAGAGACAAAAACACGAGAGCACGAATTCGCGCTTACAAGATCTCCCTGTTTACTCATAGAGAAAAACAATGAAGAAAACTGATATACGTAAATAACTTATGTTTAAAACTTGGCAGCCTTTTTGTTTTTTGTTTTGTATTACTTACAGCGATGGCACTAAGGTCATTGACTTCCTGTACGTTTCGGACTAAGGTGAAAAAAAAAAGGTAGAGGGAAAGTGAAATAAAAAAACAATTAAGGTCGCCGTATTTCTTTTTTTTTTTTCACGTTTAATCCAGGAGCGATCACTAAACCTTGATTTGAGCGCGAATATAGAACCAACAGTGAATGGGTGCGAAAGAAGACTTTCCTTGTTAGCATGTACCGTTAGCTGCACTCTATACACAGCTCGAATAAACGGCCGAGGAGACGTGATCGAACTGGTAAAGGGGCTGACCACGTAAAGGAGCGTCGACTGCGTATTATCCATTACACGTAGTCAGCCGCACAACCTGCGTGTCGTAAGCGAGGGAGATCATTTCATTGATAAGCGTTCGCTTGTTGTTCGAATAAGTAGCCAAAGCGAAATGCTAAATGACTGAGCAGATGTTAGGATACATATCGAAAAACAGCGGAGCCTGGTGGGGCCCATCCTATATGTATGTGCTGAGAGCTGTTGCGAAGAAAATAACAAAACGACATGAATAAGAGACAGTGTTGTAATGCAAAGTACGCCGTATTGAGCGCACGGAATCTCGAGCAGACTGAAGTGATCAACATCGATTGAAGCATCAGCCTAGACACAAACGTAAACAGGAAGAAGTTGTCTCTGTCACCCATAATTATGTGTCCTTGCGAACCATTGTAAGGTTTGAAGTATGTAAATGCTGCCGAGAAAATTGCGTGCTGCCATGATTAAGACAAGTTCTCTTGTTGCCTGCTGCGCTGTTTTCGTCAGTGGGTGATCAAAGAAAGACGCTCTTGATTGCCCATTGTCCCTATAGCGAATGACCCTTCTACATGCGTGCTTCTGGGCCAAGAAATCCGGCTGAAGCAGATAGCCGAGTGGTTTCAGCCGAATTTACATAATTGAGGGTATGCTTGAATGAATCTAATTTACTTTTTGGTGTACACAGAAGGTTGACACCTACATAATAAAGAAGCAAAAGCTGCAATCGATATGCCGAAGGCTTTTGTTCTGTTGCGAACGACGGACCGATCCCGCCGAAGCCACCACTGTTGCGAAAGACGGCGACGCCAACACGGTCCCTAAGGCGCCACTGCTTTCAACTCCGCCGGGAAGGTCACCAGCCGTTTGGTAGCGTATGTTTCTCAGCTCGCGACTGCTTCTGCGCAGAGCTGATAAGACGAGCGGACGAGACGACGGTGAGTTAAACAAGGTTTATGTACAGCATATATATAGAGGAGTTACAATTTCGGCACTGGGGCCGACAGAGACTCGAAGAGCCGAGCTCTCCTCTCTAACACATAGGTCAGCTTTTCGCCTAAGACCGCCGACTCACACACATGTCGGCTCTCCGACATGGGGACTCCTCTCTATAGGACCGCCGATCGCGACGCGCCGCAGGGCTTCTTTTATTTACACCGGGTCCAACCAAAATGTCCAATCAGAAGCGCCGCTGGTCGTCAGGGCAGATTCCTCCAATGGGGTTGCCGCGCCATGCGTCAGACCACCAGACACGAGGACGCCGGCTCGCTGTCACGTGCGCAGCTGACTCAATGCACGTGGGCCAGAGGGGCGCCGCGCGTGTTCACGCCGTCGAGATGATCGCGCCAGGCGGACTGCGGGCTGGCCTTGACCCAGATTGCCTTTTTCAGAGGCACGGACGTTTGACGAGGACTCGCTGGCATAACAGTTCCTACTGCAAATCGGTACGACAACCACGCACAGCGCAGAAATCGTGTGCACAAGCCGATATCAGATGCAGTTTGGCAACACAAAACGTTGTTTAACATTCGACAAGCGTTGAGGTATACAAAGGTGCGTTTTGTTTCGGCAACTCCGGTCTAGTCGACACCGAAGTGAGAGAGCATGAGTTGGCTGATTATATAGGTTCCAGTAAAGCTCCGCTACATTATTTCATATCTCACCGTGTACATTCACCAATTAATTGAACACAGTAATCGACATGCAGGTATGTCCTACTTAAATGTCTCAGCTTGAATAGCTTCGAATTTCAAAGTCTTAACCAAGCGTCATTGATATGTCCGGAATCGCTGCACACTAATTCAATAGTACGAATGTTCGAACTTAAAGTACACACCTTTTGAGATGCTGGAAACATACACTTATAGTACGCTGCGTGAATTACAAGACAGGAGCTTGCTTGGTGACATCACTATTTGCTCTGACATGCCTTGGCTCGATACCCCGATTATATGCACCTGAAGTTACCGCCTGCGATGACGGAAACATAAGTGCACTTGATTTCATGCTATGCATTCATTATACGTGAGCGGGAAACCACTTTGCAATGAATCAGTGACTGCGAGTTTTGGTTATCCCCGTTTCCACCCCCCACCACCACTTTCCTCCGTTGTTGCGCGTGCACACATACACACTCGTTCACGTGCGCACTGCATACGTGTGCGGTATGTGCAGTGCTCACAGATGGAAACACGACATATTATTTGTATACATAGATGGAGGCGAAAATGCTGTAGGCCCGTGTGCTTAGATTTGGGTGCACGTTAAAAAACCCCAGGTGTGGAAAATTTCCGGAGCCCTCCACTACGGCGTCTTTCATAATCATATGGTGGTTTTTGGACGTTAAACCTCACAGATAATTCAACATATTTGTATTACAACGACTAATATATAAATGATTGCTTGTGATAACCACGTCCTTTCACTGAAAATCTGGCCACTAAAGCTAGCTCTAATGTAAGTGTAGTGTCTGTATAACACAAACTGTAAGCGTTAGAAACGACAGTACGAGCGTTACTTAGCCCTAAAATTTATTGTTTTATTCCGTGGGTACTGTACAGTGCGTACTCTATCAGGTTTCACACTGCGTTCCCGACGAGCCCTTTTAAGATGCAGTCTATTTTAATAGAGATTAAAGTTTTTCGACCTTTATTGAAGAAACGACACCCTTGCTTCGGTCCGATTGTTGCTGTACCTAATCCAATCTAGAGTCTTTCCGAAAGAGTTCGTCCACAACATGGCCGTAAAACTGTGAATCTCTACGGCCATGCACGATTGAAACAGTGGTTGAGCACGCAAGGTCAGCACTGTTATAGTTGTGGAGGCCCTGCCGAAACGTACTACACCTTCGGCAACCAAACAGTGCTTGCATGAATGGGCAGCACGCAGTGTGGCACTGCTTAGGTGCCGCGCAACGGCAGCTGCCCAATAAGTCTTAAACAGGTGAGATGGCGCAAATGAGGACGCACGCACGTGATAGCGAAAGTGTTCACAAACGCTGCTACGGTACGTTTCCACGAGACACAGCCTCTATAGATCAACAATCAGCAGTGGTCGCATATTTCTTAGTCATTCCAGAAAAGTAAGAGAACAACAGTTATGATATTCGATGGTACATGATGCAAAATCGCACAGGGCAGATGAACCGATGCGTGTCAATATTCAAGACCAAATAAAGAAATCATGGAATCCCCACAGCACTGTTGATAATCAAAAGCAAAAAAAAAAAACATTTGCAGGGATCTCACCTCAGATTCAACGTCTCCGAAGTTCTCAATAGTTCCTAACTGCAGCAGAAACTCACAACACGTTGCGGAAGCCAACTTCAGGATGGGTCCATGTCCGGTTGTACTGCGAGACCACAAGACATCCGAGAGGGCACCATCACGTTGTTAATCACAGCGAACTGATGGTGCAACGGAACTTCAAGTGTAAAAGGAAGCCGAGGTAGTCACATGACACTTTTTCAAACGGCTCGCTTGTCGTATGTGCGTGCCTACGTGCGTGTATCAGACACAGCTGTGGTCGGGCGTAGCAGCAGCAGCAGAGGGAGCGATCGCGGCCTCGGGGACGTGTGCGCTCTCGAGGTACGCGCATGTACGCGTACATGCCGTGTGTGTGTGTGTGTGCACCAACAGGCGCGGCACACGCAGCAGCGATGATCACAACGGCACGGGCTGTGCTGTGACGGCGACGTCGGGGAACGCGCGCATCCTCGCTGCCAGTTCGAGCGTGGCCGGGCGCATTCGAACAAAACGCTGCGCACCGGTTCCTGTTGCATTCCAGCCGTTCCGAGGACGGCACCACCATCGCCGATGCTGCGGCGCTTCGCCGCAGCAGCACAGCACTCGAGTGCTTCATTTAATGCAGCGGCCTCTGGAAGCTCAAAACTTTGCTAACCTCGGTTCAACCACGTGTTCAACCTTTCAACGGCCTTGTTCCGTTCGCTAGTGTATATTTGATTCGTACAAGAAAGTTACGGCTAGACATTGCTTTTCAAGGCGCACGTCTTAGTTGCGCTCATGCGCCCAATGCAGCGAAGGCCTTCTGTATGAATAAGAAACCACACACGCTCTGCCACGCAGCATTGGGCGTGCCGTTCCGCCGATGAAGACGTCTCGGTAGCGCTGCACGGAAATAACGAGCTGTGCGCCTATACCGCGGCGTGCATGGGCTCTGTTGTCTTCTGGCTGCATGGCACGCCCATCGACCATCAAGCAACATCGAGGAAAAGCGGCTCTCTCTCGAACTACCGCTTAACGCGCGAGGCCGCAAGGAGGTCTAGGTTAAGCATCGTTGTTTAGGCGCACGTTACGTCCGCAGTACATGACATTTTCCACGGCTTATCAATTGCGAAGCATTTCTTGGTGAACTTGGGCGACTTTGAGCGTATCTATCTATCTATCTATCTATCTATCTATCTATCTATCTATCTATCTATCTATCTATCTATCTATCTATCTATCTATCTATCTATCTATCTATCTATCTATCTATCTGTCTGTCTGTCTGTTTATCTGTCTGTCTGTTTATCTATCTATCTATCTATCTATCTATCTATCTATCTATCTATCTATCTATCTATCTATCTATCTATCTATCTATCTAATCTGTCTAGCCGCTTACGTTTGGGTGCTGTTGTGGTCACCCCTTTAACTTGGCGTGAACAGAACTTGGCATGGGAGGGTAACATGGTTTGATGAATATGTCCCGCTTTTCAAGACATGACTAATGTCACAATCGCGTCGCGTGCGTCGTCAAACACTTCCCGCCAGACAGTGGCACATACCCACGGGCGGATATGTGCCGCTGGTATGCGGGTATGTGCCACGGGTGATTGACACTGAGTATCTACCCAGGAACAACGAGAACACACTTGGGCAATTTTAACGCGCGAGTTTAACGCGCGATACCCGATATCGGTAGCGTCGACCCAAAGAATGCAACGGAAGACATAAGTAAGCGACACGTCCAAACAGGATGATCAAGAAATGCGTGTCATGCAACAACATGAATACGTCCTACACTCATGATGCGCTCGCTGCCGTTTTGCTACCTCCACATATGACAAAATTTGGTATTACGTCACGTGAATGGATGACGAAGGTATGTGACTGGTGCAAACATGATAATCATGAGAATCGTGTCATGTAAGAACATTAATACACGCCACACTCAAGGCGCCAATACACTTCGACGTGAGCCGGTGCGCGTGCGTGCCGGCGTTTGTTTTATCGCGTCACGCCGGCGATGCCACGCAAGTCGCCGATATCCCCCTAGTAGAGATCAGTGGATCTGCCCACTGACCTTCATTGTGGACCTGCATGCCATATACTCGCAGGCGCGCGCCACGCTGCGTTGCTTTGACGCATGCGCGTTTGAGCGCACACGGCGTCCCTCCGTCACGAAGAGAGGCAGACGCGGTGCTGTCTAATAGGTAACGTCGTCGGTGCGAAATGCAGCATGTCACATTTCACGCCGGTTGCCACCGGGCCGCGCCGACGGACCCTGGTCGCGCCTGACGTCACACTACAGAGTCCTTGCGTTTTGCTAGCGTGGCGTCGCTGCGCCCAGCCTGCGCGTGCGTCAACGTTGCGTCGGAGTATATTGGGCCCTTCATGACGCGCTCGCCGCCGTTGCGCTAGCTCCACATGTACCAAATTTGGTATCACGGGAAGTGAATAGACGACGAAGTTGTATGACACGTCCAAACCTGATAATCATAATATGCGTTTCATGTAAGACATGACTACATGCTATGCTCATAGCATTATCGCAGCTGTTTCACTAGTTCCACATATACCAAATTTGGTATTACGTGACGTGAATGGACGATGAATCTAATTGACACGTCCAAATATGATAATCATGATATGGATTTCATGTAAGACATGACTACATGCAGCGCTCATAGCACGCTCGCAGTCGTTTCGCTAGCTTCATATATACCAAAGTTGTATCAGGTGACGTTAATAGATGACGAAGGTAAATGAAACGTCCAAATATGATAATCATGACATGGAAGTCATGTACCGCATAATTTACCTCCTCCTCTTGACGTTGTGCTGATTTTAAAGTGACCTATCACCCTTCCTCATTCATGCTGCGCATATTATCGATTATCACTGTACGTTGGATCTGCCATTTTTTTTTTTGTGCTCGTATGCGAGTGGGCTAAAAAGATTACCAAGCGTAAAATGCATCGCTCGGTGCTTGAGAGCAATTCGCGAAAGGGCGATGATACAAACGTAAGGTTGTTACAGAACTGTCACTGTTACAGTAACTTGCAGGTGATCAGTCAAGTCTGGTCGGTTGGTGCAGAACTTCATTTTGCTTAGGCAGCAAATCCAGGGCATTTGCATCAAGTATAGAATGATTGAATAGCACAAGTTGCAGCTAGCGTGCGAAATTCAGTTGCCTATTTAATGCATGGCGCATGGCGCCATCCAGTCCAGGCATGTATCTATATATAGGCGTGCGCAGGGGGTTTCCCCACTTAGTGCGAGATTTAGAGAGGTTAACATTCTTCACAACGCAGGAAAAAAAATTAAAACGGAGCAATGACGAGCATGTCACATAACGGCCCGCCTCTGATTCCTGGCTTTTCAGTTGCAAATGCGGGAAGTGAGCAATTATCGGAATGAAGCATCCGGGACATATATGGCCGGCATTGTCATCAAAAAACATGAGTGGTCATAACGATGCTCTCAAAGCAATCACTGAACAGGTACGACGTAGTGAGAGTCCACTCCGTCCCTCCATCACCGTGTGCACGCCAGTATCAGTTCTGGAATCGAAAGATAAAACTTTTTTGTAAAGGACGAAGTGCCAATCGTGCAATCACAGTGCATGCATTCTGCCCTTTTCGAGGGTGTTGTAGACGAGGTATACGAAAGTGTTCGCTCTGTGTCAATGACATGTTCTATGAGCAGTCGTGAAAAAGAGGGTCGTGAATCCTTAATCTTTCGTCTAGACGTCGCAGCCGCTTCACTGAGGCTTCAAGGAACCTGCTTGCCTGCCGCCACTCCTTTCCATCCGTCTCTTCCAAGACGTGAAGCAATATGAATGATTACCGACTTCATTTGCACAAAGCTACCGGCCTGACATTCGCCGACGCCGAATGTCATTGCCGCACAGTCGCATTCAAGGTAAAGCGTTTGCGCTGCGTTCGGAGGTTGCTGGCGGAAGGTCGGCACGCCTTGACAAATAAGGAAAAATGAACTTGCGCGGCTTAAGTGTTGATCGAGCGCTCTTCTGAGAGAATCTTTCTTTGGTCGTGAACTTTAGGGCTAATGGTAATGTCATACCGGAGTCAAATGAAGTGCATGCCTTGTAACGAGTTTGCTTTGAGCCTTGAGCAGATATTACTGTCGACAAAAAGTGGACGTCACATGATTACGCACAAAGTGCTATAGCGACGTAATGTATTATACCGACGTAAAGCTCATTCGGCAAATGTTTTAAACGCCAGCATATTCACTATACCGCCCCTGTTTTTCGTGCCTATACATGCTTATTAACATCCAAGCGTGATGATGAGAATTCAACTTATTTTTTTTATCTTGCAGCCTGATATAACCACGTGCATTAAGGTTGGCAGTATTATTTCCTTAAAATAATGCGTGCTGTAACTTGCGGTATTTTCATACTTTTATACACCTTTGACATTCCTATTTGAAAATGCCATCAACATTGATTTCACGGAATTTGCAGACTCGATGCATGACTTAGGCGTTCGAGCTCACCCCTGAAATAAAAAAATGTTTTATGGGATGACTAATGGACGCACACATTATGGACCCGCCAGATTCGACGCGAATGTTTCTTAGGCAGCTGAAACTACGCGCAAAGGTCATGCTGTATGATGCCTTCGAAAAGTGTGTTGCACACTCGGCGCCTTGGCCATAGATGGCGCTGACTAACCCTCCGGTGTATTACAAGCACATAAACACTCAACAAAGTGGGCGGGAAAACGCGCCTTCCGCCGTAACTCAAGTGGTTGAGCATGGGAAGCGTATTTGAATGTTGTGGGTTCGTATCTCACCGACGGAAAGCGTGTCCTTTTTTTGTCCGTTTCATTTCATTTGTCTTTTTGTTTGTTTAATTTCGTGCTACGCGCGTCATATATATAATGGCGAAAAATGTCATCGGCACTTCAGAAATGAACTCAAAGGCGTATGGAATTCGCAATTAGGAAAAGTGTATATAGTACGTGTCGTGCACACAAGTTTTATCGCCAATATTGTGAACTTGACGCATAAAACGAAATAGTTCATATTAGTAGGCATTTGTCAAGCAGCCGGTTGGCAGAGTTTCTTGCTTTGTTTGCGCGTAGATATTATTCCCAAATAACTCTGTCGCGAAACCATATGCGAGGTGTAAGCCACGGAACGAATGCTTTCAGCGCACCAAATGTCATTCGAATTCCCGGATGTATTCACCCTCGAAACCTTGCTGATGTAACCAGGCACCATTTGCGTTCCCCGCAATGACGGAGCTAAGCGAGTGCGGTCATTTAACTTTTGACCTTGAGCGTCACCCGCAAAGGCAAAATAACAGCGTTACAGTATCTACATCTTGTTTGCTGTCGGCGACCGAACTTGAAACTTAGACGTTCTTGTTTTATTTTAAGGTTTTTTTCCTTTCGACCGAACTTCTGAAATTACATTACATCAGATGCACGTCACTCGCGTCAGCATAGTGCGGACTCATTGAAACGACGATCCGCACCTGTGCGTCTGCCCTCTTGCTCCCGTTATATATCTTGCTTTATAATCCGCGCCATGCGAGACGCGACCGCAATCGCAATGCTTCTTTTTATCCTTGTTTTCACGGTGTGGCTGCATTCACCTTGTTCATGGTTCTTCTCATGTCGGTGCCAACTTGCAGTGGTTGTCTTCACCTTGTTATTTCCACCCTCGCCAAACCACCAGCGTGTGATAAGTGAAGATGGCGACAACTTCCTTTTAAAAAGGAGCGTTGTACTCTACTGCTCTTTAAATGCTTGCAACAGGACTAGGGGAAAATGGGTGAGTTATTTAGGACTCGCTCACTGGATTCCCTGCCGACCGGTTGTACCCTCGCGATCTCCTATGACAGTGCAGCTGTGGCCGACTGGATTCGCCCTACGCCATCTCCTGATGCCGACAAGAGCTCTCGTCGAGTGGTGCCCCGTCCTCGGACTCCCGTGACCGTCTCCATCTTTCCTATCTTCTCTTTACTTCCGTCGCTCGTTGTCCCTGCGCCTCGCTCTCTCCTTACTCTCTCTCTATATATACCTTTTAATCCTATCTTTTTAATCCCTCCTTACCCACACCCCTTGTGAGCTACTATTGAGGTGTCGCACCTTATGCAGACAGTTACGGGGCTCACTTTTTTCTTCTTTTCCTTTTAAGAACCACATAAGAGTTATTTAAATTGGGGGGCTGCGCTGTGCGTTCATTATCCGTACTGATTAAAAAACGACAGAAAGACGCGTTGAACAGAGATATAAGCGTTTGTGATGATAGAATGTGGGATCAGGATCCGGAAGAATTCAAACAGCATTCAGGTGATTCTGTACACACAACACAGACTAAAGTACACGACCGATAACTCTGACGATTCGCACACAACCCACTATAGCACTCCTTATTTACATTCTGCTCACCGTTATGAAACGTTTCCGCTGCGGTGAGGTCGGTCGTCACCGGCGTTCCTTGTGCACTCAATACTCGCACTGCCATGACCGTGGCAAAGTGGTGATGGCACTGCAGGCCGGTAGATCACCAGACCACCGCAGGGCAGGTTAACTACCCGTCGCCAACATGAGCCGCGGCCGCCTCGTGCCTACTCGGGCCCAAGGACCACGGGCCAGGTACAGGCTAGGCTGCCGGTCCCTGTGTCAGCACCGGGCGCAGAGCGGGGATCAGGTTCACCAGGTCCGCAAGGCTGGCGGACGCCTAGGGGCGCAGCTCTAAACAGGGAGCCAGACCCACCAAGTCCTCAAGGCTGCAGGACGCTTGGTTGAGCGATGTCGTGACACGAACCGCTGGTCAGCAGCTGCTGTTCATGGTCAGGTCAAGTTCCTTGAATATGGGGCGCACGCCCACTCTGAGGGATTGGCCAAGAACCGAATAGTTTTCATGAAATACCTCTTTATAAAAGGTTAGGATTGCTCTATTAACGAAAAAAAAGATGAAAGAAGATAAATTTGATAATGGAATAATAACCTGTATTGGAATACTATAAAGCGGTGAATTTGAACTAGAGATGAATTTGGAAAATTAAAAAAAAAGTGTACTGAAAATAAAACCTCTTTTCACCTTTGACGAACTCCTACAATGCGACAGCAAACTTCCCGTAACAGTGGCCAAGAAACAAAGCCCCGAAAGAAAGCACATTTTGCGCATTTAAATTTATTCAAAGGAGGCGGGAAATACACCTAAAATCTTTTTGCATAAGGCAGAACTTCTACTACAGGAAATGGCGAAATGTTCCGTTGACTCATTTACTCCACAAGAAGAACAATGAGGGGAGGCTGCCACACCATCATCATCATCATCAGCCTGACTACGTCCACTGCAGGACAAAGGCCTCTCCCATGTTCTGCCAGTTAACCTAGTCCTGTGCTTGCTGCTGCCAATTTATACCCGCAAAATTCTTAATCTCATCTGCCCACCTAACCTTTTGTCGCCCCCTAACTCGCTTGCCTTCTCTGGGAATCCAGTTAGTTACCCTTAACGACCAACGGTTATCCTGTCTACACGCTACATGCCCGGCCTATGTCCATTTCCACATTCCATTTCCATGTCCATTTCTATGTCCACAGAGCCAGACCAGCTCTGTGTAAATGTAAATTTAGCGGCTGAGTCTGACAATGCAGTCTAGTAATGCCTTATTCTGATTGTGTCAGCGAAAAAATGTGTGAGCAATGAATTCTTTAGTGAGAAATATACCAGTAAAGATATAGCGCGTCTGTGCGCTGTTGCGTGGTGCTCACATGGTGCCTTTTGAAGTTATAAGGTGAATCGCGTTTATGCCTGCGTATGCGAATGGAATACACGCCTGAATAATAGCGTCTTTTCCTTGAGTGAGGTGATAGGTCTCCAACGGCCAAGAAAGAAATTGGTGCCAAATACTTGCTTGTCCGATGTAAAGAACAAATTAAAAGCGCACGCACGTGTCAGAGGTGGCTCTAAAATGATCTTCGTGTGCCGGAGTTGGCTCATTATTATTATTATTATTATTATTATTATTATTATTATTATTATTATTATTATTATTATTATTATTATTATTATTATTATTATTATTATTATTTCTTTTTTTTAAAGTCTGGGGTGTTCAGTTGTGTGCCCTACTTGTTCGGCCAACTAACTGCCTTCTAAACAAAGCTTATCACTTCGACCTTCCACGAAGGCATAAAGCACGTGGTGTATATGACGTAACACGTGCAGAACAGAAACTCGCGCGCGCGTGTTTTTGCGCGGGGGCGTACGCATGCGTGCGTGTGTGCGTCTCACTTCATATCTTATCGCTTTTATTTGGAGCAGCTGAGCGAATCTTTTCCAGGGCAAGGTACATCTTGCAAAGCTTGCAGGGCAGACCTTTCCAGTTTCAATCAAAAGGTTTCAAGGCACGCATTCCGCCCCGCCGCGGTGGTCTAGTGGCTTAGGTACTCGGCTGCTGACCCGCAGGTCGCGGGATAGAATCCCGACTGCGGCGGCTGCATTTCAGGTGTAGGCGGAAATGTTGTAGGCTTGTGTGCTCAGATTTGGGTGCTCGTTAAAGAATCCCAGGTGGTCGAAATTTCTGGAGCCCTCCACTATGGCGTCTCTCATAATCATATGGTGGTTTTGGGGCGTTAAACCCCACATATCAATCAATCAAATCAATCAAATCAGGCACGCACTTCTATCCAGCACGGACGCCGTATTGATTGCGGCATAGCTGCGTGTACGAAGGCGCAATGGTTGTGAGCTATACATTCCCCGAGTCACAGCGGCTGTAAATGGCGATGCTCGCACCAAGTCGCAAAAAGCCTAAAACAGCGATAGTGGGTGATTCTCAACTTTAATCTGGTTGCTTCTAGGTTGTTGCTTCACCTTGGCGAGGTGACGCTTGGTTAACTGTTTCTTCGTTGATTCTCAGCGCAGAGAGGGTCGAGATAAACCACAGACAGTCACAGGCGCGGCACAAATATCCAAACCCCAGAGAAAAAAAGCTGGCGCTGTGGGCGAGTTTTTGCACCTCTCGTTTAGACCTATACAGATATATCGTCGTTGGTGTAATGCTTTCAATGCTTCGGGGGTCTTCGCGCGCAGCTTTTCCCGTTCTCTATAACATTCTGTCGTTGTACTTAATTGGTGTCTTTGGGTCGCCGCCGTCGCTTTATTTTATTTTTCCCCTTATTGGAACTAGCGGTGGTGTTCCATTTTTATGGTGAATAGTCGTTTATGATGATGATTTTCGTTCGGCACCCTTTTACCTCCAGCTTTAACAGTTTCACTGTTAATGAAAAGTACGACGAAAATGTTACTGTAAAAACGACGATCGGACAACAATGTCGCCGGATCGGATCCCGGTGGTGGTTGTCGCATTCAGGTGGAGGCAGAGCGCTATAGACCAATGTGCGTAGATTTTGATGCAAGTTAAAGAACCACAAGCAGTAAGACGGCTACTGGGGCGAATTGTTGTTGGTTCATACTTCAGTGTAATCATCATCATCATCATCAGCCTGACTACGTCCACTGCAGGACAAAGGCCTCTACCATGTTCTGCCAGTTAACCCGGTCCTGTGCTTGCTGCTGCCATTTTATACCCGCAAACTTCTTAATCTCATCTGCCCACCTAACTTTCTGCCTCCCCCTAACCCGCTTCCCTTCTCTTGGAATCCAGTTAGTTACCCTTAATGACCAGCGGTTATCCTGTCTACGCGCTACACGCCCGGTCCATGTCCATTTCCTCTTCTTGATTTCAACTATGATATCCTTAACCCCCGTTTGTCCCCTAATCCACTCTGCTCTCTTCTTGTCTCTTAAGGTTACACCTACCATTTTTCTTTCCATTGCTCGCTGCGTCGTACTCAATTTGAGTTGAACCCTTTTTGTAAGTTTCCAGGTTTCTGCTCCGTAGCTAAGTACCGGCAAAATACAGCTGTTATATACCTTTCTCTTGAGGGATAGTGGCAATCTACCTGTCATAATTTGAGAGTGCTTGCCGAATGTGCTCCACCCCAATCTTATTCTTCTAGTTACTTCAATCTCGTGGTTCGGCTCTGTAATTATTACCTGCCCTAAGTAGACACAGTCTTTTACGACTTGAAGTGCACTATTACCTATTTCGAAACGCTGCTCTTTTCCGAGGTGGTTGTACATTGCTTTCGTAATGTACAACAACCTCGAAAAAGAAGGTAAAATAACTACCAATATGGATAGAATAGTTAAAATAGCGGAGGAGTTTTACAGATATCTCTACAGTAGCCGAGACAACCACGACCTTAATACTATAAGAACTAGCAGTAACCCAGATGACACCTCACCAGTAATGATAGAAGAAGTCAGAAAAGCTTTGGAGAGCATGCAAAGAGGCAAAGCTGCTGGTGAGGATCAGGTAACATCACATCTGCTGAAAGATGGAGGACAGGTTGTGTTTGAAAAACTATCCACCCTGTTTACGAGGTGTCTCCTGACGTGAAGAGTACCAGAGTCTTGGAAGAACGCTAACATGATCTTAATACATAAGAAAGGAGATGACAAGGACTTGAAGAATTACAGCCCGATCAGCTTGCTCTCTGTAGTATACAAGCTATTTACAAAGGTAATTGCTAATAGAGTAAAGAAAACATTAGAATTCAATCAATCAAAGGAACAAGCAGGATTTCTAACAGGCTACTCAACAATTGACCACATTAATACTATCAATCAGGTGATGGAGAAATGCTCAGAATATAACCAACCACTATACATAGCCATCATAAAGGCGTTTGATTCAGTAGAAATATCAGCCGTCATGCAGACACTGTGGAATCAGGGCGTAGAGGAAGTATATATAAACATTCTGGAAGAAATCTACAGGGGATCAACTGCTACCATAGTGCTTCATAAAGAAAGCAACAGAATACCAATCGAGAAGGGTGTAAGGCAGGGGGACACAATCTCCCCAATGCTATTTACCGCGTGCTTACAGGAGGTTTTCAGAAGCCTAGAATGGGAACAGTTAGGGATAAGAGTTAATGGAGAATACCTTAGTAACCTGCGCTTCGCCGATGACATTGCATTGCTGAGTAACTCAGGGGAC
Organism: Rhipicephalus microplus; assembly: GCF_013339725.1. Lineage (NCBI taxonomy): Eukaryota > Metazoa > Arthropoda > Arachnida > Ixodida > Ixodidae > Rhipicephalus > Rhipicephalus microplus. Next base: position 14,828,090 of record NC_051170.1, read on the forward strand.
GAATTGCAACTCATGATTACGGAGTTAGACAAGGAGAGCAGAAAGGTGGGTCTTAAAATTAATCTTCAGAAAACGAAAGTAATGTACTTCAGTGTAACAGCGCATAACAAGACGAGCAGGCTGACAGAAGAAATCACCCACATCACCAGCGCTGACTTGCCACTGAGTGATTTATTGCACGCTACACATGCATATACGAATATGCAGCAAGCATGTATGACGCGGACTGCGCCCGCTGACATCTCTATGTAAGATTAAATCATGTAAACACCTGCCGAAAAAAAAATTCGCATTCTTCGTCAGAGACCAACTAACACAGTTGTCTGTCAGCCTGCTCGTTGTGTTGTGCGCTGGTACATTGAATGAAATACGAACCACAGGTAGTAGCGTAGCGAGGGCGAGGCACATCAAGCCCATGCTCCGCCCCCCCCCCCCCCCCCCAACTTTTTTCGCCATGGCCCAAAGAGCACAAAACACAAAATTACACTCGATCACACCTGCTTGCCCGGCCCCCATTTCAGATCGCAAGGCCCCCTCCACCCCCACCCACCGAAAATATATTTCTGTCTATGCCCCTGACAACAGGGGTAGAAATTTCCCGATTCCTCCCCTACGGCATCTCTCATAGTCATATCGGGGTTTTAAAATGTACGAAACACCAAGAAATAATGTTATTCGCGATGTGTTTGATATGTTCAGGCATATAAGAAGATTATTAGGAATTATGACACCAAAACTTCTTTTCGTGTGTGTACTTTTTCATTCAATTTATAATATTTTGCAAATATCTCCAGCATTGATTTATTGATAAAACATGGATACTTAAAAGAATGCGTATTCACTGTTAGGAACAAGACATGCCTGCATTCTGCAGCATCGCCAAGGCTCGGCTCGTTTTTCTGATCGCTGCTGTGCCTTTGGACTAATAAATATCTTCACATTAGTTAAATAATAAATAATTACGTTTTCTATTTCACTAATATCGCCGTGTACACGGTGCTCCATATAGACAAATAACCAGTTGCAGTTTAGCGTATAAGAAAAGCTCTCTCCATTCAGGTGACCACGACACGCACGCTGTAGGGATCCCTTCAGCTCTTTCCACGCGCTCATGACGAAACCGGCATCCGGGCTTTTTTTTTTTTTTTCCACGCGTTTTCCATTACGTCCACCACAACAGCGCTTCAACTTACGCAGCCTCCAACGCCGACAGGCAGCACAGTCTGGCGCCCTCTTAGCGTCGCACGTTACAATTCCTGACGCAGGAAAAACCCAGCGCCATCCAAAAGCACCTGCCGTGCCGCTTGCCTCAGACGTATCACGTTCTTTAGTTGGACAGTGTAGACACGCCTACGCATTCAAAGAATGCGGTGAATGGCAGTGCTGTTCCGTTTCGGAATCCGGCGTTTGACTTTTCTTTTTCACTGCTTCTGTGCATAGCACTCGCTCAGCCTTGATTCTCACTTCTTTCGTATTTTGTCGGCACACTTCACGGATATCTCAACCAGCCATTACGCGTGTTGTGCAAGGTAAACTATTACTAGAGAAGCCTTCTTTGATAACACTTTCTGTTTGTGTGTGTGGTAAAGGAGGGGGGGGGGGATGATGTGTACGTCTTAAATTAATAAGGTTGAAATATTTCTTTTGAATTGCAGTTTACATGGTTCTGATTCGACGTTTACCAAAGACTGACTCTGGGCAAGGTCGTGGGTTTTGATCGGATTTCTGGCAGGCTCCACTCCAAACATAATGTAATGCTGAAGCGCAAGTGTCCACAGGCTTCGGTGCACGCTAAATTGTTCAAGACGTTGGCGTAGCCAGGGGGGCTCACCCACCCCCACGAAAAAAAAATCAATTTTTGCATGAGTATATGATTCGCGCAGGCACGAACATACATTAAGGGTGGACGAACATACTGAGGGAAACTTCTAGACGCCTAAACGTGCACTTCAGGAAGAAAGGCACACAGAGGTTCCTGCGGTGGTTTAGGCGTCTAGAAGTTTCTCTCAGTATGACGAACCACTAGCGTAGCAAAAAGTACTTCTAAGGTGAATGAACAGTTCCACGCCACGCCCTTACCTTCATGAAAAAAAAATTTCTGGTTACACTCTGGCTCAGGACGTCCCGTGTTCGAGCAGACTGAGGTGTATTATGTTGAAAAAAAAAGAATACATTGTCAACCATATGATTACATCTGTTGCGACTTAGAACGTAGGCAGTTTGCGACTTAAACGTAGGCTACGAGTCCAGCAATCCAAATTAACAGTGGCGTATCCAGAGGGGGGTGGTAGGAGCGATTGTCCACCCTAAATCATGTGTCAGCACGTCCTCCCCCCCCCCTCCCTTCAGTGTCACTCGTAAACCTCTTATCAACAATTAGGACAAATGAGAGTGACCACTGTGAGTACACTATTAAAAGCACGTATGCTGTGACGAGGTTCTGGGGACGATAGTATAACTACTAAAAACAAAAAAAGTCAGGACCGCCTCCCACCCCCTCGCTGGTTTTATTTCAAGCGACCACCTCCCCTAAAATGAGCCCCGCCACGGTGGTCTAGCGGTTAAGGTACTCAGCTGCTGACCCGCAAGTCGCGGGATCAAATCCCGGCTGTGGCGGCTGCATTTCCGATGGAGGCGGAAATGTTGTAGGCCCGTGTACTCAGATTTGGGTGCACGTTAAAGAACCCCAGGTGGTCAAAACTTCCAGAGCCCTCCACTACGGCGTCTCTGATAATCAAATAGTGGTTTTGGGACGTTAAACCCCACAAATCATCATCCCCTAAAATGAGTGGCTGGATCCGCCCCTGATTAAGATATCCCCTTAACTGCCCTATACTTCAAGTTCACGCCGCAAGCAGATTATCTGAGACGCGTTCTGCTTACGGTGATGTTTGCATGACCTTATTGAAGCAAGCTTATCTTTCAGTGGTCGCGTGGCTACTCTGCATTCCAGTTTATCTCGGTTCTTTATCGAACGTGCAACACGTTATTCATCGGCCCGAACAGCGAGCGTCCTTCGCAGCTTCCGCTCTGACTTCGGCGTTCGGGCAGGCTAAATCCTATATTGTTTACAGGTACGAAAAAAAATAATAAAAACCCTTCATTCTCTCCGCGTGAGCTGTCATACGTACGCGACAAGCTTTCTAGTTGGTTAAGTCCGCATGCTTGACGAGTCAAACCTATAAGTGGGTGGCTAACCTCCCTTGTCCTTCCTCATTTATTCCTCCTCCTCCTCCTATAAGTGGGCTGTTATACGTAGCGTCACAAGCAAAACAAAAAACAACGAATCGACAGCTTTTCGCGAGCTTACGGGAATTAAAAAATATATGCAGCGAAAGCGGGAATGTCAGAGCTTTCCGAACAAAAACGTTTTTATTTTTGTTTGCGGTGGGTCGGGGGCGTTAATTGACGCAACCAGTTAATCGGGCCTTGCCGATTTGGTGACGTCATTCACTCAGCTGTGTCGTCTATGACGGTGTTCGGCGCCAAACTTGAATGCCAGGCGCTCGTGACAGGGGCGACATCTTCCGGCATCTGGTGAAGTCGTGCGCTGAATCGACAAGGTCGTCGATTCATCGAGCATAGCAGTAGCGGCAAGTGAGGGGCTAGTTTGAAGGGTTAGTTTGTTTGATGTTTGAGTGTCCGAAGCGACGTGCGGGAAAGTGCGTGCAGTTATTCCCGAACATTGCAACCAGCGCGCGAAATTGAGAAAAGGCCCAAAGGAATTGGCTACGTGCTGCTGGTCGCAGGGGTCGCGCCGTATTAAACATGTCACATGTTCCTCTTTAGACAACGTTTCACATCGCACCTTCTGAGATACCCTGCAGAAATTCACATTCTCTCCTTTTGCGGCGTCGTTTTTCTTTTCCTTTTGTGCGACAATATTGTTAATCGTCCTTGCGTGTATTTTGTTGTTCTAAAGCCGTGCATGCCGCACTTGCAGATCATATAAGTTTGTATACTCTATCATAGTGATGGGTCTCTTTCTTTTCTTCTTTTTCTTTCTTTTTCAGTGGACACTGGCGAGCGCGAGTTTTCAACGAAGATGACACAAGCGAGACAAAGGGTTGGTTATTTTCTGTAGGACAAGACTCCCAGAAGAGATCGAAGTTATTACAGTGTATGCTGTTTTTAAAAAAAAGTGTGGGGGTTGCAGGTTGTAAGAGGGAACTGCGAAAATCTAACGTACCATTTCCGGAATTTATTTCATAATCGCAAAACATTTACAAGAACGAAAAGGCGCGTGGTTTGTCAAATTCACGCAAATGCTTCACGCGAATGCTTTTATGTTATTGATATAACCATACCGTATGATCAACCAGAATCTTCTCAGTACTATGAACAAGCAGATCATAATTTCAATGACAATATTTGACCCGCTTGTCTAATGCTTCGATCATGAACTTTGCTTGATCCATTATCTACATGGGAACACGCCATGCTGCTTTTGCTGACGCGTCTCGTTTAATTCAGCTATTTACAGTTGGCAGGCCCGTATCCAGAAAAAAAAGAGTGCCCTAAAGCCCCCCCCCCCCCCCCCGCCCGCCCCTTCAAAGTCCGGATAGAATAGGCTGTTTTTTTTTATCTAGTAAAATAATAAAAGTAAATACTTTTCAAAACCTTCAACAAGTCTCCCCCCCCCCCTCTCGCGAAAAAATTATTTGCTACGAGCCTGATAGCTGGTAGGGATAGCGATTTCAGACCAATATATCGGCGCTTTCTTTGTGCATGTGGATTTTAAATGCGAAGCATTTCTTAGCGAACTTGGGTGACTTTGAGCGTATCTATCTATCTATCTATCTATCTATCTATCTATCTATCTATCTATCTATCTATCTATCTATCTATCTATCTATCTATCTATCTATCTATCTATCTATCTATCTATCTATCTATCTATCTATCTATCTATCTATCTATCTATCTATCCACTTGCGTCTGGGTGCTCTCATGGTCACCCCGTCAACTTGTCGTGAACCAAAATTAGCGTGGGAGGGTAAGATGGTTTGATGAAGCGCTGATGGTATGATGATGCGCTAGTCAAGACATGAATAATGTCACAATCCCGTCGCGTACTTCGTCTAACACTTCCCGCCAGACAGTGGCACATACCCACGGGCGGGTATGAGCCGCTGGTATGCGGGTATGTGCCACAAGTGATTGACACTTATTATTTACCCAGGAACGGCGAGAACACACACGGGCAATTTTAACGCGTGAGCGTTAAGCAATACCCGACATCAGTAGCGTCGACCCAACGAAGGCATAGAATAAATGTCAGTGTTAAGAAATACCCGAGATAAGCAGCGTTGACCCCCCGACGAATACAAATAATAAATTTCAGGGACCCAGCAGGAATCAAACCCAAGCATACAACCTGGCAGTCAAGCATTCCACCACAGAGCTACGCCAAGTATCAGAACTACTTTTTAAATAGACGCTATATAATCTTCGTGAAACGGCAATAGTGGTTACAGTGCTGCCCACCCAATTTTATAAGCATTACCTATGTACTGCTTTGATAGAACTTCGGGTTAACGTCAATCGGGGTTAGGTGCCATGCTCTGACGTCGATTTATGTAGCAGTGTCCAGGGCCAATATCTTCGCGAGCATCAGCGCTTCATGTCAGCTTCTAGGGTTGATAATACGCATGTTCCAGTTGGCATCATTGTGCAAGGGCAAACAACTGGTTATATGGACATCTGCAATTCTTCAACATATGTCTCTGCGTGCAACATTTGTACGTATCTTTAGCGTCATTTCATGACGTGTCACTCAATAAAACATTGCAACATGGTCACCTTCCCTACGCATGCTTTGCATAACGTAGATTCCCAGGTACGCAAGATGTGCCGAATTTTTTCTTTATCCCTCTCTGAGCTTGAGGGGGCGGGTTTGATTCCCGGCCATGGCGGCCGTATCTCCATGGTGAGCATAGGCGGGCGCCAGCTGGGGGGCAGGGGGCGCCGTATTAACATGAGATGGATAGGTGGGGGTGCTAATTCTGCCCCATGCTTTGACCTAATACGGAGAGGCAGGGCAATGAACCTCCAAGGGAGAATACTGGGGCTGGCATGCAGCGGACGCGGGTTTGAAACCGACTGTCTCCTCGGTGATTTTTATTTACTGAGTTTTTTTAGATGCGGAGCATCTTATACTCGCGCCTTGTAGTGCGCCGTCCGCACCGCTTCTCGAACATTCGACAGCTGACGCGCGCGCATGCGCCGTCGCGCCGTCGCCCACTCTTCCACCATCTGTGCATCCCTTCCTCCTCTACACACCGCGCGCGCTTCACTCCTCCACCATCTGTGCACCCTTCCACCTCTACACACCGCGTTCGACATCTACAATTCTCCTGATTCTCCAGTGGACGCGCATGTGGCGTCGCGCTTCGAGAACATTCAACAGCTGACAGTGCATGCGCCGTCGTTCTGTATATATACTCAAGGTCGGCGCTCGCTCGCTCAGTTGCCGCTCGTCGGTTGGTTTGTACGGCGCGTCGACGTCCAAGGTCGCGGTGAAATGAATTCCAACGAATCCACAAACACAATGATCGACGTCCCTTCGACCAGCGCCGCCCTTTCGCATACGTGTGTACGTGTTCACTCATTTAACACCCCCTCCTACAACCACGTTAACCAATTTAGCCATCGACCCAAGTAAGTCGCAATTTAACACCCCATTTCACAACCACGTTAACCAATTTAGCCATCGACCCAAGTAAGTCGCACTTTAACACCCCGTTAACCAATTATATGGTCCGCATCCTCCTCAGTGTTCCCCCGAGGGAAGCTGCGGGCAATTTTTTTGTTTCTTATTTCGTGCGATAGTGGTTACGGACGCCGGCGGCGGCGGCGGCGCACAACTACGGCGCCGTGCGTGAGCCGTGTTGTGGTTTTAAACACTGTGCAAAAATACTTGCACCATGATCTCATAACAGCTTTCGCTGTAAAGAAAAACCCAGGTGGTCATAGTTAATAAAGATTATGAGGCATTACCAGGTGGCTCATCATCACGTCGGGCTTTTGGCTTATATAAAACTTCTGAAAATACTTGTTTATTTTTCAAAAGATTGATGAAGCTCTTGTATGTATTCGATGACATTGCTGTAGAAAGTTATGATGCAAACAAAAACACACATAGTGATCATCGGTACGACGTGGCCCTATATGCCACCGGTTTTCAATACGACGTTCCCACTTCTGCTTTGAGGAGGCATGACTATGGAAGTACTTTTTTCGCTCGTAGTACAGCGCGAATAAATGACTGTTCAGAAGTTCAAATTATCGCAGTGTTCTTTGGTTCATTTACGATATCTATAGGGTCGATACGTGTGCGAATAGTTCGCTAATGAAGGAGCAGCCAAGAGCCGCTGCTTCGTGTGAAGAATGGTGCGTGCGCCGTGATTAAGAGTACATTCCGGCAACTATACAATGATAGCTGCGATAATAACACTCTCATGTCACGTGCCTCGATTACCGCAAAGGGGGGACGCTGATCTGCGCTCCCAACTGCAGGGCTGCAAGAATTAGCGTCTTTTCCTCAACCTAACCTCCTGCTGCTTAGAAAGGGGAATATATACGTAGGAATTGATGTTAAAGCGTGCTAAAGGAACTCAGTGAGTGCCTAACGATGACTGAATCTAAAATGAAAATTTAGGTAGACCTGCTTCTGTTCTGTTTTAACTGTTTTGCTGTGGAGAGGTTGAGGTGCCTATTGCCTCGGCTACTCCATATCACAAAGTTCTGCAGCGAAAAATAAAATAATAATACAGAACGGTACCCAAAAATTAACAATACGGAAAAGAAAAAAAGAAAAAAAAAACATAATAGCACACTGAAACCAGTTCAAATATCATGCCAATACACAGTTTTCTTCACGCAGTTCACAGAGTCCTAAACTACTTACACGCACACCTTACTGATCTAATGTCAGTATAAACATGACCACATTTTACATAATACCCATCTCTGGCTGTCAGTCAGACCTGCTTCTTTTTTTTTACATTTAGACGTGTTTCGATGGGGGCAGTATTGTGTGACAAAAAGCCCGCGTGCAGTTAGCCTTCAGTGAGTACATTACTGAACGCTCGGTGAATACCTTCACATCGGCCTCTGTATTCACTGTGTTAGGACGAGGGGATTACAGTTAGAATAGTTTAAAGCTCTGGTACGTAATCGCTTGCGTTTGTTGTCACCACGTTTGTTGTCACCACGTTTGTTATCACTGCACATTCGTCGTATGCTAACCTTTTCGTAATGCATGCTATTTTTTTTTTTCAAATATTGCGGGCGTACCCATGCAACGCAAAACCAGGGGTTACAGTCATCCGGCCTTCGCTTCACTGACACAACCATTCACGATCACTGAATCCATGACAACACATTCCACGAGGCACTGCTTCACTTCACACATAACATCGGCCTAACAGCATCGCAGATGGTGCGAGGATTTGGGGAAAATAATGAACGATTCTCTTGCCAAGCACGACGCTGCGCTTTTTGTGTCCTAAGTTGCAAGGGACGATTTGTTCATATACATAGAAGCACGCCAAACAAGAAACGAAAGTTACCTTTGCTTTGTGGGTTTTATATATGTATTGCTGGCAGAGTGACACAACGGAAGCACTATCTGCCGTCAGGCAGCACTTTCATTGTCTGACGTCAACACCGTCCCGTCCTAATTGTTCTGTTGTGTCATGTTTTGAACTACCGCAGGGTGCCACAAAGACGACTTCCAGGAAAGAAAGCGAGAACCTTTATGTCACGACTGGTAGCACTGCATGTAACGAGAGTGGCGTTGTTCCGGCTACATACGAGGGGAAACCGCATGGAGCGTCGACTCATGCAGCGTACTCGTGGGCCTCCACACGGTGAACGCCGTGCCGCCGCCTCGCTAATTGGCGTCGCTTCCTCGAGGACGACAGCATCGCATTGCGTCGGCGCTGCTTCCTGCGGTCGGCGCGCTCCGATCCGGTTCATAGACCACGACCGCACGTCGCGACGTCGTGCGTCACAGAAGAGGAGCGACGGCGCGCTACCGGCTCCTGCAGGCGCCGGCGTGAACGTGAAGAGTTGGTTGCGCCAACGTGTAAATGGATCCGGGCTGCTCGATGGAGATGAAAAGGAAGCAAAATAGGGGAAAAGAACGGCAGGGAGGCTAACCAGCCTATAGGCAGCCGGTTTGCAACCCTGCGCATGGGGGGGGGGGGATGGGGGAGATGAAAGATAGAGAGCAGAGAGGGAAGGGAGACAAACACAGCCCATTCGGCAGCACATGCGCGCACACTCAGTCATTAGAGAGTTTTAGTACTGCGGAATGGTGCTACGTACGCATCACGCAAGCGCCTTGCGTTACGTGGCGTCGTTTGCCACTAATTGGCTTTTAGTACGCCGTAGTACCCGTGTACGTAACGAGCGTGAAGCGTGCTGTGCCATCTGGTAGATCAAAATAGAAGCACGTGTTGTTGACAGCCAATGTGAGCCAATCCAAGTGTTATAGCCAGATTATGGCCATATTTTAAGCCACGAAGCCGGTTGGTTAGAGAGGCGTTCTAGCCTCTGTAGGGCGGTGCTTGCCTTCGATGCCGCCATTTTGCAAAACGAAGTCTCGCGCTCTCGCGAACTTGTTTGAGAGCGGCGCGATCACCTCATACGTACGCACGCACGCATTTCATGCGTGCGTGCGTAGCGGCTGCGTACGTAATGCGATACGTGCGCGTTCCGGTCTGCGCATGCGCACTACGCAGAACGTGGCGTCCTTACGTACGCAACGCCGCCTCGTACGCAGCGTACGCAGTACTAAAACTCTCTAATTGTCCAGTCTTGTCTTTCGCGGTGTGTGACATTGCTGTTACAGCCGCTTGTTCAAGTCCGTGTTGCCTAGGAATTTCAACAAAGCTTTTGTCGCCTTCTGTTGCAATGTATTCTATCGGGCACTTGACAGAATAATGTCCACAAACATTTGGCTGTTGTCGATGCGTGCAAGAACGGATGCCAGTGACTGTTTCTGGATGTCATACAACGTACAGTCGCACAGGATGTGGTGTAGCGTCTCATCGCAATGACAGTCATCGCAGAGAGCGTTGTCGGCCATTCCTATGACAAAGGAATAAGATTTTGTAAATGCCACTCCTAGCCATAAGCGATGAAGAAAGGTGGCTTCTCTTCGGTCGAGCCCAGTGGGCATGCGGAGAGCCATCAAAGAGGACAGGTGGTGTTGACGATTCTTCTCGTTGCTTGGTGGGAACGGATGCACTGGCCGCACGTGATAAAGACACTGCATGGTTTTGCGAGCTGATACCACGAACATGAGTGACCAACGTAGAATGTTGGCGGCCGAGCATTTGCTTTCGGACAGGTATTTCTGGTCACGGAGGCTTGGGCAGGCCGAAATGCATGCTCTTTCCCTCCATCCAGGGTTGCCAGATCCTCGAAGAGATAAAGAGCCACAAAATTGACCAAGGTAGCCTGAACAGTAGCCTACCAGCAGCCTTTATTTTATTAGATGCGAAGCAGCTCTTTGACTAGCCGAAGTAGCTCTTTGACTAGACGGCCCCGTCTCCGTGCCAACGCGCCTCACTGGGCTTCCCACACTGAAGATGTGGGGCGGTGCCAAGTAGGCCAGGTCTTCTCTCGCAGTGCGCGGTGACGTCACTCTGTCCATCGCCTGCTGCGCGCTCGCCGCGTGTCACATCTCTCTCGCTTCACGCTCTCCACCGCTCGAGCGCACATCGAGTGAACACTCTTTCGGATCGTTTATCCGCGATGGAGAGGACGCCGGAAAAGCGAAGCTCTTGCGCCCGCCGGAACATGCGCCGATGTGATTTGGCCTAACCAGGCCGTCGCTGGCGTTGCGAGGGTTAGCAGAGCCGATCGTGTTCGCGAACGGTGATGTCGTTCCTGCAACACCGATGAGGCGCGAGCCAGGGAAGTCAAACGCAGGCGTCAGCAGCGGAAGGCCAATGACACCGACGATGCGCGAGTCAAAAACGCCAATCGCGTCCGTGCGCAACTTTTCTGCTTCGCATTCCATCAGGGTTTCCTTTGAGAAGGTGGTGGTGGTGGTAAAAAACATTTATTTCAGAAAAAGTTTACTAGAGAGTGCCGACGTGGCCCATCGGCGTGCTAGAGTGGCAAGACCCTATTCCGGGACGCCAGTGGAGCTGGAAGCTGCCGTGCGCGCTCACCAAGGAGCGTTGTGCAGCCAAGGTAGAGCAGCCGAGCAGGTGCTCCTCCCAAGCCTCTCTAGTTGGGATAGGAAAAGGGGATGAGAAAGGGACGGGATTAACTGGGCACGATGCTACGGCGTGATATGTGTCGGCGAGCACATGACAGGTCGAGCAGGTGCCATTGATTTCCGGCAAAAAGTGCCTGGCGACCGCCGGACTGATAAAAGTGTTCGTCTGCAGGCGGGCGTAGCAGTCGTTCGTTCCGCTTTCTCCAAAACCGCGTGCGGGGTCCGGGTAGAGGCGGCGCGAAGCCGCGTAATAAGCCAAAATTTCGCGAAGCGCGTCAGGTTGGTATTGCCAGATTCCGTCTCGGGAATGGAGGGGCACGGCCCGGACAGAAGCAAGCGCGGGCAGGGCATTTGCCGCCTCGTTGCCGGGCAGGCCGAGTGGCCTGGGGTCCACACTATACGAATGGGATGAGGGTTAAAGCGCCAAGAGGCTGCCTGTAGTAGGCTAGCCGCCAGCGGAGCAATGGAACCCTGAAGGTACTGAGAACAGGCCGAGCGCGAGTCCGTCAGGATGGTGCGTGAGGCAGGGTGAGAGGCGGCCAAAGCTATGGCAACCTCTTCAGCGTGCGTTACTGTGTCTGCTCGAAAGGAGAGGCCATCTACGTGTTTGCCCTCTGTAATCACGGCAGCCGTGAAGTGACCCGAGGGGGAGGGACCCGAGACGTCCACGTAGAAAACACCAGGACGATCGGAGTGTCGCGTATGAAGGGCCGCGGCGCGTGCTAGCCTACGGCCAGGATGGAGGTCAGGGTTCATATTACGGGGTAGAGGTTCCACCCATAGCTTTTGACGCCAGAGCTCTGGTATCGGCTGCAGAGGGTCTTGGTCAGATATCGGGTTAAGGCCAAGTCTGTGTAGAAGACGGCGCCCTGAAGGCGTCTGCGACAGTCGATTGATTTGGTTAACGCGATGAGCTTCGCGCATCTCTGCAAAGGTGTTGTGTACCCCCAGAGCCGTGAATCGGCTGTTGGAAGTTGCAATAGGTAGGTCTAGAGCGCGTTTGTATACTGAACGAAGAAGGACGTCCAGCTGGTGCTCGTGTCGACGACGCAGGCGAAGGTAAGGCAAGGCGTAGAGGACGCGACTGGTCACAAACGCGTGGGCCAATCGGAGGGACTGAGACCCGCGGAGGCCGCCGCGCTTGGTAGAAACTCGCCGTATCATGCGGCTCACCTGTTCGCTGGTGCGTCTGAGGCCTGATATTGTGCCCTTTGGATCCAAGGACGATGTGAGGTGAAGGCCAAGAACCCGAATATTTTGCACTGACGGGACGGGCCCGGACGGAAGAAAAATTTGAGGCGGCGGTAGCGGAGAGACTGAAAGAAGAGCCGATTTAGCTGGAGAGCACTCCAGGCCGCATGAACCTGCGTAGGTGTCCACCAGAAGGGCAGCCTTTTGCAGGCGTTCTTCGATTTGCGCTAAGGAGCCGGTGTTGGTCCAAATTGTGATATCGTCCGCATATAGTGCGTGTTGTATTCCCTCGACCTCGCTTAGAAGAGAGGGGAGGTTCATCATCGCCAGGTTAAAAAGCAGAGGAGACAGGACTGCCCCTTGAGGTGTACCCCGCGTGCCTAATAAGTACGGGCCGTGTTCGATAGAATTAAGGCGAATGAAGGCGGTGCGATGTGATAGAAAGGCGCGAATGTAGTTGAAAGTCTTCTGCCCGCAGTTTGTGGTAGACAGGTTAGTGAGTATAGTGCTGTGTTTGACGTTGTCGAACGCCCCGCGGAGATCGAGAGCGAGCACGGCTTTATCGTTATGGCGCATAGTAGTCGGCTCTATGATATCGTGTTGAAGCTGGAGCAGGACGTCCTGCGCCGACAGATGCGGGCGAAAGCCAAACATCGTGTCGGCAAAGGTGCTCCTGGCCTCCAAGTAGGCTGAAAGGCGTTCGCGAACCATGGTTTCCATGAGTTTGCCTGCGCAAGACGTAAGTGAGATGGGTCTCAGTGCCTCAATACTAACGGACTTTGCCGATTTGGGAATGAATGTCACGACCGATGTGGTCCATTCCGTTGGAAGCGGAGAACCGTCCCATATCGAATTTATAAGCTGGAGTAGCGAGAGGTGTGCTTGGTCGGGAAGATTTGCCAGGAGCGATACTGTGATTCCGTCGCGTCCAGGGGCCGTGCCCCGTCGCATTTTCGTGAGTGCAAATCGTAAATCAGAAAGCGTGTATGGGGCGTCGAGCTCGGTGTTAGGGGCGCCGGAATACGTATATGCTGGGCCTGCGGGATCAATTGTGCGGCAGATGTAGCGGTCACAAAGTTCTCGCGCGAGTTCATCCGTAGTGCCCTGAAATGCATGCAGAACACGGTGGAGCTGGCGTTGCGTTTCTCCCCTGGTGGTGGAGGGATCGAGAAGGCTTCTAAAGAGTCGCCACGCACTCTTAGAGCTTATCTGGTTTGCAGCCTTCGAACAGGTGTCTGCCCAGTTAGCATCGGAAAGTTGTGCGGAGTATGCGGCCGCCTCTGCAGTGAGCGCCTCAATGCGAGCGCGAAGTTTCCGATTAAGTTTGTTGCGTTTCCAGCGCCTTATGAGCCCGCGGCGAGCGTGCCAAAGATGTAGGAGGTGTGGATCGATTGCAGGAGTCAAATTAGAGGTTGCAAGGGTGCGAGTGTTCGCTTGTTTCACATGAAGAGCGTATGATGCCCACGCTGCATATTCGGTCGAGGAGAGGCCGGCGGGGAATGGTTGCATTCTGAACTGAGTCCAATCGGTGAGAGGGGCTTGGCCCCAGTGTTGGCGCATTTTCTGCCGCGGCGTGAACGAAATGCGGAGTAAAAAGTGATCGCTGCCTAGGTTTTCGCCTAAATTTTCCCATGTAGCATCGCGGATGTTACGGGTGAGGGAGAGGTCGGGGCATGTGTCTCGCGTGACCGAGTTGCCGGAACGTGTGGGTTGTGCCGGATCGGTAAGAAGCGTCAGGCTCAGCGAGGAAATGAGCTCCTTGAGCTCTCTGCCCCGGGCCTTCTCGTAGTGGTAGCCCCAGTGAGGGCTGGGGGCATTAAAGTCCCCGACAATCACCAGTGGTTGTCGGGCCGCTATACGCAGTGCCCGATGGAAGAGATGCGCAAACGAAGCCCTCGCAAGGCGAGGGGGACAGTACACGTTTAAGATATGTATTGATGGTTGGCCCCTCCGCTGAGACAGCACTGATATCATGCAGTAGTCGTAAGGAAGATCCAGATCGAGGTCGATCTGTATCGCCGTGTAAGCTTTATGCACGAGGAGGCATGTGGTGGTGCCGCCTACATAGGAGCAGTATCCAGAAAGGGATGGAGCAGGGCCAGATTCTTGGAGCGCCAAGACGGCCGGCTGAGAGCCAAGTGAGCTGAGGAAAAGGGAAAGATGTGAACGCTTTCGCCTGTTCCCGAAGCCTCCAGGGTTCCACTGTATGATCTCGAATTTAGACGCAATGTTTGAACGGGACGTACGATTGGTAGCCATCGTGACTGTCCTAGGTTTTATATTTGGTCCTCCATGTCCCGCTCGGAATCCTCAGAGGCAGGGAGGGGCACGGAGGCCGGATTGTCCGACGGCGGGGTGGTGGTAGCCACCTTACGACGACGCCGTGGAGCTGTACCCTCACTGCTCACCGAGCAGGAGCGGGAACGCGATGCCTTGGGTTGAAACTGGGTGATTGCCCAGGCTTGAATAGCCTGGGTAACCTCTACTACTATGCGTTGGACCGAGAAGCTGGTGAGGAGGTGATTAATCGAAGCTTCGACGCGCGTGAGGCGTTCCTCTACGCACGGGGTGTGCTCTTCGCTAGGGAGAGTTTGGTTAGCGGGCAAGAGAACCTGAGGTGCCCCAGGAGCCTCAAGAGCTTCTGGAGTAGATGTGGCACCGGTTCCGAGTGCTGGAGTACACATGGCTGCTTGAACCGGCGGTTTAATGGGAGTGGACTTAGCGCGAGGACTAAGCTTGGACGTAGCTGGCGTAGCCGCCTGGACAGAGGAGGCAATACCGGATGGCCTTGCAGTACACTGTTGTTGGGGTTGAAGTCGCTTATTTAAGAGTTCGAGTTGTTTAGTTAAAAGAGAATTTTGCTTTTGAAGTGCCGCAACTTGCTGGCGAAGGGCCGCAAGTTCGGGAGAAGGAGGATCGACAGAAGGGGGTGAGAGAGGCTTAGAAGCAGCTTTCCCTGCCCAACTGCTCACCTGAGGTACCGCCGCTGGTGCTTTGAGCGGTGGGAATGCTTGAGAGTCGGCGTGGAGTGGTGGAGCCGAATGATGCAGGTTTGTGCTGCTGTCTGGCTGTGACGAACATGAGGTGGTCCCTCGAGGAGATGTTGAGGGCTGCTTGCGTTTCCGATATTTTCGGTATTTTGCCGTGCAGCCACTGGTCCCAGTCTCATGGGCGCCGTGGCAGAGGAGGCACTTGGGGTGGCAGTCGTGGGCATTGAGACCTGCAGGTGCGGGGGTCCCACATTTGGCACACTGGGTTGGAGCGGCGTGAGGGCACTGAGGTGGTCGATGACCAATGGTACCGCACTTGGTGCATACAGGGACCGTTTTCTTATAGGCGCGGATATACGTCGCCACGCAGTGGTAGAAGAGGAAGCGGGGTAACTTCGTGCCCTCGAAAGTCACCACCGCCGCCGCGGAATCTCCGAGTTTGCGGACCGCAAGGATAGTACCTTGAGGCCAATACAGTTCAGACTTTATCTTTTCCGGGCTTTCAGCAGGGTTTACATCGATGACGCCCTTGCATGTATCCCCTGGTGCCTTGGCGTGGCCTCGAACGGGCAGCTGCTGATCCCCCACTTGCAGCTGGAAGTCCCCGAGGAGTCGCTGTGCCATAGGCAAAATGGTGGTGCTACAGACCAAGATGTTCTGTTCCCAGATTGGCCACACTTGAATTTGCGTGGTAGTCCGGTCGCCGAGGTAGCTGCGGATGGCGTCGCCCGCGCGATCGGCCGGGACAAATGTGCGTAGCTCGCAGGGAACGCGAGGTTTAAGTACTACGATGTAGTCGTCGCGAGAGAGGCGAGGAGTTTGACGCGGACGCCACTTGCGTTGCTTCGCTGGCTGCGAGGACGGAGCAGAGGTAGGCACACCGCCGGAGGGATGGCGCGCCGGCGTTCCTTGCAAGGCTGGGGAATGGTGGCCCGCCGTGGCGTCTCGTTGTTGTTGAGACGCAGACTTCGATTTCGCTTGCTTGCGTTGCCACAGTTTCACCATGTCGTCGAGGTATTCATCTTCTGATGGCATAGGGTTTTCGGAGGATGAAATCTCCATGGACAGCATTTGGCTTGAGGTAGGATCATAGCCCGTAACCACGTTAGCGGCCGCCATCGCCGGGCTGAGAGCCCTTAGCGAGGCGGCGTTGTAGCCGGGAGTGAAGGACGTCCCTCAAGTTGTCAAAACTGGACCCACCTGGACGAAGGTGTTGTCTAAGCGAAGCGGAGAACTTGGCGGCGACGATAAATCCAAGTTTAAGGGGTACCAAGGTGGATGTCCGCAGAAATAGCAGAAAATTTACGGAGGCGATGTGGAGTGCGTCCGTCACCATCGAGCGCTCGCAGCGGCCCCTCCTTTGAGAAGATGTTAACTTTTTTTTGAGGAAGAAAAAGTTGGCCAAGGTAGTTTCAGTTTAGCTAAATTATCACTGCTTTCTGACACTGGAAAACACAAAAATATACATCACAGCAATGTTTATAACATCTAAATGGAGTAAAGAAAAATCAAGGGGCTTCCTGAAGCATTATACTAAAGAAAATTGGCAATTATTACTGCACCGGCAGTCAAGCGTACATAATCGAATTCGCTTTTGCCAGCTGCCCCGCGGCGCAGTTAATGTAAAGTGAGCAAAGTACTTCGTATTCTGTTGTAAATGTAGCGCAGCTTTTTAATCACGTTAATGTAGAGCTTGTGTAGAGCGAAAGGGCTGATGCCTAGCGTTATTAATTTTTATTATTTTATTATTAAATTTTATTAATTTTAAACGAGAAGAGGCACACGCACACTTTCTTACGGCTTGCAATTCGGGTCCCCTTCCCACCTTTAACCACCTCGAGTTCATGGTATATACTAGTTCACTGTATTCATGGGACTGCGGCCCAACGCTCGCTAAACCTTTCTAAAACCTAGGAGGTTACGCCCAGTGAGTATAACGTATCAACCCTTTCTTGTCTTCTGTGCGTTGTTGAACAATAGAAAATTTGCAGCGTGCGCGTTAACTAAAAGCCGAATTCTCCTGTCTTTCATTTCCCCTTAGCAGCCATTGGCACGTATACATTGAGCACTATCTTTTATTGTTCAATAACGCACAGAAGAAATCTCTCACCGGCACCACCATGGAGGTCAAAATGTAATACTTGTCACACACTATACTACTATGGCCATAGAGAAAGAAGAAGACAAGAGCGGACACTCCGCGAAACCTGGCCTCAGGAAGTGCGTCACGACTACGTAACGAACTAGTGCTCCCACCACACGTCAGAGGGCGCAAGCGCAAAAAAAAACACAGTTATAATCAATGCAACAGAATTGTTTTCACAAATTAATAATTACACCCCCAAATTTGGTATGTTCTTTATACATAAAAACGATTTATTCAACACACCTTACGCGATTATTTTTCTTCAGCCGTACTGTCATAAACACCATCTACCCAGCGACAAGCCCATGCATGACTGACAGCGAGAAGCTTTCGTCGCTTTCGTCAACGTCGGCTGCGTCGGCGTTTTCAAGCGTGAGATAACAGGTGAGGCACGTTTTCAAGCGAAGCTTGTTGAATGACATGTTGTTGGTCTTGTTGGGTCATTTTTTCAGAAAACGGTTACGCCTGCGCGAAAAAGACACCATGCAACAAACATAGAAAGATGCACACACACACGTTGCGCTTCGTGTGTGCGAGTTTGTTTCTTACGTGGCGTGTCATTCACGCAGTTGTAACCTTTTTCTGAAGCTTGTAAGGACTGGGAGGTTCGCTAAAAAGAAAGTTTGTGGCTCTATGCGGCGGTTAGACGGGAACATTGTGCAACGTATGCAGTATAGAAAAGGCGGCACGGCGTCAAGCCGAGGCGACGCGTGCTGCGTCTGCCACGGACGCGAGCGTCTGTGCGCTGAGCATAGCTGGGCAGCTAGGTCGTAGGCTCGGTGCAAAATATTGAGAAGCGTTTGTTGGGCCTCGCATGCTTCACGACGCATTTCCCGAAGGCTCGGAACACGAATAATTCTTGGTGTGCCGGAGGCAAATCTGGACTAGCCAAGTGGCCATCATCTTCGTTTCTTCGCTAGCCTTGTGCCACTAGTGCAAGCTGCCCACAAATTTTTTTGACGTTTCCAATATAATTTTACCGCACAAATTTCAACTACGATTTTTCTTCCCAATGTACTGCTGATACTGCGTACGCACGAAGGTGTTCTAATGTTCCCAGGCCGCGATACCATTGCATTACAAGGGATAGCGGCCTGGAAACTTCTGAAGATCTTTGTTCGTGGTCTTGACGTATATCTTTGTAAGTCAGAGTTTTATGGGTCAGAGATGTATCACTGGTTTTGTATTGTGCATCGATTAGCTAATCATTCAAAGGGGTTTGCTGGTACACTTATGACGTGCACATATCTTTTTTGTAATTTGACAGCGAAGCATCCACTTACTAACATTTTCAGACCGCGCTGACGCCATGCCGTCCGGCGGTCCAAGCTACGGCAGCTACTGCTGTGTATCGTGGTGCTTCAACAATGGCAGAACCCACAAGAAGCCTGGGACGAGTTTCTTCCGCGTACCACGGGACGGCAGGTGTGTTAAAGCTTTTGTATGGTTTGCATGTCTGTAGGCTTACTGTTCGTACTTGCTAAGTGAGGGTAACAATAAAAAATCACTATTCAAGCACTTCCCCTTTCAGCTGATAGTTCATTGCCAATGCAGGATGAAAGCATGGATGCAGTATGCTGGACGCGATGATCTCCTGAGTAAGCCGGCCAGCCTATTGTACGCAACGTACAGGGTTTGTAGCGACCATTTTACTGCTCAAAGTTTCATGGACCCTGGGCACACAAGGCTTACAAGAATGGCTGTTCCCAGTGTGCAACCAGCTGCACCATGTAAGTGATTGACTGAAACTCAAATATGTGCAATAGCAGCCACTTGTATTGAATCAGTGGCGACAGTTAACCGTGAAGATCTCTGTAGCCCATAGAGAAACCTCACTACAGAAGTAACACTTGGAAAGTCTTAAGTTCTGTGAATTGTGGGCTATTACCTTCCTAACAGCAGCTTTACATTTCTGTCATTTTTTGATGCTCTGGACCTGCGCAACTTGTTTTGAAAGACTTTAAAGGGCTATTTCACGTTATCTTCAAGCCTGAGTGCACATGTACGTATACCTTTCATCAGTGAAAGCTGCCACTGTTGATAATTCCAAAAATCACAAATTACTTGTTTCCTAGTTGGTGCCGTCTCTTTTCTTCCACGTTCGACCAATTTATGCGTTTGAAAGAGCTGTTTAAGCTTCCCCATGCTACAAGCTTTGTAACTTGTACCAACTGCACATATATGCAGGTTCTCTGAGCGTCGCTTCAAGTAGTGACTGTGACATGGCTGCAGAAGCTGCACTGCAAGGTGCGGATGAGCTTCAGTTTGTGTTATTATAAGCCTCTTACTGACACATTGTCGTAATTTCATCTCTTCAGGACCTGCGGTAGAGGCTTCAGAAAGCGGCTCCCACACATTGAGGTGCCCCGATGAACAGGGTGCGTTCAGTGTCGCGATTTCTTTTTTTTTTTACCCAAATTGACTGTTGACCAAACCTCTGCAGGTGGCAGCTCCCTTGTAGCTGGTGAAAGAATTTCTGATGATTTCGTCTTGCCGGAGAAAACCTTAACCAGTCGTTCAGCTGTCACAAAAGGAACTTGTGTGGCCGGTAAGTTGTATGTTCACTTCAACACCAGAGTGGATTGATATAGAGACTTCCGCAGGCCGCTCGCAAGATTGTTCCGACAGCATTGTCCGAGGCACTGAACAAGCTTCACAAGACCCTCCAGAAGACGTCTCCGCCAACAGCTCCACGCCTGAGTGCCTTAGAGAAAATGGTGACTATGCTTTTATTGCAGCAGTTTTTAATGTGCTATTTTATGTTTAGGACATTCTGAGGAAACTATCCTCAAAAGGACACTACGTGTGCACTTACAAAATGTAAGGGTGGGCTCTCAGTGATTTTCATTTTTTTTGTGCATTGTCAACATTGTGAATGGTTTGTTTTTAGGTAGTGGAATCGAAAACTTTGTACCACAGAAAGTTGTGCACCTTGGGTCTGAAAGAGCGAGGAAAGTGCTCGTATGGGATTAGTTGTTCTTCGCTTTTACATCAATTTTTTTGTTTATTGCAGTGCGTTCCTGTGTGCCAGCGACAATGTCTCCATCAATGAAGTACAAGCAAACCATTAAACATCTGCAAGCCAAAGTAGCAGCACAGCGGAAAACTATCAAAAGACTGCAGAGACAGCCTCACCAAGCACCGTCATCGACTACGAAGGCCCTTGAAGTTATCCGACCGCACGTCACCGAGGAGGTTTTTAAACTTCTTTCTGCACATGTTCGCTTGAGGCCCAAATGCAAGGGCAAGCGGTTTCCCGTGTGGTTCAAGAAATTCGCTCTTCACTTAAACTTCCGAGGTCCGCGAGCATACCGATTTCTGGCTCCGTATTTTTCTTTGCCCTCCCGGCGTTCATTAAGGAGGTGGCTAGCTAATGTAAAGATGACTCCAGGCATAATTCCAGGAATCCTTTCTTCCATTGCAACAAATACTCAAGCTTGGAATGAACGGGACCGAGTGTGCGCTTTAGTTTTCGACGAAATAGCACTCAAAAAGAATTTGTACTATGATGCTTCAAGAGACGTTGTCCAGGGTTTTACAGATGATGGCACTCATCGCACTTCAACCATCGCTGATCGAGCACTGGTTTTTCTTCTTGTTGGTGTTTCGAGAAAGTGGGTTCAACCGGTTGCTTTTACTATAGGGCACACATCAACACCATCATCTGTTATGCATAACTTGCTGGTGTCACTCATTTTGGAGCTTAGGAGCATTAATATTGCAGTGAAAGCAGTCATTTGTGACCAGGGCAGTTCAAATGTAAGTCTCGCTAACCAACTAAAAGTGACTGTAGCAAAGCCTTTTTTTGAAGTTAATGGTGAGCGGGTATATTACATTTTTGATGTTCCGCATTTAATTAAAACAACGCGCAATAATGTCCAAGCACACAAGTTATACATTGGGGATGACATCGTTAACTGGTCGCACATTGTAAGCCTTTACCAATCCTCACATGAGTTGCGGTTGCGATTGGCTCCAAAGTTGACTGAACGGCACGTTCATCAGAAACCTTTTTCTAATATGAAGGTCAGCAGAGCAACTCAGGTCTTCAGTGCATCAGTTTCGATTGCTATCACGGCAATGGTGTATGCGAAGGTGCTGCCTGCCTCGGCCATCACTACAGCGCAATTTTGTGATCGTATGGACAGGATTTTCGATGCCTTGAACAGCTCGAGTAAAAAAAGAACTTCGCAAAAGCTGCGGCATGCAATCATGAAAAATGATTCAGAGCTGATTGACTTCCTCCGAGGCCAGCTTCCCTGGATTGCATCATGGCAGTTTGTTGGCAGACGTCAACCACAAACCATCGTAGGTTGGCAAATTACAATTCAGGCAATTTGTCAACTATGGGACGACCTCTCCAAAAATTACAATTTTGAATACCTGTTAACACGCAGGCTTCAACAGGATCCTCTGGAGAACATATTTGGCCACATTAGGCAAAAACAGGGTTGCAACACCAACCCCAATGTAGCACAATTTATTTGTGGCCTGAAGCACATCTGCATAAGAAAACTCTTCAAGCTGTCAGAATACGGAAATGTCGAGGATGATGAATGTGACCTCCTCCAGGAACAGCTGTCGCCATTCTCCCTCACCAGTGCGTCTCTTGTGGATAATGAGGAGTGTGCACAGCCACAGCCTGACGACTTTCCCGCTCTAGACGATCTCTCTGAACTTGCGACAAACATTCACTCCCATATTATCGATGACTCCGCTGCATATTATGTAGCTGGTTTTCTCATCAAACACTTCCTTCGGAATGCATGTGACGGTTGCAGTTGCCCACAGTTACTGAAAGACGACAGTGAGACGCTTAAGGGTACCCACCAGTATTTCACAATGCTCAAAGCATACCACGTCCCCAGCAAACTTTTTGGGAATCTCACTGTGCCATCAGAAGCAGCTTTTGCATACGTACAACAACTTGAATCTCGCTTTCTTGCCATAATTGAGGCCACTGCACATCACCTGAAAGTGTGCGATGTTTTGTATCACCATCTGTCAAGTGTTGGCGATTTTCATTTCTGCTCTGCTGGGTGTCGCGCTAAGTTTCTGAAAATGTTTTGCCGGGTTCGTTTATGTTGGCATGTGCGTTTTGTGAACCGAAACTTAGACAGGGTTAGGTTCCAGTCTTCAATCTCGGGCATGCAGCTTGACAAGTTCAAAGGTTAGCAATTAGCGGCGGGTTTACACTAAAGTATTGGAGTTGAGCCGAATCCTGCAATAGCTTTGTTATGTTATTACTTCGTTACAGCAGACTTCATTATGGTCTTATATGGTTATATTCAGTTCAACTGGACTAACCACTCCTTCGTTGCATTCATTGTTTTGGTTACCCGCTATGAGGAGTACAAACACTGTGTATTCGCTCGAAGTGATTTGCATAACCTTAAAAAGAATGTTGGGCATCCTGTCTGTATTTTTTGTAGCAAATACGGGCGAACTGTACACTTTACTGTGGGTCGCTTGGTCACTGTGTATGCTTTATCTCTCCAGCTCAAGTAATATATCGATAACAAAACCGCTTGTTGAAATGTCTTCGAGCGGGTAAGGAACACAGTATGAAGTGGGCACGGTTCATGTTATCACGCTTTTCGTATTTTAGCTTCTCATCAACCTCCTCATCTTGCCCATCAAAATTTTCAAAAGAATACCCAAACTTGTAGTGTTTGATGGGGCTGCGGACGCTGCCATTTTATTTTTATATAGCTTGTGAGTGATAACGTACGATGTAGAGCCTTTGTGAAAAATAATGAGCCAAAGTGGTTTCCTTCTGCTATTTATTAGCCCTGTAATACCGCTCTCGTAGCACCAATTAAAGTCCACAATTCTGGATAAAGTGATGACTACAATCTATTTTAGCTCGCAAGCGTCACAGCAACACCCAAACGCAAATCACTTGGGATCTTAAGTTTTTGATGAAGGCGACGCATAACAAAAGCCACAAGACCTGCCAGTGTTGTAGCATAAAGTTTGTCTTTCACGTAGTGAGCAAGCTGCAAAGCCCTACCTTTCTGAGGACAAGCAGGCATCAAGTCTGCTTTTTTTCATTTTGGACTAGCTGTTCTTAAGCACAGCCAGCACACTGCACCTTTGCCTTTCTGTTATATTGTGTCGTGTGGTTTCTGTGCGCTCTTTTTTTCTATGCATTATTTCAGTTAAGCCCAGGCGTGATTCGCGACTTCATTGCTGTGTATATGTCACTTCTTCCTTCTTCATCAGCATTGTGCGCTATGTTTTTGCCATAGATCCTTAGTTACCCACTGGCCCGGTGTGTCATACTTCACCAGTTTCTCGGCTTCTGCCAACTCTAGCGATGTGTGCGTTGTCTGTGTTCTCTATGTATTTGTTACAATATTTGTTACAATTTATTTGTAAGGCGAGATGCATTTGTTGTCTACCTTTGTCATATTGTGCTTTTTATATTCTCATACTCTACCTTGCCTTTGAATAAAACATTGCGGATGCTCTGTTTCTTTGACTGATATATACATTGATCACTTGTTCCAAAAGAAAAACACAAGCGCGATGAATAAAACGATAGTGAATTATCATTACCTGCATCTCTTTTTTTTATAACTTAATCAAAATAAAAATTACGTCACGACCGATTCGCACGAACCACTGAACAAAACAA
Organism: Rhipicephalus microplus; assembly: GCF_013339725.1. Taxonomy (NCBI): domain Eukaryota; kingdom Metazoa; phylum Arthropoda; class Arachnida; order Ixodida; family Ixodidae; genus Rhipicephalus; species Rhipicephalus microplus. The sequence continues at coordinate 14,852,296 of NC_051170.1, forward strand.
AACAGGGAATCGCTAAATCAAAACGACCTACAAAAACTATCCATTTGGGCGATGAATAGTGGTCTGAAATTATGAACTTACGACATAGCCAAACGTCGGTTATGCAAAGTAATTCAAAAGTTGCGCCAGTGAAACCGAAACCGGAAGCGCAAGCCACTTGCTCTCATCAACCACTAGGTGTGCTAGAGTCGATTGGGCCGCTGGGGTCTACGGGAGTGTCCACTCTTCACCTTTTTTATTTCTCTATGCTATGGCCACGAGGGACGAACGGGTGCCGCTATAACGAGCTTCGCCATCAGCGTTCGTGTTTTATTGTGTGTGTGCGGCTCTCGCCGACGCGCACGTCCAGTGTTTCGGCGGCGTCTCCTCGGCGTCTCACCCGCATTCAGGTTCCCCGGGGCTTTGGCCGAGAAGTCGCTGACCCCTGGGGCCCATGGGAAGATGGCGTCGAGGCCAGTATGCACCCCGCCAAAAGAACATTGTTTCACGTTTACCGTTCCTGAAGGCGCGGTCTCCGTCGATGAGATCATCGAGTGTCTCGAAGGGACGACCGGTAGCGAAGGGGTGTTGTTCCTGCAACACCTCGGCGCTTTGAAGTTCTTGGTAGCAACGAGGACAGCGGAACAAGCCACCAAGCTCATGGTGAAGGAACGTTTTGTCCTTCAGAAGAAAAACGTTCAAGTGGAAGTCGTCGGCCCACTTCGTGAGTGTGTGTACAGGTTGCCGTCGTACATACCCGATGACGTGGTCGTCTCTGCTTTGCAGCCTTTTGGCAAAGTACGTAGTATAACATATGTTACTCTGCAACCACGTCAGTCTATATTTACCGGTACACGAGGGGTGAAAATGGAAATGGCAAAGCCGGCACCTAACCTCATTTCAATCCATGGACACCGTGTTATGTTGGAGTACCGTGGCATGCGTCGCGTCTGTGCGCGTTGCCACAACGAAGGCCATATGGCCGTGGCCTATGCAACACGTTTTTGTCATAGGTGCAGCGCGTACGGACACGCTGTGGAAGAGTGCACAGAAGCCTGCTGAAGGTATGGAGGTGATCACCCGACCAAAGAATGTTTCAAGCGCAGATCATACGCAGACGCAGCTCGGAAGACGCCGTCACCGAGTGTCCAAGACTTCCCAACAATTGAAGAATCCTCTTCAAGCTCCTCAAGTGTGGCCGCGCAATCTAGCACCTATGAAGCACTGTGTCCTCAAAAGAAAACGACACGAGTCAAGACACCAGACGACTGGGATGAAGAGAGACTGCCCGATGATTACGTAGACGCGCAGTTGGAAGATGCTACTCGCGTCAAGCCGGCCAGTACGCCAGACGGGGCAACTTCAGATGAACAGCCCGCTCAGACGCAAGATGAATAGTTCCACGGAAACGTCCAGTGATTTTTCTTCACTACTAGGCAGCATCGAAACTCGACATAACTGCAGCGCATCAATGGCGTCCGAGAAGCGCCAAACACCGGACGACCAGGTACCCATAACAAGAGGCATCGCAGAAAGCACTGCTTTGATTTCCTCTGCCACGAAAGCGACAGACGCCAGTGACAGCATACCAAACGCTAACTTTGGATTGTCGACAACCTTGAAGAACATGAACCCTCTGCCTTCGACATCGATGAAGCAGCTAAGAAGCCGACCACCAATGCGGAGCAAACCGGTGGACATCGAAGTTTCTACCAAACCCGCACGATCTGCAGAGGCATCGAGTCCTTCTAGTTCACAACGCCGATCCAAGCCAGGCAGTGGGAGCAGCGGCAGCGACTCGGCTAAACAGGGAACATTTAAGAAACCCCGCGTGGGATCACCACCACGGCAAACGTCACCAACTGTGAGCGACGACGATGTGTAATTTTAGCATTTGGCTCTCCTCTCTCTTACCTTTTCTTTCTTTTAAGCAACTTCCTCGCCTTTATTTCAACAATGGCATCACTTTCTTTTATGTCGTTCAATGTTCGCTGTTTTCGAAATCCGGTGAAGCAGCAGGCAGTACTTGACCTCGCGCGGGCACATCGCGTAGACATGCTCTTTTTGCAGGAGACAAACTTTCGTACTAAGCTTGACGTTGCAGAGTTTCAGGGAAGGTTTCATGTAGAGGCCTTCTTCTCACTCACAGATGCGCGTGCACGTGGCACAGGAGTTGTTTTCATGAACGCAACGCTGAGCAGGGGTGCTTGCTGTCTTGTTGACACCGAAGGCCGCATCATAACAGTAGATGTGTTACTTAACTGCAAACGAGTCAGATTTGTCAACGTATATGCGCCCGTAACGAGGTCAGAAACGAACGGGTTCTATAAAGGTGTCAGAAATTTTTTGATCGAGCCGATATCATATGTGCTTGTCGGAGATTTCAACTGCGTGCTCGATACTACACGAGACGTCAGGGGTCCCGTCCAAGGCGCCAACAATTATTACGCCAGAGAATTACAGCAGTTAGTTCAAGATCTCAAGCTGTCAGATGGGTGGTTAACTCTACATGGAGTCGGGTTTGTCGCAACCCGCGCTTGTGGCATTCACCAAAGGCGAATTGAAAGAGTTTATGTGCCGGAAGACGTTTTTAGCGAACCTACAAGCATGCGAGGTGGTCCAGCTTGCGCCAAGCCAGCAGAAACTCGGCGATCACGCTCCGTTACTCTTCACGTTTAACGTGAGCACAACAACGACCATCCACAAACCATGGAGGATGGACCCAACTATTCTTCATGACGACGAAAGCATTTGCGTACTTCAAACTGAGCTGGCGGCCTCACTGGCAGAAGTGCGTTCCATAACTCCGACTTCGTGGGACCACTTAAAATCTCGTTGGCGCCTCATAGCTCAACAGGCAGGAAAAGCGCGCCGTGCACGCTCGCCTCACAGCCAAGATAAATGAGATTCTCCGACGCATTCAAATTATTGAAAGGGGTGGGTCAACTACGTTTGCTATGCTCGAATACCTTGAAACACAAAAAATTAAGTATCAAAATCTTCTAAAGCAGAGGCCCCAGGCTACAAGGCTCGCAAGAGAAATGCACTTATCGACAGATGAAACTGAAAACTTGACATATACACAAAGAAACCGAGATCGTCGATGCCAGCCCCGCTACATCGATGAGGCACTGAAAGAAGATAGTGCCATTGTTAATGAGCCGGATGAAGTTCAAAAAGTTTTCCGAGACTACTTTGCAAAACTGTTTACTGAAGACCATGACGCACAGGATGACGAGTTTACTGCTAAACTCTCAGCCTTTTGCGAAGGTTTGCCATCGCTGGGCTTGGAAGACTGTTTAGTATTATATGCAGAAACTAATAAATAACAAGTATGGTACGCCCTTAAATCAATAAATATGTCCACGTCACCAGGCCCAGACGGAATACTCACGGGATTTTATCTGCGTTTATTTTATATCTTGGGAGATGCGATCACCGATCTCGTGAATATTTTGTTGCGTGATGGCCATAAACCGCCCTCTTTTTGCGAAGGAATGGCGATTCTGTTAATGAAAGAGGGTACGGAGCCGTCAGATCCTAAATCGTGGAGGCCCATGACCCTTCTAAACAAAGACTATAAGTTAGTAGCCACGCTGCTATCATGGCGTCTGTGGCCTTTCTTGGAAGATATTGTGTCCCCCTTGCAGTCATGTGCAGTACCAGGACGTTCCGTTTTCGTACTTCTTACAATCATCAGAGACCTCTCTTTGCATATGCCAATGAAAAACAAATCTGAGGAGTATATATTTTTCTTGATCAGGCCAAAACATTTGATAGAGTTGAACATGCGTATCTTTTCGCTATATTGCGCATATTTGGCCTCCCAGAGCAGTATATGCGGCTGGAAGAAATACTTTATCAGGACCTGTCAAGCTGTCTTTATTTCAACAATGAAGTGGCCAGAAGCTTTGGAATTCAAAAAGGGGCGAGGCAAGGCTGTCCGTTGTCTCCGGTATTATTCATTTTGTCTCTAGAGCCTTTGATTAGAAAGGTTGCAAACTGCGAGCGCATAGTGGGTTTCCCGATGCCAGGCAAGGAAACCTTCAAAATTGTCGCAATCGCCGATGATATTTCGGTATTTTTTCGTAACTTATCTAGCTATAGTACATTCCTTGACATTTTTGCTGAGTATTCCTGTCTATCTGGTGCTCTTTTAAACACCACCAAATGTAAGGCATTGCGATTCGGAGGCTTCAGAGAACTATTGCCAGGAGACTTAGAATACGTTCAAGCTGTTAAGGTGTTAGGCGTTTACTTTGAAGAAGGAGATGTATCAAAAAAGACCTGGGATGACGTGCTTAGGAGATCTACCGATGTCATAGCAGCAGCTACTCATTTTAACCTGTCACTAACGGCAAAAGTAACAGTCATCAAGACACAAGCATGCGCTTATGCGTTTTACGTAGCACACGTCTCCCTGCTACCTCGCCGGGTTGCAGGACGCCTCGCCGCTATGGCGGGGACCTTCCTCTGGGGAGGAAAACTAGCAAAGGTACGGAGGAAATTTTTACAGCTTCCCACAAACCGTGGGGGCTTGAGCCTCCCAGATATACCAACGTTCACGAGAGCACTGGCTGCAAAAACAACACAGAAGCTGTTCGATGACAGCAACTACCCCGGGTACAGGCTCATGATGTACTGGAGCAGTACACTAAAAGGTACTTTCACGGCCAATCCGTACATCGGACCACGAGCAGAAATTCCGCTTAAGTTTTACAGAGCTACCAGTGGCTTAAAAAGAACAGTGGAATCAATAGATTCATGCAGTCTGGAAGATGTTTCATGTCAAGAATTAAGCGAAATGGTGACAAGTAGCACACCGAGCAAAGAGGAAGAAACAGCATCCTGCACGAGAAAATGGGAACGTTGGCGTTGCAATCGCGTACCTAACCAGGTGCGCGAATTTGATAGGTTGAGAAGATGGAGGACATTGCCTACGCGTGACCGGTTAGCACATTGGGGAGTCGTTCCAAATGACCGCTGCCCATACTGCGGCAAAAAAGAGACGGCCCAACATGCTCGGGTTCAGTGCTCGGTGGCGAGGGGCGTCTGGCACATATATGGTACAACGCCTCTTTGGCTTTCGCACGGCGCGCATGGGAACAGAACGTGGGCTGTCTGCAAGACTGGTCTTTACAGTAACCTTGTACGTATACTTTGGCGGCGACGCTGTTTAGCGAAAGTACGGCACAAGCCGTATAGAGGCGCCTATCCCGCACTACAGAAAATTCAGCTCATTGTGTGGAATTACCTAGATCAGCACGCTGGAAACGCACGGCGAAGAGGCCTTCCTTCGACGATGGCACACACGTTTCCTCAAAGTAAGAGAGGGACAGCTGAGGTTTCCAGCTGTCCCGTACTAGCCATGCGCGTACGGACAGTATATACCATGAACCTCGAGTTCATGGTATATACTGTTCAGGGTATTCATGGCACTGCGGCCCAACGCTCGCTAAACCTTTCTAAAACCAAGGAGGTTACGCCCAGCGAGTATAACGTAGCAACCCTTTCTTGTCAGATAGTGCTCAATGTACATGCCAATGGCTGCTAATTGGGAATGAGAGACAGGAGAATTCGGGTTTTAGTTAACGCGCACGCTGCGATTTTTTTATTGTTCAACAACGCACAGGAGAAATCTCCCACCGGCACCACCTTGCAGGTTAAAGCGTAAGACTGGTACGACGAGGTACGAACGCGTGCCCCCTTTTTTATTTATTTATTTATACGGTCAACCCTCACTTGAGGGTCATTACAGGGAGGGAAGCATAGGATATGGAAAGTAAATGCAGACATTGATATTTTCAGCAACTTTGAACAATAGCATATTCATTGCTCGGCAAAGTAAACATGAAGAGCACATTCAAATTTTTTAACGTCAGAATTTTCAACAATATGTCGCGGCAATTTGTTCCACGCTTCTATAACATCAGGGAAAAAAAGATTTGCGAAAGACGTCCGTGTGAGCACCGAAGGGGTGAACTGCCGCGTCATGATTGATCCGGCTGCTGAGCTTATGCTTAAGGAGCTTCGCCCCTAAAACTGAAGTGCGCACGAAAAACGTAAGCATTGGCGACATGCATTTGTTATATCAGTTACGTACTGCGTCTGCTCGGGTTACACATCTGAAATATTATTACATACGAGCAAGCCTTGAACTTGAACTCATCAATTGGGAAGAAAGACCAAGTAAATAGGCTGTGTTTTCTGTCTCAAAACCTGCGTTACAGGGCCTGAGGTCACTTCTCCGACGCGGATGCCACGACCAGTTGACCCACCATACCGTGAAACTTCACCACCTCTTGAAACAAAAAGGCCGTGACATCGTCTTCCAATGGTTACCTGGGCATTGTGGTATAAGCGGAGATGATTCTGCAGATCATGCTGCTCACACGTCACATGAAGAAACAAACAGCGTTCCGATTCCGCTTTCAATAGCGGACGCGACGAGGCAGATTCGTCGACGGGCCCACAGTCTCATAGTGACTCAGTGGAACACACCAAGCATACAACGTACAAGACTACACGAGCTTGACCCTTCACTACAACTCCGGCCTCCACACGGCCTACATCGCTCTATCGCCTTTGACTGGGAGTTGCCTTCGTGAAAGCTTATACCACGTTAATTGGCATGACTGACAGTGCGGTATGCGATGTTTGCGGCACCGATGAAAATATCGAACACCTGTTGTACCACTGTTCTCAATTTGCTCCAGACAGATAAGTACTTGCCAACGCAATGCGGCGACTGGATTTTCGGCCTCTTTTTGTGCAGGTGCTATTACAGCCGCGTCCACATTCCTCGACAGCCCACAAGGAAGTAAAAGCCCGCTTGTGTTTCTTAAGAAAGATGGGTTTGTGTGAACGCCTCTGACATGCGGTGGAGTTCTACACGCTGCAGTGAAATTGCTGTCAGTCTCTCCTTTTTTTCCTTCTCTTCCCTCTTTCTCATCTTTCTTGTCCCTTTCCCTAATCCCCCAGTGTGGGGTAGCCAACCTAATGTCTTTCTGGTTAACCTCCCTGCTTTCTCCCTTTTGTTTTTGTTCCTTCCTTCCTTCCTTCCTTCCTTCCTTCCTTCCTTCCTTCCTTCCTTCCTTCCTTCCTTCCTTCCTTCCTTACACACAACATACCAAACCTAGTTATAATATAGCAAAACTTAGTTACAACATATCGAAACCTGCGACAACTATTTATCATATAGCAGCGAACGGCATCAGCCTAAACACGTCAAGATCGAACAGCTATGCTGTTCCAAGCCTTGCACAACTAAGCGAAAACTCAGCATTTTAGGAGCGAAGCTCCTTAAGGCGTTGGCTGAGCGTCCCGTCGTAATCGTATGTAGCCACCTCTCGGCCGTAGAGGGCGGTACTTACGTAGAACGAAATGCATATACGCTGAAAAATTCAAATGGTACGATACGAGACGACGTTACTTGTAATGTGATAAATAATAAAAATCACAGCATATACATGGAGGGAATGATGATGAGTGGAAGGGAGCGTCCGTCAGTCCATCCGTGCTTCCGTCCGTCCGCTGGTTCTTTTTTTGCGGCCATCCGTGCGCCCTTCCATCTGCGCGTCTATTCGTGCGTCCGCCCGCCGGTCCATCCTCTCGTGCGTCCATCTATGCGTCTGTCTGTTCGTCCATGCCTCCATCTGCCCGTCCGTCCATGCGTCCGTCCCTGCGTTCGACCACGCATTCGTTTGTCAGTCCGTCCGTCCATGCGTCCATCTGTTCATCCGAGCGTCCGTCCATTCGTGCATCCGTCCTTGCGTTCGTACATGCATCCGTCCGTCCGTGCGTGCGTCCGCCCGTACGTCAAACAGACCGACGATGGACGGATGCGGCCAGCGGATGATTCACGGTTTGCCGATAAAGAGTACGATACGCGCAAGGCAGCGTGGCACGCGCTCGAAGGCGGAACCCCGGTGCGCGAGCGCGCGAGAAAACAGGAATGACGTCGCACGAAGACGTTGGCGATCGCGTGTTCGTCGGCTGCGCCGTACGCTAGGGGGTGGGGTGTAGTAAAATAAAAGCCGTTATGACGCGCGTGCGTGTTCAGAAAGTCGGCGGACGGACAAGGCTGCAGAGCGGCGTGCGCGCAAGGCGGCGGCGGTGGCTCGCGCTCGAACGTGGAACCCGATGCGCGAGCGCGCGAGGCAGAAGCGTGCCCTGAAGGCATGCCGACAAGATTCCAGCGCACGAGAGCGGCAGGCCGAAGCGGCGCGGCAGTGGCATGTGGACCCAGCTTCGCCCTCTTTCTTTCTTTTGTTTTTCTTTCTTTCTTTCATTTTCTTTCTTTCAAAGATGTTGAGTCATTGTTTTTATCGACACCATATTTCTCCCCTATCATATATGCGCGTGCTAGTAATCCGTTATCCTAACTAAAAGCTATGGAAAAATACAAACGAACATCACACAGTCCACAGGCTTCCACCATTCGGCCTCCGCCGAAGCGCAACCACCGCGGCCAGTACCGGACCCACGAAAATCGGTTCGGCACCCGAACGCCATTACCATTGCTGCGGTGAAAAAAAAACCGCTAGGTCTCGTTATACCGGAGATTCGAAACAAGAGTAAGCTAAGGCACAGACGACGTTGACTCCACAGTTATGCAGGATGTCGTCGATGCTTCTTCGTGTCTGTTCGAGAGGAAATCGGTATAGTGATGTGCTCGGGTGTCACGATCAAAGCGCAGTATTGTCTGGCCCACGTGGTGCGGATGCGCACTTCGATCGGCGACGTTCGCAACCTGACACGCAGGAAGCTCGACGGATCGCCGGCCGGTCGTACGTGTTCGTCTCCCAGTGCTTCGCTCGCCGAGACACAGCGTAGACGCGGTCGTCCTACGAGATCACCCGATTCTGCGACTGGCATCCATCATCCTTGCGTAGACGTGAGTATACAAGCCCGATGCCGTTCTCTCACTTTGGGTTCCTTCCGCGCATTGAATTCTAACTATGTTCGGCGCATGTCTTGATGCCAGTGTGTTCTCACCTTTGTGTTATAGCAATGTTTAAGAAGATATTTAAACTTGAGTGTCATGCACTGTTTGCTGAGGCTTGGCTCCGACCACGTAGCAATGAAGCTAAGTAACATGCAGGACCACGTTACGTTAGCGGGTCGACCTTTGTAGAAAGTATGGCGAACGTTAGATTCAAACATCAACTAACATGTCGGACGTATTTATATAATGTGCGCTGCACGAACTAAAATAAGTGTAATGCTTTGGTTTGTCGTAGATCACACCGCAGATTTGAGTTATTTGTTTACCAGTAGCTAAACCGAGGTTTGTTCAGCATATTGAAAAGCAAGCGTCTAAACACGAGCGCTGTAGTATAAGCGAACAAAAAAAAATGCCCGCAGCTTCCCTCGGGGGAACACTGAGGAGGATGCGGAGCATATAATTGGTTAACGGGGTGTTAAAGTGCGACTTACTTGGGTCGATGGCTAAATTGGTTAACGTGGTTGTGAAATGGGGTGTTAAATTGCGACTTACTTGGGTCGATGGCTAAATTGGTTAACGTGGTTGTAGGAGGGGGTGTTAAATGAGTGAACACGTACACACGTATGCGAAAGGGCGGCGCTGGTCGAAGGGACGTCGATCATTGTGTTTGTGGATTCGTTAGAATTCATTTCACCGCGACCTTGGACGTCGACGCGCCGTACAAACCAACCGACGAGCGGCAACTGAGCGAGCGAGCGCCGACCTTGAGTATATATACAGCGCGACGGCGCATGCACTGTCAGCTGTCGAATGTTCGAGAAGGGGGAGAAGCGCAACGGCGCATGCGCGCGCGTCAGCTGCCGATGTTCTCGAAGCGCGACGGCGCATGCGCGCGCGTCAGCTGCCGATGTTCTCGAAGCGTGACGGCGCATGCGCGCTACATTATACAGCTAGCGAATGTTCGTGAAGAGGAGAAGCGCACGCCGTGTGTGGAGGAGGAAGGGTGCACAGATGGTGGAGGAGTGAAGCGCGCGTGGTGTGTAGAGGAGGAAGGGATGCACAGATGGTGGAAGAAGGAGGAGGAAGCTTGCGGACGGCGCCGCACTACAAGCCTCGAGTATTAGATGCTCCGCATCTAAAAAGCGCCAACGTTGTTGTTCACCAACGTCCTTTTTGTTCCTGCTTGACCCGACTTTAAATGACTGTGGTTTTCATGTACAATTTATCTCTAGGAGCATGCTGAATTACCAGCAATTTGCTGTATTAAATTAGGTGTTTTCGGAAGCGCATTGGTACGAGACGCAGTTTGACAATATTCGTTAGTTGGGTCTTAGTCTTAGGTGCTGCATAGCGCTGATTCGACAGAGGACAAAAAAAAAAAAACGAAGGAAGGGACACTAAAGCGAAATACGAACGCTAGTAGCAACTTTTACAAGTAGCATTTGTCCTTTGCGTAAGTGTACCTTCTTTTTTTTTTTCGTACAGTGTCAAAGCTGCACTTTCCATCTTTAAGTTCGGGTTTGGTGATATAGCTGTGCCTTGTTGCCAGCACAAGGACGGAGCGCAGTACAGTAGGGTTCCTCGATGCGCGCGCCCCCTTCCGCCGCCTTGGAGGGTAGAGACAACAGCGTCGTCTGCTGCGGTGCCCGCCATTACGATGCATTTTCCGCAAGCCGCCTATAACCACGATGGGCGGCCAACGGATGTCGCGCGGCAGCATAACATTTTGTTGTGTCAAAACGTGTAGTACTCAAGCAACATGGGAGAAATACAAAGTTTTTGAATCGGGAGTCCGAAAGTCTTTGATTTTTTACTCTCTAATCCTTATATTTAAAGCGACATTAGCAGCTGGAGTTGATCGCAACATAAAGCTACCGTCCATGTCAGCCGCGTTAACACCTTCAATTATCTTCTTCTTCGACTAGTAGGTAACCATTTATATACGTTAATGGGACCCAAGTCCCATTACCTTTCACTGCATCTGTGTGTTGTGTGCCTTCCACAAACGTGTAAACACACTTTGTCAGCAGGATGAAAAAAACAGAAAAAAACTGTGATACATATTTTTGTATATTGTTTTCGAATTATTTCACAGCTACCTCATTGACTGATCGTACCCTGCAACGCGCGTTTTTTAAAAGTATTTCTTTTATCTCCTTTACTCCAAAATGTAGACTGGCAAACAATTTTTGAAAATATATACTATTTGGTGCTCTTACATGTGTCTTTTATGGCATTAAATCATTACTCGCACGCATATATTGACTATAAAACCAGGTTTAGCGTGGTTTACGCAAGAATACCTTGTAAATGTTATAAAGCATTCATCAATATTGTTAAAATGAAGAGACCATATGGCTTTACAACTATGATAATGAAGCAAATTGCATTCAATATAAGGCAATTTCGCGTGCCTCAGCTTTATTCTGATTATTTAATATACTTCTAAAACATGTCTACAACTCACATCAAGTTAACCGCAGCGCATGTCTTTTCTGGGCAGACGGCGATCCGCCGCTCAAAGCGCTTTCGCCTCGCCAACCCGGCCGCCGGGTTGCTGCAGGTGAAGCCAATAGATTAATAAGTGAACGAGTGTCGGTTTCTTTCTAAAAAAAAAAGAGGGACAGTGAGAAAATGTTCTTTGACAATGAACTATCTGGATGCGTGCTTTCAATGTGATGTTACAAGAACAAATAGTTGAATGTGCCGGTAGCAACAAACACACAACGTAGGCGCTCATCTTCGCGCAACTGCAGTTTGTGTACAACAAACGATTAAGAACAATGCATTTTGTGCTGACCAAAATGAACGAGCTAAATATGCATGTACACAGCACGCAAATGAACGTGTATTGCAACCATTGCACTAGTGGTCGTGGTTAAGCCTGATCGGGATCGAATTTCTGAACAGCGATTGGCGTGCTTCTGCAGCTGGCGTAAGAGAGTCAACCACGTCAGGCTGGATTTCGATCAAAAGTACCCGTGTGACAGCGCTTTAAGTTATATCTCTCCAAATGCTGAAATGTCATTAAGCTGCACAAACACAGATGATCCGTGGGTTGCCGCTTTCCGCGTTTGATATTTACCAGCCACAAGAATCGCCTTTTCGGATTTTTTTGGAAATCTGAACATACTACAGACATTTCGAGAGCGGTTTGTGCACTGTGGCATGCAACACCGGGCTATTTTGCCCGAGAAAACGCCGCATACTTGTCTTACTCAACCAACCGTGATGAGATGGGGAGGGGGGGAGGGGGCGAACGGCGGCCGCCGATAGGAAGGCGGCGCTCACCCCTTCGAAGAGTGGTTCCACACACTCCAAAGGGGCGCGCGCATTGAGGAACCCTACAGTACAGGTCACAGCAGCGTGCTCTATCGGCATTTTTTATGTAGTTGCACCTCCTCCCCCCTCCCGCCATCTCCCTCCTCCTCGTTTGCTTACGGCACCAAATGAAAGCGCCGTGTCAAACCAATCATCCCAAAATTTTTGCAAATGTATTGGCAAGTAAGCTCTGTTTTGTGAAGAATCATTTTGTCAGATGCTCGATTCGACCACTCCTAGTCATATCTGCACACCCTGGTTTTCAATATGTGTATAGAGAAACTTATTATCTCAGTTTGATTATTACTGATAAGTCGAGATTATCGGGTCCTCTAGAAATGCCTTTCATTGGCTGATATGATACTCTCGCTGCCAGGCGCATACCAGCCACTTCTGGAAATTATTTTGAGAACTTAAACTACGCAGGGGACGAGACACCAGAGTTGAAGAAGAAAGAACAAATGAAACAGAAAATGACAGCATGTCCACGTGGTGAATGATGGAGAGTGGAGCGAAGCTGGGTCCGCACGCCGCTGCCGCTTCGGCCTCCCGTTCTCGTACGCCGGGATCTTGTCGGCGCCGCCGCAAAGCTTCACGGGATGCTTCTGCCTCGCGCACATCGGGGTTCCGTCTTCGAGCGCGAGCCGCCGCCGCCTCGCGCGTATCAAACCGTTTATCGACAAACCGTGAATCATCCGCTGGCCGAGTCCGCCCGTCGTCCATCTGTTTGACGAACGGACTGACGAATGGACGCAGGGATGAACGCAGGGACGGACACGCGGACGGACGGACGGTTGGATGCATGAACGAACGCAGGGACGTACGCATGGACGCAGGGACGGATGGAGGCACGGACGCATGAATAGACGGACGGACGCACGGTTGAACGGATGAAAGCATGGACGGACGGATGGACGCACGAATAGATAGAAGCAAGAACTAACGGACGGCCGCAAGCACGGACGTAATGACTTGCGCTTCGCCCCACTTAGCATCATTCACCCCATGGATACGCTGTGACTTTTATTATTTATTACACTACAAGTAGCGTCCTCTAGTATCGTACCATTTGCATTTTTCAGCGTACATGCATTTCGTATAAATACAAGCACCACCCTCTACGGCCGGTTCAGTAACTAAGGAGAGGTGGCTACATACAATTACGACAGGGCGCTCAACCAACGCTTTAAGAAGCTTCGCTCCTAAAAGAAAGAAGAAAAGGTGCTCGTCTTCTGTCTTCTGTACTCTCGAGGAGCTCCCAGCGCTGTTTACGTTCTAAAAAAATTACGGTATATTCATGGGGTGAATGATGATGAATGGGCGAAGCTCCGGAGGGATTCATCGGTAAACTGTGAATCTTCCGTGTAATTCGCCCAGTCGATCATCATGTAAAGACGTGAGAAACGCTGCGTGTGTATATACACAAATCAACTTTTATTTGTTCTTAGACGATGGATGGCTTGCGATGTCCCTTGCCTCGCGCGCTCGGACATCGGGATTCTGTCTGCGAGCGCGCGCTGCTGCCGCCTTGCGCTCTCTCCGCTGTGCAGCCTTATCCATCCGGCGACTCCGAGCGCGCGCCAACAGCGAACGGATTTTATTACAACGCTCCCCCTAGCGTACGTCGCCGCACTAAATCGAACGATTGCCTTCAACCAATGACACGCGCCATATGTGACATCATTCCTATTTTATAAGATCTCGCGTCTTTCATCAACTACAAGTACCGCTTTCTAGTTTATAACATCTTGCATCTTTTCATCATCAGCTACAAGTACCACCATCTAGTAAACACAAGAACTAAACGAGAGGTGGCTACATACAGGAGACGGTACCGCCATCTAGTGAACACTGCAAGAACTAAACTAGAGGTGGCTACATACAGGCTACAGGGGACGCACAGCCCACGCCCTAAGGAGCTTCGCCCCTAAAATAACATCTTGTCAACTAGCCCCCTAACGTTGGTGTAAGAAGTACCTCGCCAAACACACCCTCCTCCGTTTCTGGAAAGTTGGATCGGGGTTGACCATTGAGTCGTGGATTTCTTGCATTGTAGATAGTAGAGTCAACGGCACACGTTGTAGATACAGCCTCATCAAGTGTGAGGCCCACGGAACGGCTTTCAGCTCTTCCATAGTAGAGTACATGGCAGCCTAATCGTTACCGACTTTTTTCTAAACACACCGATACGTTGTCTGGTGTGATGTTTTTACTATTGTGTTTGTGTGCGCAGTACCACATCGTACGAAGTGAATTCTCCGGTGTTAGCTCGCGAATTGTGCCGTTACACAAATGTGTTGCTGGTACTACAGTCCCCTGGGGACAATCCTTGAACTACGTGCGTACTTGAGGAATAGTGAAGGGCCGACTGGCATAGATAGAACAAGAGAGGTAGAGGAAGAAGAAGACCTCAAAATGAGTGATCATGGATAGGCACACTTGTGTGATTTTTTATTCTGGTAATTTTCGCTCAAGCTGGTGTACATTTTATCACTCCCCTTTCTCGATATTATCTGTAAGTGTCTTACCAGCAACACCAACGCTAAATCAAGCGGCGGAATGAGAAGTTCTCCCCCAAAAAAACCAACACTGTAACTTTATTTGGCGAAGAAGATGAAGACTAAGGTTGGCTTTATTTCTTGCAGCTTTTCATCTTCAACAATACTCGTCCAAAATTTACATGGCTTATGGTGTCACCTTCTGCACTTATAGTTAAGCAGGTAAGCACTTTCGTTATATTCAACGTCTCGTTTGCTACGTGTGGGTGTCTGCAGATCAAATAATGTTTGTTATGCCGATTCATGGAGACAGAATAAAATGTTGCGCGCTAATAGTTAAAAAAATGGGACCGTGATAGAGAAGCTCTTAATATTGAACTAGGTGTTAATGCCGCAGGTTACTACTGGCAATATCGTCTGCAGCCTCTCAATCGCGAAGTGCGTAGCGCTTATCAAACATGATGTCCATGATTTCTATATCTCCAGTCTCTCTTTCGCAAGGGTTTGTAAAATAAAAGCTTACATACACAAATTATTGTTTGCATCTAAAAACAAAAAACAGGAACCTACAAGTGTGGTCTTAATCGGCACAGCAGGCCCGAGGCGCTGCTAAGTTAGGTACTTTCCTTCGAAGATTACGTCATACGTTTGACGACGCTGTCACGAAGGCGCGATGTTGCCAAGGGCCCAATGCACTGTAAATATAAACGTAAATCGCGATGTGACCCAACCGACAACGAGCAACGCACGTCCAATGCTCTACGTAGACATTCTGGTAAGCAAAGTTACGAGCGCTCACGCAGGTGGCGCTAGCGACATGCAAACACTAGAGTGCCTCGATGCGAGCGCCCTAGCAAACACGGCTTGTTGACAGTATTTCTACACTTCTTATAACATGAAAGTGTTTAATGACTTTGTCCGCCAAGGCTCCGCTGACGTATTTCCGTCACGTATATGACAGAAGATATCCAAAATATATACTAATAGATTTAAATAAGAACAAACAGGAAGAAAACTTTTTGTCGACTGGGCGTCTAACCTACGACGTCTCGCTCCGCAGCGTGCGATGCGATACCTCTAGGCCACAGAGCGTACGTTGTTTAACTTTCTAACGGCGAGCTAATTGTATATAGACCACATATTGTTTGCAGACCTCGAAGCTCAGCAATTTCAGTGGGCTTTCATGATCAGTAGCCGAAATGGCGTGAAGGGTGTGCGTTGGGACGCATTCTGAGGGTCGTCGCCCCCACACGTTGCTATGCGCGCGCGCCTCCACGGGGTGTGGTCACTCGTGCAGTGCGCGCTTATCTCGTGATTCGGGCGCTTTGTACGTCTTGTGCTTCAACCTCAAGTTTGCTTCGAACTTGAGGTAGTTAAAGAGAACATGAACGAGGTCACCTCGCTCACTGCGGCGGCCGTGTTTACGAAAGGAGAGCGCTGCTCACGCACGAAGTAAGAATCGTGACAGTTCTTCGCGCTCGTCCTGTGTATACATGTGCGTTGATTTTGTGCGTCTTCCTATGCGTTTGGGAAGCGTGCCTTGAGGGTCGAGCTGCGACTGTTGTTAATCCCTGCGCGTGGTGTATGCCCATCTGGTGCGTGCTTTCTGCCTGAGGTGCGCGCTGCAAGTTTCGAGCTGCTTGCCGTTCTTCGCGTGACATGCCAGCCGCGTTAATGCGTGCGCGTTGTGTATGCTCATTTCGTGCGTGCTTTCTGCGTGAGGTGCACGCTGCAAATTTCGAGCTGCTTGTCGTTCTTCACGTGACATGCCAGCCGCGTTAACAGTTGTTAATGCGTGCGCGTTGTGTATGCTCATTTTGTGCGAGCTTTTTGCTTGAGGTGCACGCTGCAAGTTTCGTGCTGCTTGTCGTTCTTTCAGTGACATCATTATTTGTTGCTGTAGCATACATTCCTTCGTCCTTGCAATGAAACAATGCACAGTAAACGCTAACTGCCTCTGTGGAGGCATGTTTCACTTTAGTTCTATATAGATTCGTAGACAGATAGATCATCCACATTTTTTTCACATTTTATGTTAATGAGCCATCGCACGTGTTGATACTGCCTTGCACCGCACTAGAATATACGAGAGCATTCCAGATTATTTTAGCATCATCAGATAGGCTTGAGCGCGTGAACGCGAAGTGCTGAGCTTATCCTAGATTGAACGCAGCCGCCAGCGATAAAGCGATAACGCGGGCGTGCTCGATGCCGTGTGTATGAATGCCCAAGCACCTTGCCGTGGATAAGAACAGAGCGTTGAGGGTCGATGCTGTGTTCGTCGATATCAGGGTATGCAGTGTGCATTGCTTGCTGTAATTTTTGTTTTCCGGCCACAACTTCAGTCAAATAAGGAGTTTCACCTTGGATACACCGACTGTTGTCTTTGTCAGTACCACAACCCCGTGATAATACTTCGGAGCCGTCCAGTAAGATGCCAAATGTCAGGAATTGATGAATCGTTGTGGTGTGTGAATAGCGGAAAGTTATCATAATAATAAACCACCTTGTTCCATTGAACTTTCGGACTGGTAATAGGCTTTTCTCGGTAAGAATGTCGCAAACAAAGGACGAAATTGTAGTAAGCGTGCGGTAAGTGCCGTATTTCATAGTAAGCGTAGAACTCGCCTGTTGGTGTAGCGTATACTATAAACAGCTTGTTTTGTAATACTGATCTCTTAGTTATAAATTACACATGTTAGAGGGACACTAAAGTGAACTATTAAGTCGACGTTGATTGTTGGCGGTCCAGAAACCTCGTAGTCTTACTTTTGTGCCAAGGAAGGGCATATTTTGAAATAAAATCACGTTTTTGTGCTCCTGTGTTTGGTTAGCGCACTTCAAATTACCCGCCTCATGAAGCGGGACTGACCGGACCGTCTCACGTCACTGTTGCCATGCACAACGTTGCCCGGCTTTACTCCGCTAGTAGCCTCATACCGAAAGCAGCGGGAGCCACAGCAGCAGCAACGGCCATTGATAAATTTCCCGCCATGGGCTTCGAGATTGCAGACGTTTTTGTTTCAACTGCACCCTGATAGATGGCACCACCTCTCCCGTGTAACCACGCGAAAATAGAATTTTTGAACTAACCGCACCATTCCCGGTAGTAACGTCCGGCGGTTCTTTTTTTTTTGTGAATGAAACGAACAAGCAGCATTTTATTGCGTCTCTTAGTGCACGGAACGCTCTTCATTTAGTGCAGTTGGATCGATTACTAGTGATTAATTGTAGGTGGTCCGTCTGATGTCATCAGGATAATTTTGAAAATGTCCTACTGCAGCGCTTGTGTTCTTCTGCATTTACTTTAATTTATCGGTAAGTAGGGCGCTGTTGATAATATTATCGTTTTAGATGTTGTCATACATTGAGCTTTCAACCTGACGTAAATTGTTATTTGACTTTAGTCTCCCTTTAATGTGTAATGTGAATAAGAAGTTTCTTTCTGTATATAATATACGTGATGAGAAGGTAGTTTTATGAACACTGATGACAAAGGTTGTGGCTGATGCAAAAAGAGCTGAAAATGTTCAATGCCATTGGTAATATGCTAGATCTCGAAAAATAGTTTTCTCACACCCCTGTTCAACCCATAACAACGTTGATCATCCCGTACATCGAGAGTGAGTCACTGAGCGACATCAGTACGGCTCTAGTGTCTGATTATGCATGGCTGAGGGTGGAACCGTACCTTTTCCTTTTCTCTTTATGATACTTTCAGCGATGGGCCAACGTATTGGATTACAAGTGAGACAAAGCAGGCAGAAAATGTGGAGGCGTGATTGACAGTCAACGATTTCGTGATACCGGATGTAAGAAATTCGACAAGAGATCTTTTTCTTAGAACATACTACTAAGACAAACCGACAGGATTGTGTGACAAATTTACAATATGACAGTCTTCTTATACGCAGACGCGTCTTTATTAATTTCTTTCTTTTTGGTTCAGGCGAAGAAAATGTAATCGATTAACTTTGGCTTAAAATATTTATCAAAAGCTTTGATGGACATACAGCTTAACTTGTCTTCATCGCGACCAGCTCAAAACAAAAAATTTTTCTTCGTTGTCACACTCTGTGGCTTCACTGGTACGGTGAGCTGTGTTTTTCGTTTGTGCTCGAAGTAACGGAACCCCGAACACGCCAAGTTATCGTTGTCATTGTGTTTTCTTTAACCAAATCCCTCGTTCTTTGGAAATGTTCATGCCCGTGATAGTTCTTGAGCTTCTCTCTACGCGTTGTCTGTTGTAGGTGTTCGAAGTGACTTGTTCTGCGAATTTTAAAGAAAGCACAAGTCCAGGGTAAGACGGAAGCATGAAGATAGTTATAGCGCGAGAACAAAACGACGACACAGAGACAAGAAGGACACGAAAGACACGAGCGCTTCGTGTCCTTCTTGTCTCTGTGTCGTCGTTTTGTTCTTGCGCTATAACTATCGTCATGCCATACCAACTAGCCCAAGCTGCCACACTTCTAAGGAAGCATGAAGTTGCGAAAAAATTCTGAAGAGGGGAGTTTCTCTGAAGCCGATGTTTCGACAAGGAAACTTCTCGTCTGCAAAGCTGTAGTAGATACCTTGAAACGTACCGAAGCTTTCTAGCACTCCGCTTACATAGGCGTTTGTGTTACGATACCACTCTGTGCAATAGAAAAAAAATCCAGTGGTATGGGCGCGAAATTCGAATTTATCTTGCTGTCTTTCTTTCCATGGTTCAGTATGCACCGGCTGAAACGGCAGAGCGACTCGTCAAGCAACTGACGAGAGCTTTTCGAGCGCATCGAGCGACGACGATGTCACGTCCGACGAGATGCAGTTTGAGTCTCCGCGGCCGCCTCGCTTCAGGGACAAAACCGCGGCCCAGCTGGGGCTCGCGAAGGCCAGCTGCCGAGACAAGAAGGGGCGTCCGGGGAGAAACTGCCACACCTACAGCAAAGGGGCAGGGTTTTCCCTGGCCAACGATGGCGACTATTCACGGTTGCCAACGGAGAAATCAGGGTGAGAAATGGCACCAGTGTATAATACACATACATAAAGTGTTAACTTAGAATGGTTGGTGTATATGCTAGAAGAATTGGGTAACGGGGCAAGGAACGGGACGGACAGGCCGAGACAGACGAGCCATTCCTTCTTCGTTCTGATTGAACCAATCATATATTATATATATATATATATATATATATATATATATATATATATATATATATATAAAGAACACAAGCGAGTACACGTACGAAAGAGCAATACTTTTATGCCAACGTTTCAGCCGTGGCACGGCCTTCGTCAGGGAAGGCCGTGCCACGGCTGAAACGTCAGGGAAGGCCGTGCCACGGCTTTCCCTGACGAAGGCCGTGCCACGGCTGAAACGTTGGCATAAAAGTATTGCTCTTTCGTACGTGTACTCGCTTGTGTTCTTTATACGTACCAGACCCCTTGAACTTCCTGCTGAATATATATATATATATATATATATATAATATGTGTGTGAGAGAGAGAGAGAGAGAGAGAGAGAGAGAGATTTTACGTAAGACATCTGCAAGCTGCCACCTTTGGTTGTTAAACGAATGTGTTTTTGTGTGTACGTGTGTGTATCGTGATGTAAGTGTACGAGGTCAGGAAACATCGAATGCGCGAACCCAAGCGTTTTCACGTGTACAAGTCCACCGTATAGCACTGTTCGTTTAGTCGTCCAAGGTGCTAAAATGGCGAGGTGAACGGCTCAATATGGGGCCACAAAAATCCATCCGCAAAATAATCTATAGTACTTTATAAGACACTGCGATGTTTTGGCGCTTTTTAGTCTCTTTTTGGGTTTCAGCATAGCCAGAGCTTTTTTTCTTTTTTTTTTGGTGAGGGGTGGGCTGAGCCATATTCTATAGATGTGTGTTGTTTCGTGCTCTGTATGTATGAGTGTATACATACGTGCATACACGTGCAATAGAGAAAGTTTTCAGGGAAGAGCTTCGCACCCCTAGGGGGAGCGGGGATAGGTGCTGTAACACCAGCAAGCCATCAAACAATGGTGTAGGGCCTCGCCAGTGTTTGGTGGCTTGCTGGTTCACAGAGAATTGGGGAGGGTGATGACTAGTGGGACGGTATATTGCTAAGTGAGCTCAAGTCTGACCATTGCCAACTTCCTTTTTTGCAGTCTCAAAACCATGGCAAGCTTTTGAGGGGTGCCGTTAGTGGAGGGTTGCGCAAATATTCGACCGTCAGGGCTTCTTTGATGTGCTCCGAAAATAAGTACACAGACTTGCAGCATTTCGCCCCTTTAGAAACACTACTACTGCTGTATACGGATCGAACCCATAGTTTAGGGGCCAGTTGCTGAGCACCGTATCACTTTACCACCAAGGCGTAGAATGTTCTTGTACACCATTGTGAAACTTGGCATAAATATAACATTTATCAAGGCCAAATGGTTACGCTGAATCCTAAAACATCCCCATCTTCCCTTTAGCGACGTGCTTCATATATTCGAGTTGGCTGTGGTATTGGCTGTCTTGATCATGTGACAGAAGCTATATTGTTATTGGCTCTTGTTCTTAAATAGCCGGACATATATTGCTCTATTTTACATGAGGTATGCACACCTACACTGTTCGTTGGAGTGCATATTAGTCAGGGCTCTTGCCCTTGATGATTGTAGGAAGACGTGAAGCAGTGTGTCATGAGTGTTGCTTATGTTACGGTATGTCAGTGAAAAAGCAAAGAGTGCTCAACCCTCCGCGGTCTAATTGTCCCCCCCTTGAGCTGTGAATTGACACTAATCTATTTAGCGCAAATGTTTCTGCAACCCTAAATCATTTTTTCAATCTTCCGTTCCAGGCGGCGGTTGCCAGCCTTTTGGGACGAGTTCGTCGTACCCCTGGTGAAGGTCGTGGAGAAGTCAGGTGAAACTCCTTCCACGCGAGGGTAAAAACAACTTCTGTAGCCTCGCTGCCGTTTTGCTAGATTTAGTCAACAGCAGTCTTCAGGACACGCAACCAATCGACGGGAACGTTGTGGAAGCAGTTGAAAGCATTGGCACACTCTTGGCCGAGGCAAACAAGCTTGACTTTCGACAAGTCGCCGGGAGGACTCATTACGCCTCGTTTCCAGGAGACGGAGACGCCGGAGAGAAGTCGTCAGTGCTGCCAGAGGAATTCCTTCAGTGGGCGCAACTTGGCGAAACAGAAGTCGGTTCAGTTCGTCCAGCTACGACGACTGAATACTTAAGGGATCAGTACAGTCGTCTCAGGCAACTGTTTCTCCAGCCGCTGGGAAAGGTATTGAGCACGTTGCAGTCGTTCCCGGTATCGGCTGAACACATCAACATTGTCATATACACAGAAGTCAAGATTGGTGCTCCTGTATGTACGATCAACGGCGTCGGCCACAAGGTAAGCTTCAGCGTCGTAGACGGCAGAAATTGTGAGTCCAGACTGCTGCCTGGATGCATGGTTTGCCTAAGCAACGACGGATTTCAGACAGTCGTTCACGGCAAAGTACTGCGGCGAAGTTTCAAAGACAGAGAACAGGGACATATGATTGTATCCTTTACCGATGCTAGGAGGTTTGAGGCTGCAGCGTCTGTACAAGGCTTTGTCATGGTGGAGTGCCCGGAGCTTTATGAAGAGTATATCTCAGTCTTTGACGTGATGAAACAGTTTGAAGCAACACAGCTGCAGCTGCCTTTCAAAAAGTACATTGTTGATGGACGCAGCGATCCCGCTGTGCCTGGTTACATGAACAACAACACCGTCTTTGACATGAAAGCGCTGTTCAAGAAGAGTCTGTTTATACGTCCACACAATGACCGAGATTGGCCGAGTAGTGGAGAGACTGAACTGGATCGGTACCAGTACGATGCCATACAGACGGCAGTTTCGAGAGATGTCACACTCGTGGAAGGGATTCCTGGAACGGGCAAAACCTTCATGGTGACCCGGCTTGTGTCAGTCATGTTGGACAACATAAACGTCTCCCATGGAGGTCCCATCATGATCGTATCAAAGGACAAAGAAAGCATTTGCTCGATTATGGCACAATTTGAAGAAGTTCTGGACGACGTTGAAATCGTGAGTGCGGACAGCGATATTTTTCAAATGAAAAAGAGAGTGCTGACTGCCGGACACAATCCGGAGGTAGTCGAACCTTCACATTTGCGCTTACTAAGGCGACATGTTGATGAGATAGAACAACTTAAATCCCGAACTAGGAACGTGCAAGATCATCTAAGACGTATTCCGTCTAGGCTCCTGGGAGAGAGCGAACTGAAATCTGTGATGAATGACAAGCATTACAGGAGCTTGTTTTTCACGATGGTGACTGGCGCAGAAGACAAGCTGAGAGACTGGCTGCTTGCTGACAATGAGGATGTTGTAGCGAGGTTTTCCTCGGGAAACCACAGTTTTCTCTCTGAAGATGAAGTGTGTTACATTAGTGACGTGTGGGAGCTTGACATGGAGAGCAGGTACCGGCTGTATGGTTACTGGAGGAACAGTTATTGCGAGAGAAAATCACGCGAATGGTTTGACCTCGTGGAAAGGTTCAAGACGCTGCTCTTGCTGAAGAAAGAGGTGGAAGAAAAATTGCAGCTCGATGCTCTTCGCGGAAAGAAGATTCTAGGAGCAACTCTCTCTTCCCTACCAAAGATATGGACGATGCTCAGAGACATTAAGCCACAGATTATTATCGTGCTAGAATCACGCTCAATTCCAGAGCCCTTCATGCTCCCCGTGATAACACTCAACCCTCATCACATTGTTCTCATCAGTGACACGCGAAACATTTTCGACTACCGGGAGAGATGGAGACCGCCTATGGCTCGTTGTTCGAGCGTCTTGTTGAACAAGGGGTCACCTGCTGTCAGCTTTTGACACAATACAAACTAAACCCTAAACACTGTAAAAATTATAGATGCTTTCAAGACCAACACATTTCTCGAAAGGTACGAGTTCCGGACCGAACTTTCGCAGATACGGGGAGTTTCGTCGAACGTGCGGTTTCGTCGACCACTCTGTTTGCTACACAATAGGACAACATTATCGCATGCGCCTTGGAAGCGGAATTCTTGGCGTCGCTGGCTAAGTATCCTGTTAATACAAGGGTACGACCCGTGTCAGATCTGCGTGTACGCTACCCACCGTCGATCAGGTTGACCTCATCAAGTCTAACTTATGCGGCTTGGAAGAAGAGCCCCTGGTCGCCACAGTGGACAAGGCTAAAGGCTGCAAGAACTCCATTGTACTCATGTCATTTTCGTGTCCTAACACGACGTATGACTTCGAGGTCTCGTGTTGGGACCTACTATAATGCTATCGCGTCTTCGACGATAGGCCTGTTCTGCATCGGGAACCTTACGTACCTGTCGGATAACACCAAGACTTGGAAGCAAGTTGCCCCTGTCCTTTACGCAGAAGGTATGGTCGGGCCCCTTGAGCTTAAATGCCAGATACACCCGGACAAGACTACGGCTGTGACGAAGGGAAATGACTTCGCTGATGTCATTGACGGCGGCTGCAGTACACCGTGCAACGCCTTCCTGCCTTGCGGTCACCCGTGTCCCAACACGTGCCACCTTACCGACAGAGACCACCAGCAGACATTGTGCACCAGACCTTGCAAGAAGCTGCTCCCTTGTGATCACCCTTGCAAGGCGCTGTGCGGAGACCCATGTCAGACTGAGTGTGAAATAATGGTAAACGCGCTTAGTCCCTGTAACCACGTCGTTCGGGTGCCTTGCTCAGCCGTGCTCAATGCGCACGAGGTGCGTTCTCAATGTACCGAAGTGTGCGGAAAGAAGATCAGTCGAGGGGTCCGCTGCACGAGGAAATGTCGCGACTGCTTCCTCGAGTGCACTCACCTTAACGACGATGTCTACTTCGAAGAAGAACCCCCTGTATGCATGAACTGCCGAATCATGTGACGATGCAACATTGTTCTTGGCT
This sequence comes from Rhipicephalus microplus, assembly GCF_013339725.1. Taxonomy (NCBI): domain Eukaryota; kingdom Metazoa; phylum Arthropoda; class Arachnida; order Ixodida; family Ixodidae; genus Rhipicephalus; species Rhipicephalus microplus. The sequence continues at coordinate 14,876,970 of NC_051170.1, forward strand.
TCATCGCATACAGACATTGTACATAATCTTCTTGGATCATTCAGAAAGCTCGTTTTCTGTGTTTTGATTTTGTAGCTGCTGCCAGTAATAAAAAATAAAATGTAAAAGCTGTAATATCACAGCCTTCTGCTATTTGATAAGCATTAGGAGTATACAGTGTCCACTATATAGCGCGAAATATGCACACAGCAACTTATGCGCACAGCAAATTGCGCACAGCAAATATGCGCACAGCAAATTGGGTTCAGCAATGGCTTACTTTGCTCCACCCCCCCCCTTTTTTTTTGCTTTCATGTCTCTGTTTTTCTCAGAGTTAGAAAAAAGAAACAAATCGTCAGGGTTTTCTTACGCAGCTGTATGTGAAGCATGCACTGAAACATTACGAACGGGCAGGAAAGGTAGATCAACATAAAATTGGCAGATCCCACGTACAGTGGCAATCGATGATATGGGAAGCATGAATGAGAAATGTTGATATGTCACTTTAAAATCAGCAGCACGTTACGAGGTGGAGGTAAATGGTGGCGTACATGACTTCCGAGTCATGATTATCACGTTTGGATGTGTCGTTTACCATCGTCATCTATTCGCGTCGCGTGATACCAAATTTAGTATATGTGGAGCTATCGAAACTGCCGTGAGCACGCTATGAGCGTGGTATGTTGTCATGTTGTTACATTACACGCGTGTCAGGATCATCATGTTTGCACCAGTCATATATTTCGTTATCCTTTGACGTCGCGTTACACCATATTTGGTATATGTGGACCTAGCAAAACGGTTGCGAGCTCATCATGAAGGGGCCAATATACTCCAATGTAGCGTTGACGCGCGTGCACGCTGGGCACAGCGATGCTACTTTAGCAAAACGCGACCACTCTATTATCTGACGCCTTGCCACGACCGGCGCGTCCAGCGTCCGTCAGCGCGGCCCGACGGCAACCAGTGCGAAATGCGACATGCTGCATTTCGCGCCGATGTGTTAGCCGGGCAACACTGCGTCTTCCTCTTTTCGTGACGGAGGGACGCCGGACGCTCTGAAACGCGCATGCGTCAAAGCAACGCAGCGTGGCGCGCGTCTGCGAGTATATTGCAGGACCAGCGCCTGGCGTGGCAACGCTTGCGTGACGTGACGCAACGAACGCCGGCGAGCACGCGCACCGCGTCACGTCGAAATGTATTGGCTCCTTGACTGTGGCACCAGTCACATACCATCGTCATCCATTGGCGTCACAGAATACCAAATTCGGCATATGTGAAGCTAGTGGAACGGCCCGCGAGCGCATCATCAGTGTGGCATGTAGACATGCTGTTACATGACACGCATGTCGTGATTATCATGTCTGTATGTGTCATTTACCTATGTCGCCCAGTCACGTCGCGTAATACCGAGTTTGGTACATGTGAAGCTAGCAAAACGGCTGTGAGCGCATAATGAGCTTAGCATGTAGTCATGTTGTTACATAACACGCATCTCATGTTTATCATGTTTGCACCAGTATCATACCTTCGTCATCTATTCACGTCCCGTAATACCAAATTTGGTATTAGTGAAGCTTTTGAAACGGCCGCGAGCAAATCATGAGCGCGGCATGTAGTCATGTTACATGACACGCTTGTCATGATTATTGTTTGTTTGTTTGCGCCAGTCACATGCATACCTTCGTCATCCATTCACGTCGTCCTCGCTTCCTTTTATGTTTATTCGTGCGCTTGAACTGACAGTTATACCATTCACGTACTGTAATATATACCAAATTTGGTATATGTGACGCCAGCGAAACGGCCGCGAGCGTATCATGAGCGTGGCATGTAGCCATGTTGTTACATGACACGCATGTCAGTATTTTCGTGTTAGGATCTGTCTCTTGTGTTCGCCACGCAATCATGCCATACCATACCAGTTCTGCAACATGCCATGTGAACGAAGCTCCCGCAAGAGCAGCAGAACCACGAAATGTAAATCGGGACATTCATGACATACATGTCATGATTTTAATATCATGGCTAGTGAAATATGTTATTCATACAGTCACGTTGTGCCATACGAAGTTTGGTATCGATACCATTATTGAAGCGGCCACGAGAGCTAAAAATCGTTCGCGGACGACAGACAGACAGACAGACAGACAGACAGACAGACAGACAGACAGACAGGACAGACAGACAGACAGACAGACCAGACAGACCAGACAGACAGACAGACAGACGGACAGACAGACAGAGATAGATAGATAGAAGATAGATAGATAGACTAGATAGATAGATAGATAGATAGATAGATAGATAGATAGATAGATAGATAGATAGATAGATAGATAGATAGATAGATAGTAGGATAGATAGATATAGATAGTGATAGATAGATAGATAGAATAGTATAGATAGATATGTCGCCGAAATTCACTACGAAATGCTTCGCATTTGAAACGCATTTTGTTCGAATATTTTTTTTATTTCAGTTGTTTTTGTAGTCAATTTTTTTTTCGAGCATATTTATCTCACGTCGGGCTCACGCAGAATGGAGCTGGGAGTGGAAGATGTTCCCGTAGTAGGTGCAGTTGATGCACGGATGAGAGTTGAACGTGCTGAAGGCCTCCATGAAGTTTGCGATATCGCTTGGCCGCACCTGCGGAGGAGATCGGCAGCGCAACACAATAAGCACGCCATTGAAAGCTTCCAATCGAGCACACCATAAGCACACCATTCAAAGCTTCCAATAAGCACACCATTTAAAGCTTCCAATAAGCATACCATTCAAAGTTTAAAACAATTATTGCGTTATTGACCGAAATTCTGATTTGAGAATACACTCGATTTACAATGAGTGCCACATGACAGAAAATCTAATAGAGAGCTGAAGAAAAACTGGACTGTTATAGAGAGAGCGTCAAGGGCTCTTGCATGGCTGCGTGAAGCGAAAAATAGACTAGTTAGCGTACGCAAGAACCAGAGTCACCAAACAGTCAAACAGCGTCATTTTGGGTAAGACAGACAAAAGAAAAGAAAAGCGTAAGCGTCGAAACAGACGCTGATCTCGCAACTGCGCTCTTTGTCTCACCCGGCTGCAAATTGGCACTTATTCAATTCGCTCTTAAACTGTAAATTCTCGCCCTTTGTCACCAAGGTAACTTTGTTGCGTTTTTTTACAAGGTCATGGTATGCACAAGAAATCTCAAAGACATATCGCGGTCTAGGACTGCAGAGTAGATAGGGGCCATTTACTGCCGGCGAAGTCAAGGTGTGCAACCCACACAAACAAGAAAAGGAAATCAAACAATGACAGCGTGACAGTTTATGTTGCCTGGTTCTGTTAAGTGTTATTCGTAACTTTCATCGCCTAGAGAGGGTGCTAGTGCAAGCCAAACATGGCTGTCGTTTGGGGGACCGCGCATTTGGCATGCCGGCAGCCGCCAAATTCACATCGAACTCCGTAGTATGTTCTGCTGCTGCCACCGCGTTATCAAGGCTTTGCAGAGAAGGTCATTGACTCTAGCAGGTATCATATCCCACACTGCGTGTTGAACGCGTGTGCGGCGTATATTGAAGGAAAAGAAGTTTTGAACGCCGGGCGCATCGTCTGCTGCGGTGCGAAGAAACGCACGCACGGCTTTGTGAACGCTGCTCGTGCCACGGTTCCGGGGAAGATCGAGCGGCCGTGCTCGTGCAAAGCAGGAAACCTCGGCTTTGGCTGCACGGCGTCTGCACAGCGGCATCCAACATAATTTGCGATTCTTTTAGCTCAGAAAACAAACAATAAAGACTAAATCATTGCGATACTATACGACTCTCTGTACCTGTCCGATTTCGGTAGTTCACTACCAAATTCGAAATAGCCGTAGTAGAAATTGCCAGCGACAAAATATAAAGCCCCAGAAACCCACCAAAGTGAGGCCGACTGAACGATAGCATGGGCTGGCTCAAGGAGGTTGAAAGAAAAATTGCTAGAGTGGAAGCTCTTGCGGTGCCTTGCCAGCAGAAGTGAAGCCATCTTTTGCAACTGCCAAGATGGCGGAAACATGCTCTTTTCTGATGGTGCCCACTTAAAGATCAAGTGGCTTTGATATATTATGTAAATGCTACGTTAGTTCTATGTTAAAAGATTGTTGTTCCCGACGAAATAACACACAGAAACGAGTATAGATGACAGAATCTTTCAAGGAACTTCAAGGCTCACTAAGAAAAAGTAGTAACTGTAAGACGAACTTGGAGCACTATGTGACAAGAAAAAGTTCTCACTATAAACTTGTTGGGCGTGCGAGGGAAACGCTTCGTTTTTATTCGCTGAACGGTGATAATTTATCATACCCCTAGCAATATGGCCGCCATCTTGCCAGTGGAACGGCTTCACTCCTGGGAAGTCATTTCCACTCTAGCAATTTTTTTTTTTAATCCTCCTTGGGCTGGCTGCGTGGGCATCCCCCAAACAACAGTAACGACGGATGCCGCATGGCGACGCAACCATCTGTGAAAGTTGCGTCTGCACGCCTTGCCATCATTCCCCATCGCCGTTTTCAGTTGACTGCAGTTTGAGGGGAAAGCAAACGCAAGCACAAGAATATCTTAAACCACGCGGTGAGACCGCGTAAGACCCGGCGACTTGTAGGGAGCCCAGTCTGAACGTGAATATCTATAGCAATGAGCAACGGTTTCCCGATGCTTGAATCCTACGCCAGAGCACGTGCATGCGACAGCAGCGCAGGTTGCGTGGTCGCCGTACACTATATACTCACGGGAGTTCTGAGTGTGCAGTTGAAGTACTGGCAGCCGCTCCACGAAGCGTCCGATTCGGCGGGGAGTGCGGCGAGAACCGCGACAGCAGCGAGCAACGCGCAGGCCGTGGTGCACTTCATTATCCCGCTCCGTAGCCCGACTGTGGATGAAAAGATGCAAGGCGACACCTAAGCCACTAACTATACTACAATATGTTCGTGGTGCCTCCTGAAAGAGGCTGTTAGCGCAGGGTGCAAAAAACGTATACACCTGACGTAATAAAGAATGTTCGCCGTTGAATCCAACTAGGGTGAAAATCGCAGATGATCTATTCATTGGTAATAAGGGTTATAGTACATTGAACGATGCAAATGTTATTCCGCATGATGCCTAGATTGCAGAGCTTTCTGTGGTCAACTAAACGTATGTAGTACGTGCAAACTGCGGCGTCTATTAATTGACACTTCCAGGAAATTTCAGTTTAGACGCCGTACCTCTGATAAGGTGACATGCACACCTTTGATCGCTGCTTATTTACCCGAAGACTACGTCGGAAAATCGGTACTCCTCAATGCGAAAAATACACTTAAAAAATACTTGATGGCATCTTGCATCTTGCAGAAATCGCTAGTGGGAGCAGTAATCGCGAAGAGTCAATGTAACGCTATGTTACACGAGCTGGGGACCCGTTCCTCACAATTTATCTCCCATTCCTACAACTTTTCTTGACAATGAAGCGAAAGACATACAGAGGCGAAGCTTCTACACATGTACCATTATGGCAAGTAGCGCAGTATGTGTCATGCATTCCGTACCACTGTGGAAAGTAATAAATAATAAAATATATAATGGCAGTGCGCGATAAGCGTTTCATATCGACGCAGACGCCGCTTGGCTTTCGAAGTACACGCAAAAGGCGCGTGTTTCGTACGCATTCAAAAACGGAAAGTGACAAAAATTAAAGCAAATACGTATATATTGCCAGTGTGAGTTGCATGCGTTCTTGTCAAGTGTCTAAATGGGAGAAATGAAGGCAGTATATTTCACATCTTGCGTTGAAAATAGGGACACAATTGTAGGTCTGCATTCGTTAGCGGTAGGATACGCGCAATTTGACTCTGTAGCATTCACTGCATTGCGAAGAAAAGTTGTTTGCGAGTATAGCTTGCATGATCGAAAGAAAAATCCAGGCAGGCTTAGGAACAAGACACCGATGTTAAGTAGAACGAAAGGGACGCAAGAGAAACGCTGATTCTACTTGCGTGTTTTACATTCACAACAACGAGTCATTATCAGAACTCGCTCGAGCTTGTTATCCGTCGTGACTTACGTCGGCCTTAAGGCCGCGTTCACACTGAGCATTCCGGCCGCCGAAAGTGCTCCGAATCCGGTTCGGCGGCGGCGAGATCCGCGACAGCAGCGACCAACGCGCAGGCCGTGGTGCACTTCATTCTCCCGCTCCGTAGCCCGACTGTGGGTGAAAAGATGCAAGGCGACACCTAAGCCAATAACTACTGCAATATGATCGTGTAGCCTCCTGAAAGAGGCTGTTAGCGTAGGGTGCAAAAAAAAAAAAACGTATGCACCTGACGTAATAAAGAATGTTCGTCGTTGAATCGAATTAGAATGAAACCCGTAGATAGTCTATTTAATGGTAATAAGGGTTATAGTATATTTAACGATGCAAAGGTTCTTCCGCATTCTGCCTATAGATTGCAGAGCTTTCTGTGGTCAACTAAAGGTACATGTAGTACGTGCAAACTGTGGCGTCTATTAATTGACACTTCCAGGAAATTTCAGTTTAGACGCCGTAGCTCTGATAATAGTTGACATGCACACCTTTGATCGCTGCTTATTTACCCGAACACTACGTCGGAAAATCGGTACTCCTCAATGCGAAGAATGCACTTGAAAAAAAAAATACTTGACGGCATCTTGCATCTTGCAGAAATCGCTAGTGGCAGCAGTCATCGCGAAGAGTCACTGTAACGCTACGCTGCACGAGCTGGGGACCCGTTCCTCACAATTTATCTCCCATTCCTACAACTTTTATTGACAATGAAGCGAAAGATATACAGAGGCGAAGCTTCTACACATGTACCATTATGGCAAGTAGCGCAGTATCTGTCATGCGTTCCGCACCACTGTGGAAAGTGATAAATAATAAAATAAATAATGGCAGTGCGCGATGAGCGTTTCATATTGACGCAGATGCCGCTTGGCTTTCGAAGTACACGCAAAAGGCGCGTGTTTTTCACGCATTCAAAAATGGAAAGTGACAAGGAATAAATTAAAACGAATACGAATATATTGCTCTTGTGTGAGTTGCATGCGTTGTGTGTCAAAGAGCTGAATGGGAGAAATGAAGGCAGTATTTTTCACATCTCGCGTTGAAAATAGGGACACAGTTGTAGGTCTGCATTCGTTAGCGGCAGGATACGCGCAATTTGACTTAGAAGCATTCACTGCATTGCCAAAAGAAAATTTGCTCGCGAGTATAGCTTGGACGATTGAAAGAAAAATGCGCACGCAGGCTTAGAAACAAGACACCGATGTTGAGCAGAACGAAAGGGACGCAGGAGAAACGCTGATTCTACTTGCGTGTTTTACATTCACAACAACGAGTCATTATCACAACTCGCTCGAGCTTGTTATCCGTCATGACTTACGTCGGCCTAAAGGGCGTGCCACGCCACTCAAGAACAACGCAGACGAATCTGTCAGCTGTGGTGCCACGTATCTGTATATTCACATATATCAACCAGCTATTCGTCTCGAGGACATACCGTGGTGGCACCTGCGCGATGACGTCACTCATAGGATGCCGGGTTGACTGTCTGCTAGAACACCGCATTTCCCGCGCTTTTGCTGTGAACACCGTGTGTGCGTGCTTTTTTTTTTTTTGAAGCTCATTACTTAAAGAAGTGGTAAGACCTCCTAATACCGGCAAGTGAACTACCAATCGGTTCCCCCCGTGGCACTCTCGTGTCTAATTTGCATCGTAAAATCGCGACTAACAACCGGTGCAGCCTTGTGGGACGTTGCAAGTGGTGTCTCGAAAGCAAAGATGCCGAATTCCACAACTATACGCATCCTACCTGTGACGTCAAAATGATCGCAGCGCTAGCTGGCCTCCCTAGTGCAGGCCCTTGCGGCCAATAGTCACTGTTAGTGATGGCACCTACTGTTGGCATGCGACGCTACTATGACTTTACGAAAATCAGTGCATTAGGCCTAACATGGCGCACGGCGGCCATAAGTGGCCCTGGTTCTACTCCGCTGTTTGCATCACGATTAACGCGGCTATAGGCGAGACGCTTGCTTCTAAGGTATCGCGCATTGAATACGTTTCAGGGCTAGTGAACGTAGTTTTCCTTTCGGAGCACCACCCACCTGTGCAAAGGATGTCACCTCAGGCTTTCTTGCTTCGAACTCTTCCCGTGCTGCCGGCCAGACGCGCAAGGAGCGTGCACTGCATGCTGGTTCGAGCCCGCGCGACACGTTCTTGTACACTGCTGCATCGTCCTCATCGTCTTCAGAACATGTTTCAAGTTGGCGAAAATAGGCATTGTCGTGTAGTAGATGGCTTTTCATTTAATTAGCGTTGTAGATGTCTCAAGTAAAACTTAACTATAATGGCACATGTATGTTTTAAAGTTATCTTGGCTCGTCCGATTTTGGACAATATTTTATAGCGGCAGTGAGCCATTCATTTATCGTCGCTCATCACGATAAGCACACAAAAACACAAAGAAACACAAGAAAGTTAACGACACAAACGCTGTACAACGTCCAACAACTGAATGTTTAATGGATGCACGCAATCGAGTAAGCTGCTGATACGAATTCTCAGCATCTGCGAGAAGAATTGCAGGCTTCGGCTGCTGACCCGCAGGTCGCGGGTTCAAATCCCGGCTGCGGCGGCTGCATTTCCGATGGAGGCGGAAACGTTGTAGGCCCGTGTGCTCAGATTTGGGTGCACGTTAAAGAACCCCAGGTGGTCGAAATTTCTGGAGCCCTCCACTACGGCGTCTCTCATAATCATATGGTGGTTTTGGGACGTTAAACCCCACAAATCAATCAATCAATCAATCAATCAATCAAGAATTGCAGGCTGGCTCACGCACCTGTCTCTTGCTTTTATGATTTCATACGCTTCGGCCATTTCACGCGTGCGCTGGCCTTTATGCCTCATCATCCTAGCGATTTTGTCTAACATCAGCTGCGCAGCCGCACTGCTGGCAATGGAGGGCAAGGCATGCGTAGATTGTGTACCTTTCGGAGAGCTATAGCGTGCTCTCTTAGATGGAGGCAACGTCCCGTCTGCGTACCTGCCCCCGCATGACAAAGGGATAGAATAGACAACTCCGCTCGCGCAGTCATTGAAACGCTACGAGTGAAGGTTCGAGGAGAACCTTCAGCGCTGACGTCTATTCTCAACTGGATTAGGACAACAAATTATATCGCCGAGTTACTTTGGAAAGCCCTGCTGCCGACGCTGTCTTCGAAACCCAAGCCACCTATACCAGTGAAGGACGTGTGATTGTTCACGGAGACAATCAGGTACTGGAACGTTTGTAGCATATTCTTCGTTTAGGGTCCGAAATTTTCTTTGAACCGCACGTTTTCTTCAGTTCAAAAAGTGAGCTTTCCCGCCCAGTTCCAGAGGCAGAAACCGTGCATTAAATCAAAGAGTCGGTACTGTAGCTATCCGTAAAGGGGTCGAGAAGAGCCACGTCATGGGCAGAACTTGCGGGGACTTGTACACTGGTTCGTAGATAAGGGCCTTCGGGTTCCACTATCTGGCAAGGAAGGGTGTTGCCATGCCGCAAAAGTTGTTTAATAAAAATGCCATGAATATCGTGGAAATGAACTTTTAAGCTGGTGTCGGAAAAGGTCTCTGATAAACAAACGTGCCCTGACACTTCTTGACACTTCTTGAGCCCTGACACGTCTTCCACTGCAAAAACCTACAAGGCCGATGTCTCGTTCCGGACAATTGTTACCGAGCGGAACTCGTGGCAACACGTTGTCCGATTTTTTTTTTTACACAGGCATTCAGAGGCGTTGCGTTTGTTTGATCCTTTAGTTATTCGCGACTCGGATGAGGTGGTAAAAGTCTTGGTTGAGCATAACCCTACAAGTTCTACTGCATTTAGCGTAAACATACAAGACCTCTTTTATTCCGTGCCACATGGTTGCCGCATGAATTGTGTGAAAGGAACTATTGTCGAGGATACTGACGAAGTGGTGTTCAGAAATAATGTTGGCATTCCAGTGGAAAGCTCCTTAGAACTACTTTGGTTTTACTTATGTTTTACAGTTGTTTCGTTTGGGCAGAGTCCGTACGTACAGAAATCGAGTATCTGTATCGAGTCAAGGGTAGCCCCAGTACTAAGCAATATAGTTCTTGGAACAGTGGACCGGACCCTTGAGCAAGATTTCGAGGGTATTGTAAGGCATGTTTTTAGATAAGTGGACTATTACTCGGTGTTTGTCGATCGCGTCAACTTTACGGTGTCTATGATGTAGGTCCTAAGTCCGTTCAAGCAAAGGGGACAAAGGTCTGTGCGTTACTTGTTAAGTCCCAAGGGACAGTGTCTTGCAATTTTTAGATCTTTCATAACAGTTGCAGAGGGACTATGTTTGCTGCTTTTATTCCCCTCGTTCCACAAAACCACTTTTAAGCTATCGCTCTGCTCATCCAAAAATTTGTAAAGAATGGATTGGCAACGTCTTGTCTTAATTCGGCTTTAAAGATTTCCGGTCCTCACACTGTCTACGTGAGTGTTTTACGACGGGTTATCAGATTGGAAGCGGCCAGCTTCACGAGGCTGGTCGTTGCCTCCACTTCACAGCGACTCTTTCATCGCCCGAAAAGGGAACAAAAAGAGGGTCTTGGCGCTGCTGTTGTGGCCTCGGACAGGCGAAAAAAAAGTTCGTCGTTATCCCATATCTGCACATCGTGTCGCACCGTTTGAAGAAGGTGGCCAGTCATTATGACATTAGTGTTGTTTTTCGTGCTGACAAGCGTGTGCTCTAAAGTTGACAAAAGAGTGCAGAAGGGGCAGGCCACTGTCAGCGCTGAAGGTTGCCTCTATGAAGCACTCTAAGCGTTTCACTTAGCGTGCGAGCGGAGTGGCGTACTCCATTCCTTTGTCATGCGGGGGCACGAACATTGGGCAGATTGGACGTTGCCTCAACGTCCGTCCAAGGGGGCACGCTATCTCTCTGCAAGGTACTCTATCTATGCATCTTGCCCTCCAATGCCGGCAGTGCGGCTGCGCAGCTGAGATAAACAAAGCCGCTGTGGTGGTGAGGCATAGAGACCAGCGCATGCGTGAAATTGCTCAAGCGTGTGGAATCATCAAAGAAAGAGACAGGTGCGTGAACCAACCTTCAATCGCTCTCACATGTGCTGCCATTTCGTATCTACAGCTTGTTTGATTACGTGGTGGGGGGGGGTTGCCAAGAGTTTTTATGCCCTCATGTTTGCATACATATAACACTTTCTTCCATTAAACTTTCAGTTGTTAGACGGCGCCTGTGTCGTGCACTTTCTTGTGCTTTTTGTGCGTTGATCGTGATGAGTATGCCCAATTTGCCACTTTGCTTTCATTCATATATGGTGAAGCAACAGAAAGTTTGAATACGCATGTGCGTATCAACCTTATGTTCAGGTATTTTTTGCGGCTGCATTTCCAATGGAGGCGGAAGTGTTGTAGGCCCGTGTGCTCAGATTTGGGTGCACGTTAAAGAACCCCAGGTGGTCGAAATTTCCGGAGCCCTCCACTACGGCGTCTCTTATAATAATATGGTGGTTTTGGGACGTTAAACCTCACGTATCATCATCATCATTATGTTCATGTATTTTTGCATTCTCGAATGTGGGGCGGCGCTTGTACTCCAGGTGAAATGCTTACAGACAATGATTTTGCCAGCAGCTTGTAAGTTTGGCCGAGCGGTTCAGCTTGCGAATAACCTGAAGTAGCGCTGTAAAAAACGAGGATCACGAAAAAAACACACACAACAGAACTAGCACTGAACTGCCAACTGGACTTGTATTGAAAATTTACCACTTACACATATCTCACAAGAAATGCCTACATTAGTTAAAGATCGCTTGCATGCGCATTGCTAATAGTAGCAGCTGTTTATCACTCTCCTGAGCTTTTACCCACTTAAACATTCAGTTTCAGTTTTAGTAACGTAATATTCCACGATTTCTCTTTGAATTTTTCAAGCACCAGAAATTTGTTATCCATGATATCGGTTGTTCATGAGTATTTTTTACTGTGGGAAGGTAGAGTCGACAATCATACTTATTTTTTACATTGTTCTTGTGTTGCCAAGCCGCATCATTAGTACAATGCTTAGTTTGTCCAGTGTACACTCTGCGCAGCACTACGGTATTTCATAAAGAACGTTAAAGTCGCACTTGGCGAATTTCGTTTTGCGATTATCAGATAGCAGTTCATATAGCTACCACTTTCTATTTTTCACAAGATTACACAGCATCGAACGGTTACAGAGAACAGAAAACGCGAGGTTGGGGTGCTTGTTTCTTCATGTTGTGTGATGATCTTCCGCCTTTTTACAAGCTTGGAGCACGCAGTATAACGTGACAATGCTTCAATTTGGGTAGACATGCCCAGCAAATATGTTCCTTTAGACAAATGAAAGAAAATATAATAACCAAGAACTGCATATTGTTATTCTTCAGTGTTTCAAAAGCAAAGTCCCATTCCATGCATCATAAACAATTTTAGAATATTGTGTACTTCGTCATCAAAACGGTATCCTGGCTACTTGTTGATTTGATTGATATATGGGGTTTAACGTCCCGAAACCACGGTATGATCACGAGAGACGCCGTAGTGGAGGGCTCCGGAAATTTCGACCACCTGGGGTTCTTTAGCGTGCAGCCCAAATCTGAGCACATGGGCCTACAACATTCCCGCCTCCATCAGAAATGCAGCCGCCGCAGCCGAGATTCGATCCCTCGACCTGCGGGTCATCAGCCGAGTACCTTAGCCACTAGACTACCGCGGCGGGGTTACTGGCCACTTGCTCAAAAGAATGATGTAGTCATCAACGTAGCGGTATATGCAGGTAGTTTGAGAGTTATTTGAAGTGGCACAAACACGGTTGTTAACGCTAAATAAAAAAAAACGTCGCCGAAAATGAGAACAATAGATGATCCACTATAAATACCGGTGCGTGGAATTTCTAAAAAAATCATTGTGATTAATGAAGGTCGTATTAGGATAAAACTTGAAAAGCGAGATGAAATTGTCACCAGTTTATGCCTGCCGAGATTTGGAAGTCCTAGCTGTTCATTTCCTTTACCAATTTTTTTACGTAGTGAAGTCAGCAAACCATCATATGGAAGCGAATCAAACACATATTCTACGTCGACAGAAAACCCACGCATACCATAACCATGCGTGATTCAAAGACCGCTTAGTTTCTTAGTTCATTCACGAATTTCTCATAACTTTTTTTTAGATTAGCGCCATTGAAATGAAGCTGCTTGAAAGGTCCTTGCAAGAAAATTTCAACGCGCCACTGCTGCGATGTTGCCTACCATGAAGTGGTGAATTTCCCATAAGGAGTCCGTTGGCAGTCCTGCGCTGTTGTGCGTTCCTTCGTTGTCTTTTAGTCTTTTTTTTTCTTTATTGTGCTGCTTCAAGTCAGTCGCAATAATTTTAGTAGGGCAGCACATTACTTAACTACATAAGCTCAGCACAATATAGCTGAGTGTAAATAATCTTTTCCACGCAGGAAAGGTGTCCCACACTTTAAAATTGATTGGATCTTTGCTGTGGTCCTAATTACTCAATGTATTGATGTCGGCAATTTCGACAGCGGTTTATTTATTTGTTCAATGGGCGACGGATGTTGAAAGTACAAGCCGCAATATTTCAACCGAGAAAAGAAACAGAACAGTAAAAGTGGTCGCGCGTGTCGTTAGGTGCAGTCCAGGAAGCGGATCTCATTAAGATATATACTCCGCAGAGAGGTCACGCATGCTAGACGTGTTCTGAACTGGCGCCACGAACGTATCTATTATACGTATACGGGAAAGCGCACCCGCCTTCTGGCGTCACACGTTTATGTAGCTTGATTCCGTCGCTGTGACGTCTAGGGTGATTCACTTCCTGCAATACTCGACTGGCCATTCATGATTAACGTGTAAGCCTCATGCAGAATAACCGTTTCTAACAGATACAATGTTTCTAACAGATACAAAGAGCATGAAGATAAATTACAAGTCCAGATAAGTCGTCACTAGAAGATGCTATCAAGGCCCTTCAAGAGGTGATGTAAGGGAAAGATTCTATTTAAAAGTATGGAATGGAATGAAAAAACTGAATGAAAATTTAAAAGTATCTTAGTGAAAATTCTATTAAACAAAAACCGAAGCTTTAACAGAACTTGCGGTTAAAGTCGGCCATTCTCAAGATCAACAGCAAGTTAACGCCGACCAAAATCATCCAGCACATCCCGAAAAAAAAGTATACTTGATGCTGCATATGTAGACATAAATGATAAAAATAACATATATCTGCCTATAGTTTAGCAGTTAGCTGGAGAGTCGTTTTTAGATGAATAATGTGAAAGCAACTTGCAGTTGTCTATTAAAAATAATACTATTAATACATAGAATTGTTTGATTTCATACAAATATGAAAAACGAAATTGAGTTGCAAAATGTGTGTCATAGAAAATTTTGCAGTGGAAACTTAGAACCTAAAACCAAGACACTGGTATAACAAAATTTCAAACCTATTCCGCCGAATTCATTCGGCAATAACCATTTATAAGTTAAACCACGGCCGTCGAGAAACGCGATTCAGGCCAGTCGAACAAGACCGCGATTATCAAAGTACAAACATATGGTACGAGCATAATTTTGCGTACTAATATTCAATGTTACTTCTATGCCGTAATCACTACAGTATTAATAGAATAAATAAATAAATTCGTAATCTTCGTAACATATTTATCACAGATTACATGGTCATAATGAAAAAAAAGAATTCCCAACCATATCAGCGTCGCCTATCAACTGCAAAGAATATAAGCGCCGCTAATGTTCTCTTTCCCTGCAGGCTTCGACTGCAGTAATGCTGCGATTACTAAAAAAAAAAAAAAAATAACTGAACGGTCGCCATGTCGACAACCGGGTGTGGTCCCAATATTGATAAAGGAAGTCTGCGAAATATCACATGCGTGTACTAGTTTTAACTGCCAGTACTTTCTTTTTGTCGTGAATGCGCACACGTTCTTATTGTCGAGAGTGCGAATCTAAGTGAGCGGCGTTTTCGAACTCTATTCCTGAAATGTCGGCTGCGGCAGCGTTCTCTGTTAAATGATTTCTCAAGGCTAAGGAATGGGGCCACAAAATGCGACAGAAAGCAGGGCTATGACACTGGACCTTCCGTCCCGACGTGCGATTAGCCAGGCAGGTGACAACACCCTGCACAAGACCTAAATAATGTTCTTTCCATTTATTCAAACTGCGTGCTTCGTTGAACTTTTATTGGGCCGACATAAGTCGCACAAGACAATCTTTCTTCTTGACAGACTGGAAGGTATTTGAAACAAGATGTTTGTTCGACACATGTTGTCAAAAGATAATGCTTGTTTATTTGGTTCATTCATGATAATGTATGCCAAGTTTAACGAATGTCTAACGAAAGGGTTGCTGATCAGCAAAGTAGTAGAAACAAAAACTTTCGCAGCATTCGGGACATTCATTAATAGTTAAAAAAACAAGAGACAATACGCAGGCATATCCTCTTATAAGATTACTACAATACACGTCACGAAAAAAAAAAACTGCATAGATTTTTTTTGTGAGGGTCGAATGGCATATTTAAGCGTCAAATGTCTACATGTATAAGTATCCTGAAAAATTTCAGTATTTCTCGCCGTGACACTCATAAACTTACACTAAGCTTTAAGTAGCTGATGTGGGAATAATGAACATTTTGTCCGAATCAAGTTCGACTTGAACAGTGCCAAATTGCATCAAATTGAAGTGAATATTTATTACCTTTGAAATAGTTCTCAGATACTGAACAGCCATTTATACGACCATCAAGTGATGTTTACGTGCTAGTATCTATGCTTATAGAATTAACACCACGCAATAGACAGATGAGTAGAGTATTTGCATGCAAAGAGCTCCCCAGGGAATGCGAACGATCACCGTATCATTGGTAAGATCTAGCTCCGTGAGTGACGTATATAGTCTGCTGCAATACGTGCAAACCACTTGAGTTGTGTGCCCGCGGAGCCAAAACTTGTCGCAACCGTTTGCACTGACGTTGTCATTATTCGGGGACCGTTGATATTTTTAAATGCTCGTGAACAATGAAAAACAGTCTTTACAACTATTCTTTTGAAGTATTAAATTATATATCTACAATAAGTATTTACATTATTTTCGGTATTATATTTTAATACAAAACCGAACATGCACAATTGGACTCAAATGCAGTACGTTCAAATATTTTCACACGTCTAGTCCTAAGGGGTAGCCTTGCGAGTGAAAGTCAGTGTTGAAAATAGTCCTTTCAATTTAAGCTTCACATCTTCATGCTGTTATGCAGTTATTAGGTATTATGTTTCTCTGAAAAAGAAAACTGGCACGGCTTCAACAGATATCGTCGTTGCTAAGGCGTCAGCGCTAAAAGGCACAAAGTGAAAAAATTTCACGCTCGACGCATACACGGGGCTCTTAACAACTTGACAATGAATGACTACTATGTCTATATTGTAATTACATCGCAAGGATTCCGTCTTTTGTTGAGGTTGTGCAAGATGATCATGTTCGACGCAGTCGCTTTTCACAGCTTAACAATGACTATATAGCAGATAAGAACATCCTCCCCGATACTGTTCTGTCGGTCAGACAGGTGTGATGTAGACGGTGCAACGTATTACTATTGTTTTCAGCTGCAACGCGATGTGCAGTTGCTCAGAAAACGCGGTATTCGATACGAGTGCAAAAGGAGACTGCATCACTTCTTTCAGCTCAAGAGATGTTCGCCTAAAACAACAAGGTTGCGACATTGCGTTTCTCTCATTTCATTCATTTCATTGATATGTTTTTTTTTACACAACGGACGTTCAGCATTCCAGATCTAAACTAAAAAAAAAACCCCTCCTTACCGCATAGTCAAAGCCTTCGTGATCACTCGTCCACGCGGTGGGACGATTACAGAGGTCGTGTTTTAATATTTATAATTTTGTTATTGTACACTCGTAGTCTTCACAAACCAAGCAAAAGTTTTTTTTTTTTTGAAAGCCCGTGGAATATCCGCAGTGCATTCACGAAACAAGCAGCAGGTGACAAGCCATCGGCAATGTACTTAGGCACGAAATTGAAATCATGAAATCGTACGTAGCATCATTCGACACCCTGTCTGCATACGAGTGCGTGTGAATGTTCATCTCAGGCCACTTTTTGCTTGACAGTCCACGCGACACTGCACAGACTAGCGGCGAGGCAGCCCAGCAACGATGCTGCGTACGTTGCCCTGACGATGTTCAAGGAGACAGTGGCAGCCACGGAGTCCACCATCGAAGACAATTGAAACACGCGGGCGTCCAGGACAAACATCAGGGCGCACCTGAAGCCTCCAGAGCGCAGGCGTTTTTTCTGCAAAAAGAAAACGATTTTGACAAACGACCACTTATGATCAAAGTTTCTTGCGCAAACTTTAGAAAACATGAACCTGAGACAGTGACGAAACGCGTACAAGACACGATCGAACGTCTTTGTTCACCTGTCTTCAGTTTCTTTTTTGTAGATACTGCATCCCACCCGTAGGCCACCTAGTGGGTGCATGCCAAGTTCGAAAATGTTTCATACACTAAGTTTTTGAAGCACGCACTATAGGAACTCGCTATCGCGTTCAACTCTTGAAGGCGAAGCTTAAGGGTCTCAATTTTTTTTTTTTCAGGGGTGTTTAATGTGTCGAAGGGCTAACTGCGGCAACTGGGGTACAGTGTACTAGATTCTACAAGTACACTGTAACTGGGGGTCGATGTGAAGGCGTGTAAATACTTTGGTATCGCCGGACAAGTTCAAACATCAAATAATTTCGGGAGGTGTCAGAAGCCTCTAAACTCCCCCGAGTTACGGCCTTGTCTGAGAATACATACTCTATACCCTGATGTATTACGTTCTACATACATACTAAAAAAGCCCGTGTACTAAAAAGCGAAGTAGTTGCCCCGCCACGGTGGTCTAGTGGCTGAGGTACTCGGCTGCTGACCCGCAGGTCGCGGGATCGAATCCAGGCTCCGGCGGCTGCATTTCCGACGGAGGCGGAAATGTTGTAGGCCCGTGTGCTCAGATTTGTGTGCACGTTAAAGAACCCCAGGTGGTCGAAATTTCCGGAGCCCTCCACTACGGCGTCTCTTATAATGATATGGTGGTTTTGGGACGTTAAACTCTCATATCAATCAATCAATCAATTATTCAATCATTCAATCAATAATAAAGCGAAGTACTCGGAGCAAAAAAGAGTAGTAAGATACTGCGGAAGAGAAGATAGCAACAATGAACCATGTGCTGTTCATAAACTCACCTCTTGTCCAAGAATGCACCCATTGCGCCGAGTGATAAGAAGACGTAAAGAATTCCACAAAGAAGTGTGCCGGTAGATATTACCTATAAATGCGAAACAACGAAATCGCTTGTTTCATCAAGCCGAGTAACATCAAGCTCTTCACTATATTTCACGAACTCTGTGGGGTTGACGTAAATTTCCCATCGCGAAATAACAGCTTACCCATCTTCTTTTCAGACTGCAGGCCATTTTCAAGGCGAAGACCGAAAGACGAGCTATTTGGAGCATGTCCTGACCAAGAAACTTCGAGCGGGAAATATGATACGGACCAAGGGTGAGAGACCGACACCAGCGCTGGGGTCATCCCCTCGCTCTTCGTACCTGTCATAGTTAGCACTCAAAGTTTCTCAAGACCATCTACCACGAGGTTCCAAGACAATATTCCATGAGGTGCTACCGATCGTAGCGCCGTCTATCATCGGGATCATTTCGCTGGTGAAGGTGTATGAGACTGCGCACCATATACGTGCTATGAAACACGTAGCGCACGCCTAGCAATTTGCTCTGTTAATCACTACCTCGCGAAGCCACGTATGACCAACTGCACATACGGTTAGTAGTGTGACCACTACAGAGCGGAGAAAAGTTAAAAGTGAGCGTGGTGACTACGTGTTTGTTCTGCCCATAGGAGAACTTATGCTCTCACCCATTAGGACTGTATATATGTGTATATGCTATTTTTTTCTTCTTTATTTGTAACAATCAAGTGGAAAGGGGTAGCCGTTGCCAAGTAACGGTGACAAAAACTCCTTCGTTTATCTTCTACTTTAATAATAATAATAATAATAATAATAATATAATAATAATAATATAATAATAATAATAATAATAATAATAATAATAATAATAATAATAATAATAATAATAATAAACGCGTGCGATGAGCACTGTGATACAGCGCGCTGGTTCGAGGCTAAGTTTTTATCTCCACGAAAACGGTCTATACAGTTCTAGTTGGCTGTTGACGCTGTTTACAAACACACTCCCGATCTGGCATTGCCCAACGGCGTACCTGACTTGAGCAAAGAAAAAAGTAGGCAAAAAGGCGAAAAAAGTATAGTGAAACAGAAGCACGCGTAGAACAATCTACCGCGTGTATAACCAAGTTTCGCAATGAATATTCGTCTGAGATGTATGGAGAATCGTGACGATAATCTAAGAGGCCTTATGGGCCTTTTTTATGTACAAGAATGCAGAAAAAAATAATGCCCAAGTATTCTTACGCATGAGCGTGATAGTATCATGAACCTTGTTATCAAATGCGTCTAAGAGACTCGTACTGCTATTTATGTGCTCTAAAAGTTGTACTCACTGTGCTCCAATGTTTTAACTTCACGTACGCGATGACTACAATTGCAAAGTGAACTGTTACGTATATCTTGCAGAGCAGCGTAGTTTTGGGCGCGTAGGTTTCGACGGGTCGGCGTACCTGCATGAAAACGAAATTGATCTTCAGCTAACACCACAATTCGTTGCCACATTATTTTAGACACATAATGTGTCAACATATACACTCTATGCACGTAGTCTCTAGCGTGCTCACCTATACATAACAACCACTATTAATAAATTTGTAGCGACGTGATGGCGTCCGATGTAGACGTGCCGTCGTCACTGATTTCATGAAAGGACGAGAGACGTACAGGAAGCTGCCGAAGTAGAGCAGCGGCCGTGGCACGTCTACGTCGGACGCCATCAACCTCGCTACAAATTGGTGACCCGGACGTCATACAGGGCCGCTGCAAACTCCTCGAACCACGACTCTATAGGCGAGAGGTCCGAAATGGTGGGAGTGGCTGGTCGAATTGGGGCTGCCAGGCTTGCGCTGACTGGAACATGGCCGCGGAGCTCGGTGGCAGTAGTGCAGCGCCGGTCGCTTGTCCGTGGTCATTTGTTAATTACTTTCTCTTGATTTATACATGGATTTCTCTTGAGCTGTCGGCATAGCCTGTCTACAATTCCCGCAATAATTGGATCACACCCAACGCTGCTATTATATAACAGTGAATATAGACATTGACTGACACTAGGAAACGTCAACAGTATTATAGCCAAGGCTAACCAGCAGTCAGCCAACTCAAGGCAATGCTGATGGCATGCGAGTAAGAAAGGCAGTCGAATTCAGTTAGAGGTTGTAGTTACCGGACGTCATGCTCCGTTGCTTAATACACATAGGTAGAAGTAATAGGAAGCTATTGCATTGAAAATACATCATCACCAGCCTACATTCACGGCAAGGCATAATGTGCCCGTTTTCTAAATTCGTTCCCATGACGTAAAGCTTACTGACTCACGTCTGGAATGTCATTCGGATCTCCGAGCCTTGGTTTCCCTGGTTGCCATCCAGGACCTTTAAACAAGGTGGAAAGCTTGTTGCACAGTCCTTCGATAGTCCAGAATTGCCGGCATACGTACAAAAAGTGGTGCATCTGAAAAGGTGTGCAAGGACACGATGACGCAAAGGGCACCAATCTTTTGAAGTATGCCTCGTGTCTTCTTTATTTATAAGACAAACAACAAGGCGAATCTTCTACACACGAGGACCCCCGTAGCGGGATGATATCACGGTCATAAAAAAGAGCAAAAAGGGGGCTCTGAGGGTATCGCGACTTCGTTGTGGTATACCTGCAGAGTCCACGGGTCGAACGTGTTCACGGAATGGGTCAGCCCGTACGCTGGCCGGCGTTGTTCGGCCGCAAATGTGCCGAAAAGACGATCCCAGATGATCAGCGTGCCACCGTAGTTCTTATCGATGCAGTAGCGTTCTCTACCTGTAGAATAGACGTGTACATTACAAGTAAAACGCGACATTAGAGTATATCACTGTGCTTAGCAGGCATAAGTGAACAATTAATATTAATGATAATCGCCGGGGGTTAACGTCTCAAAACCACCATATGATTATGAGAGAAGCCGTAGTGGAGGGCTGCAGAAATTCCGACCACCTGTGGTTCTTCCAACGTGCACCTAAATCTGAGCACACGGACCTCAAGCCTTTTCACCTCCATCTAAAATGCGGCCGCCACGGCTGAGATTCGATCCCGCGACCTGCGAGTCAGCGCCCGAGTACCTTAGCCACTATAGAACACCGTGGCGAGTCATAAGTAAACACTTTAAAAAGAAATAAAGAGGGGTTGTATGTTTTTGGAACGCCTATTTAAAATTTAATCGCATTCAATGTCCATTCCCTCTCCCCTCCTAGGTGTTTTCCATTTTGAATTTATTATTGTTGTAGACGCACACACACAAACACACGCTCGAATGTTCTAAAGAGTTGTTTACCCCGACCTTTCCTCACTCACACACCCCATAAAACGTTTTGTTTGGCTGGCTCATAATAATTTAGTTACCGCACCCACAGGAAGATACATTATCTGTATACCTGTTGTATCTATGTCGAAAATGGTGAAGGCGAAAATGCTTGAGGTCCGTTAACCCAGATTTAGGTGCCCGTTAAGAAATCCGAGGGAGCGAAATTTTCCGCAGCACTGCGCTAACCATCCCACACAATGATATCATGATTTTCGGACGTTAAAGATACACTAAAGTCAACTATTAAGTCGACATTGATTGTTGAAATGGCGGTCCAGAAACCCCTTAGTGTTACTTTTGTGCCAAATAAGGGCCTATTTTGAAATAAAATCACGTTTTAGTGCTCCGCATCAGGTTAGCGCATTTCAAATTACCCGCCTAAAAAAACGCACCAACCGGCCCGTCTCACGTCACTGTTGTCAGGCACAAGGTTGTCCGGCTTTACTTTGCTAGTAGCAGTAGAGTGAAAGCAGCGGGAGCCACAGCAGCAACAACGGCCATTGATCAATTTCCCGCCATTGGCTTCGAGATTGCAGGCGTTTTTGTTTCAACTGCACCCAGCTAGATGGCTCTACCTGTCCCGTGTAACCACGTGAAAATTGAATTTTCGAACCACTCACACCATTCCCCATAGTAACGTCCGGAAATACTTTTTTCCATGAATCAAACAGGAACAAACAAGCAGCATTTTATTGCGTCTCTTTTTTCACGGAACGTTCTTTAATTAGTGCAGTTAGATCGATAAATAGTGATTAATTATAGGCGGTCTCTCTGATGTTATCGCGATCATTTTGAAAATGTCCTACTGTGGCACTTGTGTTCTTGTGTATTTTACTTTTTTTCTCGGTAAGTAGGACACATTTGTTGATGATGTCGTTTTAGATGTTGTCATACATTGAGCTTTCACTCTGACGTAAATTGTTGTTTGATTTTAGTGTCCTTTTAAGCCCCAGAAATTATCTTCGTTGAAATTCACAAAGAAACGTACCGTGGTGCACACGATGGTGACTCGGTGTGTTCAGCACTAGCTCCAGTGGGCCCAGCGTGTGCACAACCTCGGTGTGTATGAGGAACTGGAAGAGCCGGTTGAACTGTCGATGCACCATGTACGCGCTGGGTGAGACTGCGAGCGCCAAAGGAAGGTACAGGACCTGCGAGGAATAGACGCGACGATGAGACGACTACTTCCAGCTTGTCCAATGGACACTTAAGAACAACAGCTTCAAAGCGCAGCAGAGTGGACCTCGTATATTTTCTGCTTCGGTGATGCACTCGTAAAGGTTGATTGACATGTGGGATTTAACGTCCCAAAACCACCATATATGATTATGAGAGACGCCGTAGTGGAGGGCTCCGGAAATTTTGACCACCTGGGGTTCTTTAACGTGCACCCGCACTCGTGAAGGTCAACACACCCACGTTAGCGATTGGTGACGATACGGAATAAAGTAGCTGACTGGACTAGTTGGTTGTGCATACTCAATGTCAACAGCACTTTGTGAGGATGCAGGTTGAAGTTCGCAAGGGCTCCAGTTTTGGATAAGATTCAAGAAGAGTGCGTGCGTAAGCAAGTCACTAAGTTCCACTGTCTGACAGAGAGATGTGCTTCTTAAGGTCCGAGGGTCTGTGCAGCAGGCCACAATGATTGTTGACGTTTTTAGTGGTTTCCTATATTTGGTATCGGTCTTCCTGCCCCCCCCGCCCCCTCTTTTTTTTTAACTGTTCACTCAGCTGTTTGTAAGAGCTTTCTTGTCGATGAAATTTCACTTGGAAGTAAGCGGTTGTCCCGTCTGTTTCCTGTCCATGTCCACGTGTTTTTTTTTTTCCTCGCTGTAAACCATAAGTTAGTTACAGAACCCGTATCTTCCTTTTAACCCGCAGTGACGGTCTAGTGCTCAGGCTGCTTCACTGCTGATTCGCAGGTCGCGGAATCGAATACCGGCCACGGCGGCCGCATTTGGATGCAGGCTGAATGCTATAGAGTAGAACTCGCTGTTGGGCTAGTTGGTGCATATCTCAATCGAATAGCCAATTTCGCGCCAAAATCACGACCTCGCAAAAGGAGAAAGCACGTAGACATCTGAAAGGCTGCAAAAAGAAGCTTGCGCGGCCGTTCACGAAGTGCGCCACCAAAGTGGTCTACGGAATACCCCTATTTATTTATTATTTATTAGAATACCCTCAGGGCCCGTAGGGCATTACAGAGGGGGTGGGTACAACATACATAACACACAAGAAAAAAAGACAAAATAAAGAAACAAGTATCAGATGCGCAAATCAGGAAGGCAACATAAGTCAACTAAAAATGTATAAGAATTCAAGCACATACAAGACAAAGATAGATAATGGAAACTGCGTATAGTTACAAGCCTTGCTGAGAAATTGCAGTCTTGAATAACAAAGGGTCTGTTATTGATACAACGGAAGAGGGACAATTGTTGCGGACAAAGCTATGTTGGCCAGTCATGGCGGGGCGCTGGGTGAACGATCGAGCGAGGGAACACGCTCTCACGGTAAAGAACAAGGATGGCGCGCATTTGGGGATGCACACCACGCTTTACGCAGATTAGGACCCTGATAGATAGATAGTTAACTTTATTCGGGTCCGGAAGAATCTTCACCCCGTTTTTTATAGGGACAACACTGTGGGCCGCTCCCACGTTGGGGCAGGGAGGCCAAGCCTCACCGCCGCATCGTGGGCCTTCTGGACAGCCCGGAGTTGGATCCTGAGAAAAAAAGTAAAAGCAAGCACGAGAAATTTTGGAGGCCTTTGACGTAAAGAAAAGGGGTAATAAATGTGTTATCGAGACTTCACTTATCCTTTACGAGTCAGAAGCACGTTATCTGGAGGGCATTTGTCCGATAGCGTGATTAGATAAACGGCTGCCCGAGCACGTTACGCGTGCGTAGACGAAAAAGTGGCTTTATAATTTCCTCAAGTAATAAACAGTTGCAAGTGAGCGCCCGTGTGAGGTCGAGATTTTGGCGCGAAATTGACTATTGGTGTCATCGATTGGCAGATTCGGAGTGGCCGACAAACTCTGCACCGGAGCACTCCACCCTGGCGGAGAGCAACAGAAGAGAAATCTACCAATAGAACGAACACGCGCGCTCCCTCTGGAGCAAATGGGAGGGTCGGAATAGAAGGCGATGCACGCCTCTCTCTTCTTGCTTGAGTGGGCACGCTGAGCACAGCGACGCTATATACGCTAGCAAAACGAGAGCTCCAGGTGGACATGGTCGAATTAGACCATCTGGACATGGTCTAATTCCACCATGTTGTCAGATTCCGCCATCGAGCGATGCTGATTGGCCAAGTCAGCTGCTACGACCCCTCTGATTGGCTTAAAATGCCGCCATTATAAAATTTCACAATATGGCGGAATTAGACCGTGTCCAGAACAGCAGCCCTCCTCAGGCGACTGGCGTCCGTTGGCGCGCCCAAAGTTGACACCGTTTCAAGGCACGCGGCGCTTCGGACTTCCGGTCGGATCCGCCAATTTTCACGGAGTAGAAAAAGTTGCTCCGTGGAGTGGATCCCGCAACGAAGCTGCTCCAGATTTGCCAATCGAACATACAGGGAGCACTCTCAATCTGCCAATGGAACAGACTTGCTTCGAATGGAGTAGAGGAAACTATTACCGGAAGTGCTCCGAATCTGAGAATGAATGACACCATATTTAATTCACAAATGCTAAAGGCCCGTGTGCTTAGGTTTACGTCCACTTGAGAGAAGGTTACCTAATTTCCGGAGCGCTCCACCACGGCGTTTCGCTCATACATATTGTTGTTTTGGGACGACAAACCCCAAGAAATATTGTATACTGTTTCCCATCTTTGTTCGGGTCGCCAACTCTCAAATAAAATTAAGCCAAACTCAGCTCTACCTGAAGTCTACCTATTGAGAATTGTGAAATGGCGGATGCATTTTACCGGCGTGCCACTTTAGTATAATCACTTCGCGTAATTATTTCCGGAGCCTTTCACTACGGCATCTGATATGGGGGTTTTGGGACGTTAAACCCCAATAATGACTAATTATTACTTCGCGTAAATATGGTGCACGTGCTTACGGGTTCGTAGTAAGCTTGCAGAGCCGATTGACGCATGGCCGTTGTCAGATTGTAGAACTCTGAGCTGTGATGCACCTGGTGGCCGGACCAGGCCAGGTTGATCTCTGCACATAAACCAAACTTCATGAAAAGCTACATCCATATTTCTCTAGGCTTACGCAAAAGTGCACGTCTTATGCGTCTTAATTGAATAAAAACGAATCTGGGGACATTCCTTTTTATGCCACACATATAAATGGAGGTTTGTAGCACCAACGCGCCCAAATATGAGGCGCTTGAATCAGCCCTTATCTTACACAGCACTATAACACTAAAAAAAAAACGGACGTTATGCGGGAATTCGAATACCGAATTTTGATCTGTAAATCTGTAGGCAAAATCTTGCCACAAATGCATGCCGCTAAGCCAACGGTTCAAAAACTCGTTCGGTTTGTCACGCATTTGCCTAAGACGGCTCGAAGGCGAAAACCATCACCATATCCTTCTCAGTTCGTTGTAATCACCCCTCGGCACCCCCACCCTCGTCAATCTCTTGTACAGGCTCACAATTGTGTGTCTCTTTTCAATTCAGAAACTTGAACGTCCTGGTCACCTTTTACCAAGTGAGGACGTCATATGACGACATCACCATGAGACGCCACGTTATGACGTGTTACAGTGACGTCACGGGGCTTTTTTGTATCACTCGCTTTTTTGATGGGGCATACAAGTCCTCCAACTAAATAACCTTTCCGTTTGTTTTATAGATGAGGTGCCTTTCGTACAAACATTGCCTAGGCAAACTTGCGAATGGTCCTAACGTTTCGAAGTAACGTCAACTACTTTTTTGCCGCCATAACACCAATGATCGTTTTTTTTTTTTGTGTGTGTGTCAACGTGACTTGACGACGCGGCGCCGAGTACGAATTGATGCACTTGCCGTGACCCCAGCGGTGAACCCAGTAGTATGCGAAGTCGATGGCGAGCATGGCGAAGAACCATGTCCCCGTGGAATTCCAAGGCAGCGTGACAATTCTGAAGTTGTTGTACACGTACACGTAACCGGCCAGGAGAGTGCCTTCCGTGAAGAGTCTGCCGGTAGGTAGGAACGACAAGTTATAAATCTCAGCAGCCACGTTTTCTTTTGTTATTTTCGTATTTCTAGTCATTTTTTTTTTCGTTTCCAAGCAACACACACACAAAAAACTCACTCAATTAATGGCTTAAAGAATTTGAGATCGCACGCGCTTCGCTATTGCTTGCTAAAGTATAAGTAATCGCGCAGTTTTCGTAGTAAAAAAGAAATCGCTGCGACTTTCTTTAAGGGAGACCGTCGTGGAGCTCCGCAGTTTCGGAAGAGGGGGGGGGATGAAACATATACAGTCGCACGCATGCGATATTTTACTACATAGTAGTGAGACGAGATAACCAATTAACAGACAGTTAGCTATGCTGGTATTGCGCGAGCAAATGCAGTAGTCTTCGTACAAGCCCTGAGATTTTTTTGTCACTATTAATTAATGCTTGAGAGCACGTTTACTCCTGCAGGCTAAAAGCACAACTTCAGTGACATGATGCATTAAAAAATTTCTGGCCTCTTAAGTGACACTCATTCAAGGACTTATATTAGGACATAATTTGTACTGCAATGTAACCCACCTTTTTTCACAGAATAAAGAGTGCGAGCCGTTTTTACAACACATTTGTGACGAGATTTTTCGTGATCAAAATGCAAAGAACGAAATGGCATGGTTTAGCCTATCAATGACCTTATTCTCATTGAGGTAATTCGCTGCGACCCGCTTAAGTGTTACGAGTCGATATACTGCGGATTCCACGAGCCGATGTGCACGTCGTATTTATATTAATCGACAAAGACGACACATGGAATTGTTTTAATTTGTGTCTGACATCCGCCACGCACATTGTGTCGAGAAAATAGAAGTCTTGAAATAATGAACGTCAAAACTTTCAGTCCCCTTCAATATACTTCAGCGCATATACTGCAGCTCAGATCTGCATAATGTTAAACTCGAGCACAGCTCACCGGGATAATTCTTGAATGATACCCTGTCCTATAGATGTAAGACCATCGTCAAGTTGGAAGCGGTCACTGTTCTTCTGCAGGAGGTTGAACACCACTTCAATGATCAGGAACGCCGTAAATAGAGGCACAACCTGCAAATAGCAAATTAGGAAGAGAGAGGAATGTATACTTTAAATGAGGATAAGTTCACGATCTACCTCCTTAATGAAATTCTACTTCCGGTAGTAGAGTTCCAGCACGCGTGTTTGCCCATAAGTCCAAATGTGATTGAAACGCGGCCTTGCGCGACCTAGTGTTCCTCAATAAACTTTTCACATCCACTGTCCTCCATGTGCTGACACAAAAGAAGTCATTTCTGACATGCAGATATTTTTTTCTGTGGAGTATGGGGTTTAAAATATTTAGGATGCATGGCATCACATGAGGGGCTAGTTGACTGATCAGTTCATGAGAACAGATGTTGTTCTGATATTATTCTTCGTGCACCACGCAGTTCGGTGCGGAAGGAGACGAGATTGTCAGTGACGTGGCAAGTTGCAACGTTACTGATCACTCCACCATGACTGGACATACTCCTTTCACACACAAGGTTCTACGTATATGTGAGAAAGCCTAACTGTGAAAATAAAGCAACGCGGTAAATTTCTCCTCTCTGAAATCTACCAATTTCTACTGCGAAGGAGCACCTCTTGGCGGTCAGCAGCAACATGGGCTGACACTTGGACAGACCTTGCAGACGATGTGGCTGTGCGCCCCTCTTCAGTTAAACAATGGCACTGAAAGGGAGACGACCGAGGCGTTTCTGATCAAAAGGGCAGTACCCAGTGCGTTAGCGCCCCATCACTATATTTGAGTGACAAAGAAGGGGCATTTTTTGAAAGATAACCTGCATTAACATTAAGTTCGATTGTGCGCTGCCAATTTTGATGTACACTATAGTGTTGACACTTGTTATGTGCACTGGCATGTTAGTTCCGTAGAAATTGTGGCGTCGGTGTTGTCGACACCGACGTACATGAACAGGATGTCGCTGTCGTAACTCCTAAAGGCGAAGATCTAGGCTCCCCTAATTTCTTTTTTTTTATTTTACAGTTTGGATGAGTCTATAGTTTCCGGCGCATCCGACTCTGTTTTAGTCGCTCATGATGATTTGCTTGTGTTGCCTTGTCTCTATTCCTTCATGAGATTACCTTGCTTGACAGCCTTTATAAATAGGCGTGATTTCTGTGATTAAACAGGCGGAAGTCTGCGCAAGTGTCTTTCAGTTCGTTTCTTCAGTTTGTCCCCGTATTTTTTGCACTGTGTCTGCTTTTTCCTTAACTGCTGAAATCGGCACGTTTTCAATATTCTGCTGGCAACCCTGCCAACCCGAACTCTTATCTGCTATTTGCACGCCAAAAACATCAGTATTTCGTAAAGAATCAGCATTGGTGTGCGGCGTATATTTCGTCTCCTTGCGCTTGGTTCAGCGCAAATCAATACTGTGACAAGAAAGCGAAACGACAACAGCCTTTCTTGTCACTGCCAACGGAAGGCTTTTATTATCGTCCCCTTCCTTGTCCGTATCTCAATTTGCACTTCAGTTTACAATGACGCATATTCACGAACTTGCTTGTCTCTACGCTTTTCTTGAAAGGCAAAACAAGGTGACAGTACTATAAGATGATGTCTTCCTACTCAACATGTCTTCAGTTTTCTCCTTTGCTTCTCTTGCGTTACGTAACTAACAGATAATATAATCTCTATAGCGCACAGTTTGTAGTCTCGTAGCAAGACGTCACAACTGGATGGAAGTAGATGCCGCCCTGCCACGGTGGTCTAGTGGCTAAGGTACTCGGCTGCTGACCCGCAGGTCGCGGGACCAAATCCCGGCTCGGGCGGCTGCATTTCCGATGGAGACGGAAATGTTGTAGGCCCGCGTATTCTGATTTGGGTGCACGATAAAGAACACCAGGTGCTCCATATTTCCGGAGCCCTCCATTACGGCGTCTCTCATAGTGATATGGTGGTTTTGGGACGTTAAACCCCGCAAATCAATCAATCAACAAGTAAATGCCATTAAAAGTTTGAGATTTAAGAGTGGTAATCGAATCTGTTAATCTTAAATGAATAAATGAATGAATAAATAAATAAATAAATAAATAAATAAATAAATAAATAAATCAGTTGTTAGTTTAAATGCAGGCTGTCAAAAACGATGAATGGATCAATGTGCTCAACCGCCGTTAGGATACATCAAATAGCTCTATGCGAACTTAGGCAAGCAACTTCGCTGATGAATCTCAGAGAAAGGCAGTCTACAATTGTGCATGGACTGGAAGTGATGGCATATGCGCACAATTTCGCCCATTCGTTTATATTATCAGACTGACATTCCTCGTAGACGGCTTACCTTCGGCATACCGCAAAGGCGCTCCGATATTGCACAAATATCACCGAGGTAATTTCGTTTTTTGATTCGGAAGGTATTTAGGCTGCTCGCATTTACCAGTTCTTGACGTGATGAACAGCTCTGAGAAGTGACACTAAACAGAATAAAAACCAACGCGGTGAAAGCACCAACACGCATGCTTCATTTTATTTGCACATAACACTGTCAGTGCAAGTGCTTATATACAACATTGAAATAAATACCCATAGCACAGCAGCAAACATACGTACGCCTGGATATGTACATCTCGTAGCTTAGTGGGTAGCCAGAAATAGTTGGTAGCGCATCAATCTGCGTATCTGAGTCGAACAAGCGGTGTAAGCAACTGCCGCATGCACTCGCCTGTACAATGTAGTCGGGAACTTCTTCGAGCTTCTCAAACGACGTCTCATTGGGGCTGACGACGTAAAGGAGGTATCCCAGACGCTTCGCGATTTCGCGCACGTCCATCGCTCGGCCAGCCGTAGGACGCCACTTCTCGAGAATCGCTTACTTGCTCACAGCAACTCGAACTATCGGCGGCCTCGAGTGCGATCTATCGCGACGTGAAGGGCAACTCTTTTTTCGTTTTATTTCTGGCCGCGTCAATTTTCCGCCAAGCGCCGCAACTTCGCAACAGGCGCACTGGGCCGTGAAACGTGTGACATCGTAATACGTATAACCACAGAACACATATATATGGATTGGCCTTGTGAGAACATTAGTGCTGTTCGGTATTTTTTTTTCAGGCCGGTCAGAAACAACGCCTGTACCCCCGCCTATGTCCCTAAATGTACGGTGCATGTATGACCGTCGCGTTTGAAATAAACATTAAGAAAATGATCAGTCGAACAAGTGCACTACTTTTCTGCTCAGGCTGGTGCCGCCATCTCATGAAGGTTGACTCAAGCTGTTCCGGATCTGCTTCTGGGACACCAGCAGCGCGCTATTTGAAGTAAAGGGGGCCCGTGGTAATCCATCTACCGTCTTAACAGCAGAGCTCTTTCAGCTATCGGTGAATTGTGATCCGTTGTTTAAAAAAATAACTATTATTCTCATAAACTGGCTCACACCCTCCTCATCCTGTTTACAGTGTAGCTGTTTAAGCTATCGGTAACTTGTGCTCCGTCGTGCAAATGCCCTCAGGTGGGAAGGCGACACAGCAATGGGGCAAGTCCCACTACAGTGTACAGCAGGTGGTAGTGTTGAATGAAAACGAACGCGATGAAAAAGAGATAGAGCAAAATATAGAAACTGAGATATAAAAAAGATAGAGAAAAAGGGTTAGTGAGTGAGAGGGAAAGAAAGCGATAAAAAAGAAGAGGAGTAGAAAATATAGATAAAGGAAATGAGTACATATATAGATAAAATACATTAAAATATACAAGGTGAGTGTGTGTGTGTGTTTGTGTGTGTGTGTGTGTGTGTGTGTGTGTGTGTGTGTGTGTGTTTGTGTGTGTGTGTGTGTGTGTGTGTGTTTGAGCAAGAAAGTGATATTAAGGAAGAAGTGAAAAAAAATAGAGAGACAAATAAAGGGTATGAAGACGTGAACGATAAACAGAAAGAAGACGTAGGAAGAGATAGAAAGAGAAAAAACCATGACATGATGAAGAGAGAGAATACACAGAGAATGAGACAGAAAGAGGAAGAAAGGGGGAAATAAAGAGGTGCAATGAAACAGACAAAAAGATAGTAAAACTGATAGCAAGAGATAAAGTAAAAGAAGAACGATAAAGTAAAAGAAGAACAAATGGAGAGAAAAAGAGGTACAAAGAAATATTGAAAGACCGAGCGAAACATAGAAAGAAACAGAAAAAATGGAGAGCAAAACAGTAAGAGTAATATAAAGAAAAAAATTAGAGAAAAGGGGAGAAAAAGAGAAAGAAGCAGACTGAGAGAGAAAAAGGAAGAAGGAGAAATGAAGATGGGAAGAGCAAGAAAGGGAAAGAAATAGAGAAAGGCAAAAATACAAAAACGGGATACAAGGGCAGAGAATAAATGAAGAAAGAAAAAATGGAGAGGTAACGAAAACCACTCGGCTGTGATTTAATTCCCTTCAGACTTGGCACCACTAGGGCGACATTGCCATAATTTTTCTTTCATTAAAGTGCATTTTGTCTCTCGCTGTTTTTGAGCCTCCTGGATAGATGAATGAAAGAACTTTGTTCATTGTACGCTGCGCACAGGGAGTGCGTCGAACCTTCTTGGTGATGAGTTGGCTCCTTAATACCACATTCAAGAGCAGTCTGTCGAACGATACCGTACGAGAACCATCTCGTCGGTTGCCATCCAACTCAGTCACCATTAGAACTCAACTGCTTCTGTTTTGGGGTACCACACCATTATGTTAGTTGGTGGGTACGTTTGTAGAGTCATCTTCACTGACATTCATCATCACCATCAGCTTTAGGGGCGAAGCTCCTTAAAGCGGCACCCGTTCATCCCTCGTCGTAGTCGTAGTGCGTAACCAGTCTTACGTTTTGACCTGCAAGGTGGGGCCGGTGGGAGATTTCTCCTGTGCGTTGCTGAGCAATAAAAAATTCGCAGCGTGCACGTTAACGAAAAGCCCAATTCTCCTGTCTCTCATTCCCCATTAGCAGCCATTGGCATGTACATTGAGCACTATTTGTCAAGAAAGGGTTGCTACGTTATACTCGCTGGGCGTAACCTCCTTGGTTTTAGAAAGGTTTAGCGAGCGTTGGGCCACAGTGCCAGGAATACAGTGAACATCATGAACTCGAGGTGGTTAAAGGTGGGAAGTAGACACGAAGCAAAAGCCGAATTCTCCTGTCTCTCATTCCCCATTAGCAGCCATTAGCATGTACATTGGGCACTATCTGACAAGAAAGGGTTGCTACGTTGTACTCACTGGGCGTAACCTCCTTGGTTTTAGAAAGGTTTAGCGAGGGTTGGGCCGCAGTGGCATGAATACAGAGAACTAGTATATACCATGAACTCGAGGTGATTAAAGTTGGGAGGTAGACACGAGGCGCAAGCCGTGAGAAAGTGTGCGTGTGCCGCCTCTCGTTTAGTCCTTGGATTGTCCTCTGGATGGCGGTGCTTCTATATGCGGAATATATGATGAAAAGATGCGAGATGGTGGTACTTTGAATGATGGCTAGATGGACGAACGGACGCACAGGCAGATGCTTGGACGGATGCACGGATGGCTGCACCCCGTGGATATGCTGCCATTTTTTAGCCATGGGCACAGCGCCACGCCTCTGAAGCTGATCGTCCTTGGAGCTCGAGGCGTGATCCAGAAGCTCACGCCTGGTGGTTGGGACGCATATAGGCAGCATCCACCGCTCAACTTGGACCCTGTAAAATACGTAGGCAGCATCACGCCTGGACGTAGGCAGCATCACGCCACTCTGCCTCTCGTTACACGTTCATAAATGATGGAGCATCATGCCATTGTCATCTTCGTCATAAATTCATCACAAGATAGCTGAGTAGCATTACCATGCGCTGCAATATTACGCAGTGCCAGCAGTTCATATCCCCTTTTAGCTAAGATCAAATGCCGAAAAGAAGGTAAAAAAAGTCACAGCATAATGAATGATGAGCGGACAAAGCGTCCGCCCACCCGCCCGCCCACTCGTCCGTCCGTCCGTCCGCCCGTCTGTCTGTCTGTCTGTCTGTCTGTCTGTCTGTCTGTCTGTCCGTCCGTCTGTCTGTCCGTCCGTCTGTCTGTCCGCCCGTCTGTCTGTCTGTCTGTCTGTCTGTCTGTCTGTCTGTCTGTCTGTCTGTCTGTCTGTGTGAATATGCTGTGCGGGATACGCCGGAGGAACGCGGGACGGCCCTTGGCCACAAGGAGCTTCGCCCCTAAAAAGAAACAAAGCTAGGCTCACAGGCTCCCTCGCACATTCACCTAAGACGACTCGAAGGCAAAAGCCATCTTTTTTTTTCTGTTCAGTCGATGTATTGATCCTTCCCCACCACCCTCCGGAAGTTTTGTGCACTTAACCTGGTTTTGCACTGCCTCCGAGATCGGATGTACTTCACCTACTTCTGTATTACCTTTATGATCGGCCCACCTTTGAGCGAGTTACGATGTTATGCGTTGCCCCGCCGCGGTGGTCTAATGGTTAAGCTACTCGGCTGCTGACCCGCAGGTCGCGGGATGGAATTCCGGCTGCGGCGGCTGCACTTCCGATAGAGGCGTAAATACTGTACGCCCGTGTGCTCAGATTCGGGTGCATGTACGAGAATCCCAGGTGGTCGAAATTTCCGGAGCCCTCCATTACGGCGTGGTCATATGGTGGTTTTGGGACGTTAAACCCCACAGATCAATCAATGTTATGCGTTGACGACATCATGTGAGTTTACGTCACGCTATGTCGCACCAGTACTTGTGAGGTCGAAAACTTTTGGCGTTATATGACGTCATCACAGATGATGATTTTTTCCTTTTCCCGACGCCGCGGGACGCCGACGCCAACAGCCGATTTTCCTGTTTGATGAAGCATGTATTCGCTTAAAATAATTTTCAGTGCATAAAGCTTTTGGGTGGTGGAGGGATCAACGCTCATAAGAGAAATAGAGAGAGAGAGAAGGTTTGTAATAGCGGAAGAGATAAAAAGGACGCTATTTTCTGCCTCCCGTCGCGGGGGTACGGCTCACGCCTTTAGGGATGGATGGAAGGGGGAAGTAAAGATGATGGGAAGAGGAGAGAACGAAAAAGTGAAAGGCATGACAAGAGAACGTCTTGTCAGCACAGTTAGTAGTGCGAAGCAAGAGCGTTCGTCTATAAGGCGGCGAGGTCCACACATGCACACAAGTCCAGGGAACCTTTGCTAGTAAATAAATACTTAAACATCAGAATAAAGATTATTCATTTCGTGGAACGCCTGCTGTGAATTCTCCTTGAAGGTACTACACTACTGAAGGTATGTTGTGTCTGTAGTCATTCGCTAGTCGGAGAAAGCAGAGGACTATGTCCGCGAATCATTGCTCCCGCTTGTCAAGTGTGAACTCTAATTCGATTTTTGCATGCACAATAATCAGTCTTCTGAAATTCAGTCAGGGGCTGTGCCTAGCTTGTGGACCTAAAGTGACGAGTGGAGAAAAGGTAAGTAAATGGTGTCGACACTTCAAACAACAGGCTGCACGAATATGTGGACGACGAGGAGTGGACTGGTGGCAACCCCAGAATCCAGACCAACGAAACTGTCCGACAAGTGGCTGGAAACTGTGATGAGTGATAGTTACTGGTCTGCAGTGCAAATGTCACCTTGTTGGCCGCGCAACAATTTACGTCACTGTAACGGAACAGCTCCAATAACTGAAAGTTTATAAAAAGTGGTACCAAAAATACTTACCGACGAACTCAAATAACGAAGAATGCCCAAGCGGTGAACTTATCTGCAGAGAGACTAAAGGAAGTGTTGCTGCGGTACTTGGAGCGCTTAGAAGTTGAAGGTGATTATGTGGAAATCTTAAGTAAGCATCTGCTAAACTAAACATGTAATGCAAACTTTGGCAAGGAATAGTTTTTTTTTTTTTGGATACCAAACAGCCCTTACTTTTTAAGAGCCCTTGTATATGTGCATGTGCACTAGGTTATCAGTATGCAGAAAAATCGATCTCATTAATTAACGAAAAGGACGTGATCTAATCGGCAGTTCTGTGTGCAGGGGCGTGATATGCAAAGTGCCCGGAACGTTTTATATATGCTTATATTATTTTTATCATTCTTTTCTTCCCTCCCTTCTGAAATCAGTTGGTTCACTACGTCATCCCGTTACACGGAGTAGCATCTCAGTGGTATATAATCTCGGTCTTTCTAATAAAGTATCTCTTTTCCCTCTCGCTGGCATGCTCTCAGTGGCCACAAGCGTGCGCACGGTGGTGGAGGAGCCCCATCCCTTTTCGGCTTGTTATATTGAACTGTCCACAATTACTGTAATCCCCTTCCCCACTGTAACTCCTCTGACGCTGTGGGTACCGTAAGAAGAGTGGCGCGAAGTCTGCCCCATATGTGGACTTAGTAGGGTAGCTAGGGACGCTGTGATAAATATTCTACCCCATCGATGGGGAACCCTGCCCACACCTATGCGAGTGTCCGTGGTTCCATCTAAGTGCAATTCGGAAGCCTTCAACGACCGCACGCATCAGCCTCTTCGCCTGGACGTCGGAGGACAGATCTCCACGCGGACCTGGACGGCCAACGAACGATTTCCGCTATAGAGGCAATCGTGGCCAGATAACTTTTGTTCCTTGTGAGTGATCGCGGTGAACTGTGGTCAGACTTACATTGGCTCACTACAAAGATGAAGAAGGCAACAGCCGAACAAAAATGGCTGCGAAGCGGTGGTGATGAGCCTAAGGCCTGAAAGACTTAACTAGAGAATACTAAGAAGCGGGGAAACTCGACGGGGGCCGTGAGAATACCCCTATGTGATGGAGCTTCAAAACATTGCTTCATCTGCATCGCTGCGTATTCTTCTATATTTGTTGTACTTCGTTAAATTTTTCTTGGTTAATTCACAGTGCATTTTTGTTGTATTTGATTATAGCTTTGATTGTGCAATGTTTGAAAATGTTTGTTTATTGATTTTACACTGCCTGCCTGGTCTTGAAAGACAGCAGTATGTTCTGATTAAATAAAATATCGACCTGAGCCGATGCAAGACGACGGGCACGTAGATCTACAAGTGGTTTGAACACTTAATTTTCGTCTTATCTCTCTCTGACATTTTTTATCTTTATTTTCCCTCCCCTGTGTAGGGTAGCAAACCGGTTCATTCCCAGGTTTACCTCCCTGCCTTTTTCTTTTTATCTATTTGTCCCTCTGATGTCAGTGCAAGTTTCTGTCCCTGGAGTTTGGACAACGCTGTCATGTTGTTACTGCTTGTCATTCAACTCGAACGTCTCTGCGCATGACACTCGACCTGGAAACAAACATCACCTAGCTAAAGCCTAGCAACAATCTAGAAGCAACCTGGAATCTGCATCACCTATCAAAGGCCTAGAAGGCTATAGAAGCAACTAGACTAGTTTCAGAATCAAATTGTGGCGTTGTTTCAGACCTTGCGCAACTTAGTGCAGTGTTCGCCAATTTTTCTTATTCATTCATTGATTCAGTAACCAAAAAATATGTGGGAATTACGCTTTCGGAGAAAACTGCAAAAAGTGTTTAATAAGCGTTCAAAATGCTTTCAGATCTGTAGTTATTGCAAAAAGGCGGTGGACGTAATTTTCCACAACACAAAAATGTTTAAAATGGAGCAATAACAGTGCAGTCATGTTTGCAAACTTAATTCAGCAATGATTACTGATGTCCCAGTTCTGTGGAGTCCCACAGGTAAAGAAAGTGTATTAACATTGGAAAAAGGCATGGCTAATTTATAAGCATAAATTTAGCGATAGTCTTGTAAGCCCTGAGACAAATTCACTTGAGATGTAAATGTATATATTAAGTTTCTTCCATTTTTAGATTATCTAAAAAGAATTTTGCATTGAGGAGCTGTACAACCTGGTTTTGGTGCAGCAATGCGGTTGTGTACACTTCGTGCTTCGATGCTTTAGCTTACGAATTTCCGATATTATTTGTCGATACTTTGCACTACATATCAACATTCTCCTTCCTACAGTATCTAGCTATCAATGGTATTTCACTTAAATGCAATAAATTACATCACATTTGATCTGGGGCCGGTTTTAGATACCGGTATTGAATGTTCCCCCTCTCTCTGTCTTTCTGTGTGTGTTCAGCGAAAGTCTCTCGGGGCAGGGTGAGGGAGAGAGTAGAGTACAGCACAATAGCGGCAATGGTGTAGAATACAGAGTAGTGTATATGAAGCAAAATCATCAAAATGTGCGCACTTGACCCGGTTTAGTGCTGCCATCTTTCGAAACGGATTTCACTTTAGGGCGCGGAAGCTTGTCTTTGACAGCGCCAGATGGGACTGCACGCTCATTGGTTTGCGCGAGTTGATGAATTGGTGCGCCCCACAAAAGTTCTTACGTCACGATTTCAAAGGGGCAACGGTTCCACAATTTTTTTTTTCTTTTTCAGACCTTGGCCCAGGTAAGGACCTGCGAACGTTGCACAGTTGATACCTTTCAGCTCGCTTTGCCTCGACGTTAGAGTGTTGTGCGGCAAAGCATACAAAATGTAAATCGTTGCTTGGTTAGCTGGTACATGCCTAAAATAGAAAAAATGCGTTTAACCAACAAGGAAAAACTCAAGACAGAACGCACTTCACCTGACGCCAATATATGCTCTGTTGCGAGTCCTTCCTTCAGCTGCAGCCGCGTCTACGTTGCGCAGATGAGACTTGCATCAGCCAGTGATTATTGAAACACAAGAGATCGCTAACCGGGGGCTGACCTCCTAATATTTTTTTTTACATTATCCAGAATATAAGTGCATGCCAATGTTCGATACACGCACAGTCTTGAATAAGGGCGTAGGAATGAAGAAACGCGTCTGATGATTGAGCAATGGCATATCAATAATGGTGGTAGCGCATGCGTAAGTACATCATTTATTACCTTGCATTAAGATGAAGTAAAATACACTATCAGTTTACCTTGTAAGTAACTGCTAATGTGACACCCTACGTGTGTCAGATGGAGAGGTTAAAATATTGCAAGGGCCTTCGCAGACAAATTTTGGTGTCTTCTTTCTTTTCCGGCGCTGCGCTGACCTTCAGTTGTCAGTATAGGTGTTTGTGGCGTCCCGACTTCCTTCTCGTGTACGTGTTTTCGTGCCCTGTCTTTTTATAATAAATACGTTCTAACTGGCTCGGTGTTCTGTTATTACAAGCTTTAATGGTCATGACACTCCCCTTCAGAGCTTAGGGGGTTCCAAGTTCAGATCTATCGCCGCCTGGAAACTTCGTTTATATACACTGATTTTTCATCGTGTGGCGGAAATGCATTGGCATTGTGTGGACTTGCGCACATAGTCTAGTATTTAAGGCGCTCGCTTTCAAATCGGGGGGCTCCAACTTCGAACTCTGCCCCACCAAAATTTTTGTTTTTTTTCTCAGAATTTTTATGTCGATTACATTTATTCACACTCGGCAATCATCAGTACCAATAAAAAATCTACTGAGGAACCTGTAGGGGGTGTTATGCCTGCGAGTCCGCAGCAAACGTCCGTGCCTCTGAAAAGGGCAATCTGTGTCAAGGCCAGCCCGCGAGTCCGCCTGACGCGAACAACTCAACGGCGTCAACAGGCGACGGCGCCTTTCTGGCGTGCACGTGCAGTGAGTCACCTCCGCAAGCGAGCCCGCCGCGTAAACAACCGGCGTCTTCCTGTCTGGCGGCTGACGCAATGCGCGGCGACGTCACTCGTCCTTGGGTGCAGCCACCTGCAGCGCAGCCTCTCCAGATTCGATGAGAAAGAAGGACGCGGCCCAGCGGCGACCTCATTGGAGGATTCTGACCTCGCGACCAGCGGCACTTCTGGTTGGACAGTTGGGGTGGACCCGGTGCATATAAAACAAGCCCTGCGGCGCGTCGAGAGACCCCTTTGACAGAAGACCCGTTTGAGAGTAGAGCTATGTGTTAGAGAGAAGAGCTCGGCTCTTCGAGTCTCTGTCGGCCCCAGTGCCGAATTTGTAACGCCTCTGTATATATGCTGTACATAAACCTTGTTTAACTCACCGTCGTCTCGTCCGCTCGTCTATCAGCTCTGCGCAGAAGCAGTCGCGAGCTGTGAAACCTACGCTACCAAACGGCTGGTGACCTTCCCGGTGGAATTCGAAGCAGTGGCGCCTTCGGGACCGTGTTGGCGTCGCCGTCTTTCGAAACAGTGGTGGCAGCTGTGGGATTGGCGGCGTCGCAACAGGGGATACTACCTAGCATAAGTAATGGGATACTATATACGGACCTCTGATCATGGTGGACACCACTTTACAAACGCTAGTGGGTGATAAGCGCCGCCTATGTATGTCTATTGTTTTACATTTCAGTAAAGAAAACAACAAAAGAGTGTTCAGCTCAGTTGCCATGACACTTGCTTTGGGATGCTGGGCGCCCAAGTTCAAATGCTATCTCAGCCAAGATATTTGTTTTTGTCGTGTGAGTTTTCAAGCGCTTCTGATTTATTCACTCTCTGTCATCACACGTGTTGCTCAGTCGTCGTCAAGACAATCTCCAAAGGACGCGAGATCAGTTCCTACCACAGTCAAGATTTTCTTCTAACGACTTTCCATGTTGTGAGATTTCTTCACCAACGACATTGTTTAGCCCAGTCACTAAGACACCCAACTTCAGGTAGTGGGAGTCCTACTTTGAACATGAACTCCACCGATAATGATTTTTGTTTATTTTCTTCATCTGAAAATGTTTATTTTTGTGGTTTCGATTCCAAAGCAAACAAAAAGATATAAGTAGTATAGGCCGGTCAAGGCATTCACCTAGAGCGTGGGAGCGCAAGTTCAAAACCACCCAGAACCGAAAATATTTTTTATTCGTTTATGACAGTTTTTCTTCATGCGGTGAAGGTATATTCACAACCATCAGTCACAAGAAAGTAGCTCAGCCGGCAAGAACTTCGCATTAGGATCATGGGAACCGAGTTCAAATATGCGCTCAGTAACATATTCATATGGCTTTTTTATTTTTTATTTATACGGTAACTAGACAACTTGACCCTCATCAAGGGTTGAGGGCCTCAAAGTTTTCGTCTAGTTATTCAGGTCTAATCTGGCGAAGTAAGTTTCGCTCTGGAGGCTGCTGGTATACCACATTGTCGATCATTGCCGTGGGGTGTGAGGTGGGACGAGAGATAAGGGCCTCAAAGTTTGTTCCGGCTAGGTGGCGTTAGCTGCCGCTCGATCTAAAGGGTACAGCCATATCCATCCATGCATCCATCCATCCAGCTATAATGCCCGTGGTGGATTGGCTTCCCCGCAGTTGTTTGTCAAAGCAAGCCAAGAAACGTCGGGGCTCTCATCACCTCTGATTAGGGTCAACTATTGTCTGACGTCACATCTTGCCAAGATGTGCCCAGCTTGCGTATTTCCCGAGCTAAAGCTTTCCTGAATAGTTGGCTTCTCCGCAATGAATGGTAGATATTAGTGAAAAA
This sequence comes from Rhipicephalus microplus, assembly GCF_013339725.1. NCBI lineage: Eukaryota > Metazoa > Arthropoda > Arachnida > Ixodida > Ixodidae > Rhipicephalus > Rhipicephalus microplus. Next base: position 14,918,200 of record NC_051170.1, read on the forward strand.
GCTGAGGCTTTTATCACCTCTGATAAGGCCTAAATTTTGTCTGACGTCACACCTTGCCGTAGAGGGTGTAGTGTGTGTTTGTTCCGGCTAGGGGGCGTTAGCCGCCGCCCGATCTATAGGGTACAGACATATTCATCCATCCATCCATCCATCCATCCATCCAGCTATAAGGCTCCTGGTGCCTTGGCTCCCCCCGAATGAATGGTCGAAACTAGTGAAAAACGTTTGGGCCCTTATCACTCTTGATAAGCCTGAACTTTTGTCTGACGTCACACCTTGCCGAGGAGGGCGTAGTGTGCGTTTGTTCCGGCTAGGTGGCGTTAGCCGCCACCCGACCTGAATGGTACAACCACACCCATCCATCCATCCATCCATCCATCCATCCATCCATCCATCCATCCATCCATCCATCCATCCATCCATCCATCCATCCATCCATCCATCCATCCATCCATCCATCCAGCTATAAGGCCCCTGGTGCATTGGCTTCTTCGAAATGGTTGGTCGAAACAAGCCGAAAAAGATGAGGCCCTTATTACCCCTGATAAGGATCAAGCTTTGTCTGACGTCACAGCTTGCAACGATGTGCCCATTTTGCGTATTTCCAGAGCTAAAGCTTCCCTTAGAAGTTGGCTTTCCTGCAGTAGATAGTCAAAACTAGCGAAAAAAGTTGCGGCTCTTATCGCCCCTGATAAGGCTCAACATTTGTCTGACGTCACACCTTGCAACGATGTGGCTAGTTTGCGTATTTCCCGAGCTAAAGCTTCCCTGAGAAGTTGGCTTCCCTGCAGTAGTTAGTCAAAACTAGCGAAAAAAGTTGAGGCCCTTGTCACCACTGATAAGGCTCAAGTTTTGTCTTACGTCACACCTCGCAACGATGTGCCCAGTTTGCGTATTTCCCGAGATAAAGCTTGCCTGAAAAGTTGGCTTCCCCGCAGTGGACGGTGAAAACTGGCGAAAAAAGTTTAGGTTCTTATCACCCCTGATAAGGCTCAAGTTTTGTCTGACGTCACAGCTTGGAACGATGTGCTTAGTGTGCGTATTTCCCGAGCTAAAGTTTGCCTGTAAAGTTGGCTTCCCCGCAGTGGATGGTCGAAACTGGCGAAAAAGTTTAGGCTCTTATCACCCCTGATAAGCCTCAAGTTTTTTCGGACGTCGCCGCTTGGAACGATGTGCCCAGTTTCCGTAATTCCTGGGCTAAAGCTTTCCTGAAAAGCTGGCTTTCCCGCAGTGGATGGTCGAAACTGGCAAAAAAAGTTTAGGCTCTTATCACCCCTGATAAGCCTCAAGTTTTTTCGGACGTCGCAGCTTGGAACGATGTGCCCAGTTTGCGTAATTCCCGGTCTAAAGCTTGCCTGAAAAGTCGGCTTCCCCGCAGTGAGTGGTCGAAACTGGCGAAAAAGGTTTAGGCTCTTATCACCCCTGATAAGGCTCAAGTTTTGTCTGACGTCACAGCTTGGAACGATGTGCCCAGTTTGCGTAATTCCCGAGCTAAAGCTTGCCTGAAAAGTTGGCTTCCCCGCAGTTGATGGTCGAAACTGGAGAAAAACGTTTAGGCTCTTATCACCCCTGATAAGGCCCAAGTTTTTTTTTAGACGTCACAGCTTGGAACGATGTGCCCAGTTTGCGTAATTCCCGAGCTAAAGCTTGCCTGAAAAGTTGGCTACCCCGCAGTGGATGGTCAAAACTGGCGAAAAAAGTTGAGGCCCTTATCACCCACGATAAGGCTTACTTTTGTCTGACGTCACACCTCGCAATGATGTGCCCAGTTTGTGTATTCCTCGAGCTAAAGCTTCCCTGAAAAGTATGCTTCCCCGCAATAGAAGGTCGAAACTAGTGAAAAAAGTTGGGGCCCTTATCACCCATGATAAGGCTCAACTTTTGTCTGACGTCATACCTTTTCTTGGAGGGCATTCTATGCGTTTGTTCCGAGCTAAAATGCCCAGGGTGTGTTGGCTTCCCCGCTATGGTTCGTCAAAACAAGCTAAAAAAGTTGAGGCCCTTATCACCCCTGATAAGGCTGAAGTTCTGTCTGACGTCACACCTTGCATCGATGGGGCCAGTTTGCGTATTATCCGAGCTAAAGCTTCCCTGAAGAGTTAGCTTCCCTGCAGTAGATAGTCAAAACTTGCGAAAAAAGTTTAGGCTCTTATCACCCCTGATAAGGCTCAAGTTTTGTCTGACGTCACAGCTTGGAACGATGTGCCCGGTTTGCGTATTTCTCGAGCTAAAGCTTCCCTGAAAAGTATGCTTCCCCGCAAGAAAAGGCCGAAACTAGTGAAAAATTTTGGGGCCCTTGTCAGCCATGATAATGCTAAACTTTTTCAGTTAGTTTTCGAGAACTATTGCGGTGAAGGAAGCTTTACAGGAGAACTTTTTATTCAGGACGCTGCTTGTTTGCCGCATTCTTGGTCATCGCGGTGGTGTGTGACGTCAGACAAAAGTTTAGCCCTATCTGGGTGATAAGAGCCCCAGCTTTTTCGGCTAAGTATTGAGGTGTATTGCGGTGAATGAAGCTTTACAGGACACCTTTTTGTTCACGAGGCTGCTTGTTTCCCACATTCTCGATCATTGCGATTGTGTATGACGTCAGACAAAAGTTGAGCCTTATCAGGGAAGATAATGGCCGTAACTTTTTTCATTAAATTCGAGCATCAATTTCGGAGAAGCCAACTATTTGTGGGAGCTTTAGGTCGGGAAATACGCAAACTGCGCACACCATTGCGAGGTGTGATGTCAGACAAAAGTTGAGCCTTATCAGGGATGATAAGAGCTCCAACATTTTTTATCTTGTTTCGTCAAACTATTCCGGGGAAGCCAACGCACCAGGGGCCTTATAGCTGGATGTATGGATGCATGGATGATACGGTTGTATCCCTTTGGACCGGGCGGCAGCTAACGCCACCTAGCCGGAACAAACGCACACTACGCCTTCCACGGCAAGGTGCGATGTCAGACAAAAGTTCAGCCTTATCAGGTGTGATAAGGGCCCCAACTTTTTTCACTGGTTTCGACCATTCATAGTGGAAAAGCCAACTATTCAGGCAAGATAAGCTCGAGAAATACGCAAACTGGGAACATCGTTGCATGGTGTGACATCAGGCGAAAGTTGAGCCTTATCAGAGGTGATAAGGACCTCAACTTATTTGGCTAGTTTCAACCAAACTGCGGGGAAGGCAACGCACTATAGGCTTCATAGCTGGATGGACGGATTGATATGGCTGTACCCTTTAGATCGGGTGGTGGCTAACGCCACCTAGCTAGAAAAAACGAACAGTACATCCTTCATGGCAAGGTGTGGCGTCAGGCAAAAGTTTGACCTTATCAGGGGTGATAAGGGCCCCAATTTTTTCAGCTTGTTTATTTGTATAATGCCGTGAAGCAAGCTTTGCAGGAGGACGTTTCATTATGGAGGCTGCTTGTTTTCCACTTTCTTGATAATTGTGGTGGGGTGTGACGTCAGACAAAACTTGAGCCTTACCAGAGGTAATAAAAGCACGAACGTTTTCAGCTAGTTTCGACACCTATTGCAGTCAAGCGAAATCTGCATGGAAGATGCTTTACAGGAGTTGTTTAATTTGCAAAGGCTTACCTTTTTTGGGGGAAAAGTGGCTCGGAATCTGCTATATTAAACTACTAAATATAATCCGAAGTCAACATGGTTCAATAATCAACGTTTGTAAGACTACACTAGTCAATACAAAATCGGTAAAATATAGATTGTTTGCGAAGGCTTACGTTTTAAAATGAAGGGCCGAGAATCAGTTTTATTCAGACAGCCTTTATTTGGATGCTCACGGTTAGGTTTTACAGATGCCGGCATGTTCGTATATGTATGTATATATAAATAAATGTGACATAGGTAAGTAGGAACGATTCAGGATGAGCGCCACCGAGATGGGAACCTGCGATCCTCTTCTCCGCAGCGTGCCGTGTTAGACAGCTCGGTCACGCCCCGTATAGTTTTCAGGATGCGAACAGAGAGTTAGGTGTATGTATTACTTACCACCGTTCATAATGCGTGGAACTTCGAGGCACTCCTACGTCTTCAGTATCACTCGCGAAAGCGCCCTAATGATTCTTCAAAGCAACGCTTCTAGATTTTGTTTCAGTTTGAAAACTACCCTTGAAATACGTACTAAAGAGTGACCCATTCCTGTATTCACTCTCGATGTGGAATGCTGGAGGAATAATTCGTCCAATCCTGCCCTGTGGCAAGGAAATGCAGAACCGTCGCTGACGCCCCCCAGTTTTCAAGAAAACAAAATCTAATAGCGTGAGTTTGTGCTTAGGCGACCCTACACCTGCAGCGTGCTGCTCAATCACAAATTAACTAATGTGAAAGTGGTGACAGTTGCTAGTTCGCACTCGGGCTGTGTGTTCTTGTACGTCCAGTGGAGTGGCACACGGGGCCCGTGCTCACCCGTCCCCCGATTTTTTTTTTTGCGCCATTACATACACAGAGCAAAACGAACATTTCCTTGACGGGACCCCACTTATAACCTACAGGGTGCCACCCACCCTGAAAAAAAAAAATTTCTGCCTATGCCCCTGCATGCGTCTTTGGCGCTTGAGCCAAACTCTGAAATCGAAATACGTAATTCACAAAGGCTACATCTTACCTTTTTGATGAAAAGGGGTCCAGAAGCAACCGTAAGAAAATGCGTCGATACAATGCGAAATCGAAAAACAGCTTGCAAGGGCATAGGGCTGCCCTTTTGACGAAAATGGGCCCAGAATCACTTATTAAAACGCTACAAAACTATCTAAAACATTCCGCTTGACACATAGAAAGCTGTAAACATGGAATCAGTTTTATTGATTCAGAGAGGACTTGAAGCAAAACTGTGTCGGATAAGCAATAGTGACTGCTGAGCACTGGCGACTGTAAGCGCATACCGTGGCGCTGTACGACTATGACAGGCAAGCCAGTGTTATCATCAGCCAGTATTGGCAATTTTACTATCGTATTGTGTACATTCACTCTGTATATACTCAAACAACACGGTATATACGTCATGATAGTGGACCAATTTAGCGTCCATCAGCTTCTGCGGCTGTTCGTCTTTCTTGGCTTCATATCCCAGCAACAATGTTTTATTGAAATCGCGTGATTGATAGACATATCGCTGCCCATGGAGTCCTCAGTGGGGTCTATACGATTCCCGCACGGTTTGATTCGAACGGACATGCGTCAACAGGTTCCGGAGAAGCGGACGCACCTGCATACGCACGATGCCCCGCCTATGCGCGTGATACTAATTACTTCAGTAAAATCGCTCTTTTGAAGGCATCCCAGAACTGTTACATCTATTGACGCCATTATAAAATAGAGCGGCGCAGACGAACTGTCAGTGATATACATCTTTCTTGTCACGTGCGGAGCCGTAGTTACGGGGCTCGGATCGCTCAAGTGAAAGTCACGAGTTCTATTGTGGCTGCGGCGGTCACATTTTGATGGAGGTGAAATGGCATAAAGGCCCGTGCACTATGCGACGTCAGGGCACGGTAAAGGACGCCAGGTGGTCGAAATTTCCTAAGCCCTTTCCTACGGCGTCTATCATAACCAAATCATAGTTTGGGGCGTAACCCCCCCCCCCCCCCCCATCCTCGTGTTAACTTCTTTTTCGCAACTGCGATAACGCTCAAATAAACACGCCAGTCAAAAGCGCTTGTCAGCAGCATAGTATGTTCACAACACATACAGATATACGTAAGCGTGGACAATCGGAGTTTCCAGCGATGATTACGAGAGATCTTCATGGGACCTGGTCCCTGACGTGAGGGGGCAATCTATTAAAGAAAATTAATTTCTCGGAAACTACGTCGATACCCACGCAATTACAATTACTGATTCCCATTAAAGCTTCGATGAAACAGACCTGCGCACACTGGCTCTCAGTGAGATAACAGCATAGATGCTAGGCTCTATAATGACAGTATAGCCTTCTGATGTCCACGCCCAAGCGACAAATAACGTATGTAGGAGCTTGCGCCATGTTTGGGTCTCTCTTCGTCGAATAGCGACTGTTGTTCAAAACAACCAACAACAATTTATTCTACTAAACACGGCTGGGTCAGCCCAGGGACGAGCCAGCGGCTTGCTGACCTTGATCCTCCAGGCAGCTGTGGCAATCGGCCAGCGCGAGTGGCAGCATCCCACCTTCCCGGCAGCCAAGGCGCGTCTCTCCTGGGCAGGCTACCCTTTTGATAAGCACAGGTGGGCCCCGCACACCGCCACTGCGCAACACGTGGCGCTGGCACTAGATATCCAATGGGCGTTATTCTCCACCCCCACCCCCCTTCAGTAAGATAGGGTGGGGACCTGAAGTAGGTTTATAGTGTCCGGCCGCAGGAACACCTAAGCGTAGCGAGGACAAACAAAAAGGAGTAAACATTTTCATCTTTTCACTAACATAGATGAATGCGTCTTGTGCCAAACAAGGAGGTGAACGAAACAGCCATGTACTTTCAAGAGAAAAAGCAAAGCAAGCTCGAAGGAAGGAAATGCATCATCTTCCTATACCACTCTCGTCTAGGTTATCGCGGACGCAAGTTGACTCACTTGCTCGGCGACGTCGGTGAATAGGTGGCCAAGCTCTTATGAGGGATGTCTGGATTCCCAGTAGCTTGACCTTGATGATAAAAAAAAAGAATTCTTGAGATCGGAGACGTGAATATGGCCATACACTTGATTAGTCATGCAATCTGTGAACATCTACGAAAGCTTGATTTCTGAGCGATTCTATGAAGCCCATCCCACCTGTTATCTGGGAAAGTTGAAAAAAAAAAACATTCCAAAGCACCACTGAGGAGGTGTGTGCGCTTGAACACCGAGTCAATAAACTCAAAAGTAATATTACGACGCTTATATTGTCCGGCCTGTTCCATGCGGGATACATGCTGTCTGACTTCTCGTACAGCGTCGGTCAGCATCGGCCTTAGGTCATCTGCAAACTTTTCAAGGGTCCTCAGAGAAGCGATTGCACATGGCAGAGCTCTGTCCTTGCTGGAAACTCAATTCTTTGCTCAGCTGAATGCAGGAACAGTGCAACCTAGAAGTAGTTACTTCGTAACTACAGGAAGCGAAAAAAAAACAAGGACAGAAAAGAGCGCTGGTTATGAAGCGTGGTTACGAAGTAACTACTTCGAGGTTGCGCTGTTCCTGCATTCAGTTATGTCTTACCAACTTGCCCAAGCTTCCACGCTTCTTTGCTCAGGTTATGTTGCGCAGGAGTGAAACCTGTTTACTATCGTTCTAGTCGCAAACGCTGTTTCTGAGAGCTGCAGATCCCAGTCTTTGCAACGCTCAGTATGCGCTACAAGCATAGATATCAGGATTTCAGCTTACCTTTTCGGTGCTGTTGGCGTGCGGGTTTACAGAGGTGCGATTGTGACGAATTCTCAAGGCGCCACAGGAATCCGCGACAACCTTGATAGTGAAGTAGGGCCGTCAGGCTATACCTGCCGGTCTCCACGTGGGAGTAGCCGGGTGACGCGCGGCAGCCTCAGCGTCTGCACTGGACCATAATAAAGTTGTTCTCACTCCTCACTCACGTTGTGCGGGATTAACTGGGCAGGGAATCCAAACCTCCTGAAGGTTTCAAGAAGGCAGGCCCACACTTTGAGAAGTAAGCTTGCGTGAAGAGAACAACAGAATTCTAATTTGTGAAATGGTCAGTCACAACAAGCAGATATTGGTTTCGCCTGCAGGCTCATGGTAAACAGACCCATGACGTCATATGCTACTCTAGCCGTGACGATGTACTCTGAATTGATTGCATTATTTCTAGCGGCAAACCACCACGTGCTTTCACCTTATGATAAACTCAACAAAATCATCCGCAATACATCCTGTTTCATGCCTGGCCAAATTACAACATGCGCTGCAGCTTCTCGTAACTGTTCTGTGCTGAAGAGTGACCTAGTTAAAGTACTGTCATGGTAGTATTTTTAGAACAATGAGCGAAGTTTCCGGGAATAACAACTCTAAACGGTGATTACACATTGCCATCGTCAACCTGGAGGAAATACTCCACGGAACAATTAAGATGCCATAAGTTCGTTGCGGTGCAAGAAGCTCTTTTTTGGTTACTAAAGTACTTCAACGTGGCTGCATGATCCTGCAGGCGGTGCCTTCAACACGCACTATTTCTGGCTCAACCAGGGGATCAATAGCCAACGGCGCACGTGAAAGTGCGCCAGCAACTGTGTTAGGGCTACGTCTCTTGTACTCGATTACGTAGTCGTAGCGCCACAAGACAAGCACCCACTGGGCCAGTCGGCCAGAAGGATTAGGTAAACGGTTTAGCCAAAACAGTGCTTGACGACCAGTCTGAGTAACAAACTAAGACCAGTACAAAAACATGTCGAACTTCTTTAATGCAGAAATGGCCAGACATTCCTTCTCTATTACTACGCAGTTAAGTTCCGCACTGCATGGTCAAAGTGTGGCGTGCGAAAGCAACGGGCCTCAGAGGGCCTGCGCGTCTATAGAAGTTATAATCACTGGCATCGGTCCGTAACGCAAAAGATTTGTTAAGATTTGGCAGCTGCAAGGATGCCTTACTAGTAATCGCTCTCAGAAGCACGTCGATAGATGCTTCACTCTAAGCCGAAAAAGACTTAAGTGGGGTATGCCATTGGTCCTTTAGGGGTCTAAATGCGCTGCCACAGATTTTGAACCAATTTTGGACTAACTGCGGGAGTAACTGCAAGGGCTAAACTGTTACCCCAAGCACTTACTCCACTTGGTTTAAATGTTGGCCCCAGTAGAATGATCCAGCGGGACTAACAGTTGAACCGTCTGGACCAATGGCAAAAAAAAAAAATGGCGACACTGCGTTTGTGCAGTATATTTTATGTTTATTCCAATTTAATCAGCACTGAAGATCATAGTATGTTATTCATGCAACACACACACACACACACACACACATACATACGCACTATTATTTCAAAATAAAACACCGCAAACACTGACTGCCCGCGCTGTACTACAAAGAACAGGCTCTCGGGTATATATAGCACAGTATTTTGACCTCCCATCTAGTGCCAGTGGGCGACTTTTACTCGGCTTAAAAAAACAATAAACATTGATACCGTAACGCGAAAATTTACATCGGCTAATTCGTAGCACCGATGCGCACCGATCTTTTAATATGGATCCATCTAATATTCAACATGCTTCCAGCCCGAGACTACGAATTATCAGCTGGTATTCGATCATGTCGGCCGAACCAGCGTTCGCAGTGCTGGCGCACGAGTCCGCAAATACAAACATAGCAGCGGCGCTTGTGCGGGAAAGCCGGCGAAGCAGCCGCAGGCGCCCCGCCGATGCCATACCGTGTCGGCTTGCCGACGGCGTCGCTAGGCTTACGACGAGTACGGCTAAACGACCGCCGGCGATCGCAACATGCGGCTCGCGTGAAATTTTCGTCGTCGTTATTTTATAGTCACAAATGAACAATAGGTAAGTGCCCCATGTTCACTGTGTCTTACGGAGCGATGTAGATATCTGTATACTTACAGCGACGAGACCGTTCGCAGGCACGGTTCTTTCATCGTGCTGGTAAGGCACAACCTGTGTACCGCTGGCCGCACGATTAGTCGTATCCGCGATCGCCTGCACGTTGGATTTTTGATAACGATTGTCGAATGGATAAAAAGACACAAGTTTGCCTGAGCTACTATTTTTGTGAACTTGTCCGTGACGTTTCCTTCGCTTGTGCCGGCAATGCACTCACACCGGCAGCCCGCTTGATACCGATGACGTACGAAGCCTACTTTTCCTATATATCGCTTTGAACTTGTGGTCACTGTGTGGGTACACGACCGCTGATGAACAGCTTACCTTTATTAGCATTGTCGGTGTTCACCATAGTTCGAACTTATTTAGCACACTAAAGCGAGTTCTCGGCATTGCCCGTGTTTGCGGAGACTTTCACTTGGCTTCGGCTCGCCCGTGCCGGCATGGTGGAAACGCGAGGGCACTTGCTGTGTGCCCTGACAGCGTGTTGTACTACTTTCCTCTAATAACATCTTCTATTCGTTTCATAGTGCTTCACTTTCACAGTGGCGTATAGCCTATTTAACTTGTTTTTATGATCGCCGACCACGCCGAGCATTGCAGTGCAGCATCGACAGGAGGCGATCGCGGCTCAGTTGCCCTCCCCGTTGGTCCCTTCATTGCCGGGCGTTTGCGCAAGACACGCATTGTCACACATTTAGTCCCTGTTGGACGAACCGTTCGTCCATTGTTTTAACGACTGCAGTTAGTCCAACTTTGCCGAATTTCGGCTTAGAGTGTTGTTGGTCACTGTTACAGAGCTGTTAAGCGGCTTTTTTTTTTTTCAGCAGCTGTGCTAGTGGTTAAGAGATTTCTGCGCAGTGTGAAACGAAATTACAATGAAAACTAATCATTCCCAGACACCTTTGCAAAGTCTTAGCGTTTCCTGGTGTAGGACCGTTTTCGATTGCCCGGAGCTTATCTGGGCCATAGCGAGAGGAACTCGCTTTGGCACTTGGACAGGACGGAGTGGTGCAGAATCCAGTGTTGAATACGGGCGGCGAGGCATTTGGCGTGTAGCTTCGTGGCTGTAGACCCCAAAGCAATTGGACTCCAGTTGGAGACCACGCCACCGTCACCTTTCTTGTAGACTCGAGTAGGGTTGTTGTATGGTTTGAGTAAAGAAAGCGGGCGCTCTGTACTATAGGACACAGCTCCGAGGACACTTGCTTCCAGAAACCACTTGCGGTGTATATTCGATGGCGCCCTGCGCCGCCCTTGCTCATACGTGAAGGAGTCCATGGGTCGGGAGCAAACAGGAATGAATGCGCCTGGGCTCTTCAGATCGCATGAGGGACTGGTAACGGGTGCGTGCCAAGCCAGTGACGGCTAAAGAGCAGTAGAGGTATCAGCTGATAGGGCGTGTTGTAGAGAACGTGCCTCCCGTGCGAAATGCTCAAGAGTTTCGTACGTCCGTGCGCAAACAAATGACCCAAGCAAATTTGTCCCTTTCCGAGGTAGTCGGTGCGATGCATTTCCTGCGTCATCCGGACGTACTCGAGTAAACTTGAGTCCGAAACCAGGCTCCTTGATTCGAGCTGACGCTGGACTCGAAGCACGTACCCAGGAAGCAAGAATTCCTCTCGAAATCACTTTTCAAAATCTGCCCAGATGGTGAAAGTCGATCGTAGCATCCATCGTCATGTGGCATCCTGTAAAGCTAACAGTGGCATTCAAGCCATCACGTACGCTTCCGAGGTGTCAGAAGCTCTGGCGTCACTGTCTAGGTCATCTAGGAAGCCAGCCAAAGATTGCGGGTCATCGTAGCCAGCATACATGGGTCGACCTGCGATTGCAGCTGTGGCTCACTTACCATTTGTGGCTCACGTTTCCATGACGCTAAAATGTGTCCAGCTGCTGTGCCACGAGCTGTTCCGCCGGCTGGAGTGATGAATCCTATTTGTTGCCGGTAGCCAAGATCATCCCGGATCGGAACTGCTTTCCGTCTGCCTGTGTCATTGCAACAGAAAAAAAAAAGCCCGAGGAGTAAAAAGAACCTGCACACACACACACACACACATACACACGAATATCGTACGCGCCACACGGAAACTCGGCAATCAAAATAAAAGCATTGGACCTATACGTCCGCTGGGTTATCCTGGGGTGGGAGCAAAAGAACCACGTTGAGCGCCAGTTGTGGATATCGGGCTTGCTATACGTCTCGTTCGTAGTTCGTATCTGCAAATTTTGCATAAGGTCTCGGAGAAGTTAGACAAGGGCGACGTAGGATTCAAGTCAAGACAAACAACTTATTTACCTAAACGTGATGGGGTCTGTCCAGGGACAAAAGATGGCGGCGCGGCAACCATGACCTCCGGGCACTGCTGGATTCGGCCCACGCGAGTGACAGCATCCGTCTTCCCCGGCAGCCAACGCACTTCTCAGGGCAGCTGCACACAGGCTGACCCTTTTGAAGAGCGCAGGTGCGCCACACGCTCTGCTACTACGCAACACACGGCGCTATCTCTATATAGCCGGTGTGGACGATTCTCGCAAGACATAGCTACAGCTATTATTTGTGGCTAAAACCATGATAAGGCTTTCAGGCTCGCCTCATCGTGGTGGACACTGCACTAAATTTGGACCACCCGGTATATTTTTTACGTCAACCTAAATATATAGCTGCATAAGTGTCATTGCATATTGTCTCATCAAATTTCGACAGCCGCGCCAGGAGCTGGTATCACACCCGCGTCCTGTAGCTCAGTAAAACGGCACCTTATAATCATTAAACTGACGGGTAACTAAATGCCAAAGCACAAGCAAATGTCACTCGAAGCGCCGATTTGTGCGATGATTACACGGGCTTACGCACACTGACTATCGATAAGTGAAGGCTTGTTTCTGTGACATAGCGTGACGTGAGAATCAACCGCTTCAGTCAAATGAAATCACTAACTCTACGAATATCCCCGATTCGTGCCACGACATGCACAGATCGCTCCACCTTGCAATTTCATCGACTCCCTACTCCGTCCGCCTCGGTGTAACAGTGGCTGCTCGGCTGCTGACCCGAAGGGCTCGGTACCGACCGCGGCAGTCGGGATTTCGGTGGAGGCGAAATGATAGACGCCCACGTCCTGTGCGATGTCGGTGCACGTGAAAGAACACCACATGGAATCACTCGAGAGCACACCCCGTGTCGGGAACACTCGTTCCTGACAAAGGTGGCTGGAGGTGGAGCCTGAGAAGGCGCCGAAAAGGCTGAGCCGGTGATGAAGCCAAGTCAGTGCGATGCATCGAAACGGAGCCAAGACGACCGAGTACTGAAGTGCAAATGCCGTGGCGGGGCATCCGACAGCGCCCAGGGCGCCAACCAAGCTGTCAACAAGGAGTAGTGGCTGGTCGTGCTCGTGCGGACGTCGCCGTCGATAGAACACCGGCGTCAGCGTTTCGTTCCAGCTGGCATGCCGGCAGGGGTGGTCGAGTCGATGGACGTGAAAACGCCGTGCCCGAATAACGGCGCTGCGTGCACTACGGGTAGTCATGCGCCCGGCAAGTGGTTGACCATTGCGTCGGGCAGACCTAGTAGACGCTTGCGCCGTCTTGTAGGCCATGGCTGCAACGCATGGCTGCATAGCAGAACGCCTGAAAAAGGGCCGTTCTGTTTCACGTCGAACGCGGTTATTTTAGATGCGGAGCATCTAATACTCGAGGCTTGTAGTGCGGCGCCGTCCGCAAGCTTCCTCCTCCTTCTTCCACCATCTGTGCATCCCTTCCTCCTCTACACACCGCGCGCGTTTCACTCCTCCACCATCTGTGCACCCTTCCTCCTCTACACACCGCGTGCGCTTCTCCTCTTCACGAACATTCGCTAGCTGTATAATGTAGCGCGCATGCGCCGTCACGCTTCGAGAACATCGGCAGCTGACGCGCGCGCATGCGCCGTCGCGCTTCGAGAACATCGGCAGCTGACGCGCGCGCATGCGCCGTTGCGCTTCTCCCCCTTCTCGAACATTCGACAGCTGACAGTGCATGCGCCGTCGCGCTGTATATATACTCAAGGTCGGTGCTCGCTCGCTCAGTTGCCGCTCGTCGGTTGGTTTGTACGGCGCGTCGACGTCCGAGGTCGCAATGATCGACGTCCCTTCGACCAGCGCCGGCCAAAGTGGCATCTAAAAGCCACCGTGCTCAAAGTTCGTCGCAATAAATAAACACCGCCCTTTCGCATACGTGTCGTACGTGTTCACTCACTTAACACCCCTCCTACAACCACGTTAACCAATTTAGCCAGCGACCCAAGTAAGTCGCAATTTAACACCCCATTTCACAACCACGTTAACCAATTTAGCCATCGACCCAAGTAAGTCGCACTTTAACACCCCGTTAACCAATTATATGCTCCGCATCCTCCTCAGTGTTCCCCCGAGGGAAGCTGCGGGCAATTTTTTTTTCTGTGCGCTGTCACGGGCGGTAGACATGCAGTAGGAATAAGCGTCGTACGTCGCTTGTGTCACCAACGAGCCTGCGTTGCGGACACGCGCCTGTTCATTGCCGTCCAGCGTCAAAAGCTCCAGGGGATGGCTGCGGAGCCCAGTATATAGTCGTGGCCCCTGCTGGAGGGTTGAATGACGTGCCTGTGCTCGTCGGGGCACGGTTGTCCGCCTGCGTGGGTGTTACAAAACGAGCACACTGTCCGGCTGCTGACCAAGCTGGGACAGGATGGAGTGGTCCCATCTTCTTGAACTTCTTGAATAACATCATAAGTCATACAATGAAAATTGCGCAGTAAATGATTGAAGTGCGCACAAGAACCGTATATTGCTATCGTGTTCGACTCTTATAGGTGACCCTTAAGGGTCCCCAAGTGTTTATCTCTACGGTTTTACGGCACATGGACGTTTATGCTATTGTTATTGCATGGTGTCTTGCGCACTTCCTGCCTTGTTTTTTTTTCAATATGTAATATAATCGGCGAATGTAACTCGAACAGAGGCAAGCCTTCGCGATGGTGTAGTGCGAACCAGTGTCCCCTATGCCTCAGGTATTATGCGCGTGAGGGTGCTGTGTGCCTTCTCTTTGCTTCGTGTCTGTGTTTACCCCAGCGCTCCCAGTTCGCTGAACAATCATGAATTATCAACTAGGCCACCTTTCCATCCTATTGCATATGCGCGTGCGCATGCTTCAAAGCCACGATGTAAAAATATACAGACGCTGACACCCTCCCCGCAACGCCTTCAAAATCGCTATCCCAGCGCATCCAGATAATGTTCGGCCCGTTATCAGTTCTCTAGCAGCTTCAGCGGTGCATTCCTAGTTTGCGCTAAACCGCTAAAACGAGTGGGGTCAGCCGTCTCGGCGGCACACTCCACAGAAACGCGCTTGCTGCCGATCTAGCTCCTGGCCTGGCTGGACGCTGTAGCGGCGGCTCAGCCTTCGCCTGCGTCTCGAATAAAAGCTGTGACCTCGGCACGGACTCATCGCCGCCGTCTGGTCTCACGGTCATGCACAATGCGTATGCGCATGCAATAATACGTATGCGTATGCGCATGCAATAATACGTATGCGAGTGTGCATGCCAAATTGCGTATGCGCGTGCCCATGCCAGAACGCGTATGCCCGTGGGCGTGACAAATTGCATATGCGCGTACGCATGACAATTAGCATATGCGCGTACGCTTGACAATTAGCATATGCGCGTACGCATGACAATTAGCATATGCGTATAAGTGCTCATGCCAAAACGCGTATGCGCCTGTGCATGCCACAACGCGTATGCGCCTGTGCATGCCACAACGCGTATGCGCCTGTGCATGCCACAACGCGTATGCGCGTGTGCGTGCCACAACGCGTATGCGCGTGCCCAAACGCGTATGCGCGTGCCCAAACGCGTATGCGCGTGCGCATGCCCAAACGCGTATGCGCGTGCGCAAACGCTTATGCGCAAGTCAAAACGCGTATGCGCAAGTCAAAACGCGTATGCGCAAGTCAAAACGCGTATGCGCAAGTCAAAACGCGTATGGGCGTGCGCATGGCTAAACGCGTATGGACGAGCGCATGCCCAAACGCGTATGGACGAGCGCATGCCCAAACGCGTATGGGCGAGCGCAAGCCCAAACGCGCATGCGCGTGCGCAAGTCAAAACGCACATGCGCAAGTCAAAACGCGCATGCGCGCGCGCAAGTCAGAACGCGCATGCGCGTGCGCAAGTCATAACGCGCATGCGCGTGCGCAAGTCAAAACGCGTATGTGCGTGCGAAAGTCAAAACGCGTATGTGCGTGCGAAAGTCAAAACCTGTATGCGTGTGCGCATGTCAAAATGCTTATGCGCATGGGAAAAACGCTAGCGCATGCGCATAGCAAAATGCGTAGGCGCGTGCCAAAATTCCAAGCCAGTGACGGCTCAAGAGCAGTAGAGGCCTCAGCTGATAGGGCGTGTTGTATACAACGCGTACCTCCCATGCAAAAAGCGCAAGGCTTTCGCACGTGTGTGCGTAAAGAAATGACCCAAGCAACTTTGTTTCTTTTCGAGGTAGTCGGTGCTGTTCGGTGATGCATTTCCTACGTCTTCCGGACGTACTCGAGCAAACTTTCGTCTGAAACCTGGCTCCTCGATTAGAGCTGACGCTGGACTCGAAGCACGTACCCAGGAGGCAGAAATTCTTCTCGAAATCACTTTTCAAAATCTGCCTAGATGGTGAACGTCGATCGTAGCATCCATCGTCATGTGGCATCCTGTAAAGCCAAAGGCAGTATTCGAGCCACCACGTACGCTTCCGAGGTGCCAGAAGCTCTGGCGTAGCTGTCTAGTTTATATAGGAAGTCAGCCACAGATTTCGGGTCGTCATAGCCCGTATACGATGGTAGCTCGACCTGCGGTTGCAGCTGTGGTTCACTTACCACTTCTGGCTCACGGGTCGATGACGCTATAATGAGTCCAGCTGCTGTGCCACCAGCTGTTCCGCCGGATGGAGTGGTGAATCCTACTTGCTGCCGGTAGGCAAGATCACCCCGGATCAGAGCTGCTTTCCGTCTGCCTGTGCCTTTGCAACAGAAAAAAAAGAAAGGCCGAGCAGCAAAAAGAACCTGCACAAAAAAAAAATGGACGCGCCACACGGAAACTCTGCAATCAATATAAAAGAGCCGGACCTGTACGGTCACCGGGATATCCTGGGGCGGGAGCAAAAGAACCACGTTGAGCGCCACTTGTGGATATCGGGCTTGCTGCGCCCCGTTCGTAGTTCGTATCTGCAAACGTTGCATAAGGTCTCGAAGAAGTTAAACAAGGGCGACGAGGGATTCAAGTAAAAACAAACAACTTATTTACCAAAACGCGGCGGTGTCTGTCCAGGGACAAGAAACTGCGGCGCGGCAACCATGATCTCCAGGCAGCGCAGGATTCGTCCCACGTGAGTGACAGCAACCGTCTTCCCCGGAAGCCAACGCACCCCTCCACGGCAGCACGCAGGCTGACCCTTTTGAAGAGCGCAGGTGCGCCACGCGCTCCGCTACTGCGTAACACACGGCGCTATCTCTATAGATAGCCGGTGTGAACGATTCTCGCAAGACATAGCAACAGCTATTATTTGTGGCTAAAACCATGATAAGGCTTTCAGGCACGCCTCATCGTGGTGGACACTGCACTAAATTTGGAACACCCGGTATATTTTTTACGTCAACCTAAATATATAGCTGCATAAGTGTCATTGCATATTGTCTCATCAAATTTCGACAGCCGCGCCAGGAGCTGGTATCACACCCGCGTCCTGTAGCTCAGTAAAACGGCACCTTATAATCATTAAACTGACGGGTAACTAAATGCCAAAGCACAAGCAAATTTCACTCGAAGCGCCGATTTGTGCGATGATTACACGGGCTTACGCACACTGACTATCGATAAGAGAAGGCTTGTTTCTGTGACATAACGGGACGTGAGATACAACCGCTTTAATCAAATGTAATCACTATTTCTACGAATATCCCCGATTCGTGCCATGACATGCACAGATCGCTCCGCCTTGCAATTATATCGACTCCCTACTCCGTCCGCCTCGGTGTAGCAGTGGCTGCTCGGCTGCTGACCCGAAGGGCTCGGTACCGACCGCGGCAGTCGGGATTTCGGTGGAGGCGAAATGATAGACGCCCACGTCCTGTGCGATGTCGGTGCACGTGAAAGAACACCACATGGAATCACTCGAGAGCACACCCCGTGTCGGGAACGCTCGCTCCTGGCTAAAGTGGCTGGAGATGGAGCGTAAGAAGGCGCCGAAGAAGATGAGCCGGCGATGAAGCCGAGGCAGTGCGATGCATCGAAACGGAGCCAGCACGACCGAGTACTGAAGTGCAAATGCCGTGGCGGGGCATCCGACAGCGCACAGGGCGCCGACCAAGCTGTCAACAAGGAGTAGTGGGCTGGTCGTGCTCGTGCGGACGTCGCCGTCGATAGAACACCGGCGTCGGCGTTTCGTTCCAGCTGGCATGCCGGCGGGGGTGGTCGAGTCGATGGACGTGAAAACGCCGTGCCCGAATAACGGCGCCGCGTGCACTACGGGTAGACATGCGCCCGGCAAGTGGTTGACCATTGCGTCCGACAGACCTAGTCCTTGCGTCGTCTTGCAGGTCATGTCTGCAACGCATGGCTGCATAGCAGGACGCCTGAAAAGGGGCCGTTCTGTTTTAGTCGAACGCGGTGATTTGCCGTTGGAATGGGCGTCGTACGTCACTTGTGTAACCAACGAACCAACGAGCCTGCGTTGCGGACATGCGTCTGGTGGTTGCCGTCCAGCGTCAAAGGCTCTGGGGGACGTCTGCGGAGCCCAGTAGTCGTGGCCCCTGCTGGAAGGTTGAATGGAATGCCTGTGCTCGTCGGGCCACGGTTGTCCGCCTGCGTGGGTGTTACAAAACGTGCACACTGTCCGGCTGCTGACCAAGCTGGGACAGGATGGAGTGGTCCCATCTTCTTGAACTTCTTGAATAACATCATAAGTCATACAATGAAAAGTGCGCACTGAATGACTGAAGTGCGCACAAGAACCGTATATTGCGATCGTGTTCGACTCTTATAGGTGACCCTTAAGGGTCCCCAAATGTTTATCTCTATGGTTTTACGGCACATGGGCGTTTAGGCAATTGTTAGCATGGTGTCTTGCGCACTTCCTGCCTTGTTTTTTTTGTTTTCAATAAGTAATATAATCGGCGAATGTAACTCGAACAGAGGCAAGCCTTCGCGATGGTGTAGTGCGAACCAGTGTCCCCTATGCCTCGGGGCATATGCGCGTGAGGGTGCTGTGTGCCTATTCTTTGCTACGTGTCTGTGTTTACCCCAGCGCTCGCAGTTCGCTGAACCATCATGAATTATCAACTAGCCCACCTTTCCATCCTATTGCATATGCGCGTGCGCATGCTTCAAAGCCACGCTGTAAAAATATACAGGCGCTGACACCCTCCCCGCAACGCCTTCAAAATCGCTATCCCAGCGCATCCAGATAATGTTCGGCCCGTTATCAGTTTTCTAGCAGCTTCAGCGGTGCATTCCTAGTTTGCGCTAAACCGCTAAAACGAGTGGGTTCAGCTGTCTCGGCGGCACACCCCACAATAAACGCGCTTGTTGCCGATCTAGCTCCTGGCCTGGCTGGACGCTGTAGCGGCGGCTCAGCCTACGCCTGCGTCTCGAATAAAATCTGTGACCTCAGCACGGGCTCATCGCCACCGTCGGGCCTCACGTTCATGTACAATGCGCGTGCGCATGCAAGAATACATATGTGAGTGTGCATGCCAAATTGCGTATGCGAGTGCGCATGCCAGAACGCGTATGCACGTGCGCATGCCAAAACGCGTATGGGCGTGCGCCTGCCAAAACGCGTATGGGCGTGCGCCTGCCAAAACCCGTATGCGTGTGCGCATTCCGAAATGCGTATGCGCATGCCAAAGTGCGTATGCGTGTGCGCATGCCAAAATGTGTATGCGCACGCACATGTCGAAATGCAAAATGCGTACGCACGTGCGTGTTCCTGAATGCGTATGCGCGTGCACATGAGAAAAAACGTTAGCGCATGCGCATGCCAAAATGCGTAGGCGCGTGCGCAAAAATGCGTCTGTACGAATGCATGGCCAAATGCGTACGCGTGCGCACGCCAAAGTGTGCGTGCTCATGCGCGTGCCAAAATCCGTATGCTCATGCGCATGCCAAAATGCGTATACACGTACACGTGCATATGTCAATGTACGAACGCGCGTAAGCATGCCAAAATCGAAGAGCATGCCTCGAACCGAAAGTACCGTAACGTACGACGCGCATATTGCTACCCACTGTTACGCCTGGGAGTCCACACCGGAAGTCAATGCCTTTGCAAAGGCAATCTGTCAGGGCCAGCGATCGAGCCCACCTGACACGATCAACTCAACGACGCCATCACGCGGCGGCGCCGGTCTGTCTTACGCAACGCACAGCGAGCTCCCTCCACCCACGAGCCCGTGGAAGCAATCGGCGCCTTCCAGTCTGGCGAGTCTTACGCAATGCGTGGCAACACCACTCGTTCTTGGGTGCAACCAAGCGCAGCGACTCCGGATTCGATGATCATGACGCGGCCCAGTGGCGGGTCCCCATTGGAGGATTCTGACATCACGGCCAGCGGCACTTCTGGTTGGACGTTGGTGACAAAAAAGGTCCTCCCGGTGCCTATATATAAAAAAAAATGGCAGCATATCCACGGAGTGAATGATGGAGAGTGGGGCGAAGCATTCGTCCGTCCATGCGTCCGTCTGTGTGACCGTCCATGCGTCTGTTCGTGCGCCCGTCCCTGCGTTCGTTCATGCATCCGCCCCTGCGTCCGTTCATGCGTCCATCCATGTCTGTGTGTCCGTTCATCCATCTCGCCAACATTCCAAGTACCACCATCTCGCATCTTTTCATAATGTATTCCGCATATAGAAGCACCGCCATCCAGAGGACATTCAAAGGACTAAACGAGAGGTGGCACACGCACACTTTCTTACGACTTGCGCTTCGTATCTGCTTCGCCCCTTTAACCACCTCGAGTTCATTCATGGTATATACAAGTTCACTGTATTCATGGCCCTGCGGCTCAACGCTCGCTAATCCTTTCAAACTAAGGAGGTTACACCCAGCGAGTATAATGTAGCAACCCTTTCTTGCCCGCATGCCAATGGCTGCTAATGGGGATCGCAGCGTGCGCGTTGACTAGAAGCAGAATGCTCCTGTCTCTCATTCCCCATTAGCAGCCATTGGCATGTACATTGAGCACTATTTTTTATTGTTGAACAACGCACAAAAGAAATCTCTCACCGGCACCACCTTGGAGGTCAAATTTTATACCTATTTCGGGTATGCGCCACTGGTGGTTACGTACTACGAGGGACGCACAAGCCACGCCATAAGGAGCTTCGCCCCTAAAAAAGCCAAGCGGCGCGTCGCCAGCAGTTGATGTATGCGTCAAAGAGAAGCCGGCGTATGCGTGCGAGAGGAGACATCTCGGCTCTTCGAGCCCCTAAACTGTCGGCCCCAGTGCCGAATTTGTAACGCCTCTATTTCTGTGCTTTACATAAACCTTGCCTTAAGCCACCGTCGCCTCGTCCGCTCCTCAACTGCTCATCACTAGAGTCTCAACGGGCTCTAGTGAGACGGGCGCGAGTAGGGGCCTCGTCATGCGGTGTCCCGGACTAAGGACGCCGACCATGTAGCAGGGTCATGCTTTGGCCCCGTACCTCTCTCTTCTCTCTTTTATAATAAATATTTTCATCATCATCGTCCGCTCCTCTATCAGCTCTGCTCAGAAGCAGTGGCGAGCTGAGTAACACACGCTACCCAATGGCTGGTGACCTTGGCGGCAGAGTTCGGAGCAGTGGTGCCTTCGGTGCCGTGTTGGCGTCGCGCTTTCGTAACACCACCTATCCGTCCGTCAATTTAGGCTCGTGAACTTGTTCTCTTCTCGCGCAGCTCGAGCTATGCATGAGCTGCGCGAGAGGCGCGGCGCTGTGGCTATGAAATGATGATGAATGGCGATGATGATGACGCTACGGATTACTGCCCCCCACAGAAATGAAACCGAAATGAAAACAATGAGAGCGTGTATACAAAAGTGCGAAGGTCGAGAAGCTAAAAGGTCCGTGACTAATGCAGGTCGTCAACGGGAAGGAACTATCGGCAACCAATGTGTCTGTGGCGGGCGACACATGGGAAAAGTGCCGAGGTCGAAGGATACTCCAAGACCCTGTGGTCACAGGCAGGCGGGCCCAATAATGGCCTCCTCGCATCATCATATCGTAATTTTAGGACGTAGAACTGTAGACAGTAGAAAGATTCAGTGAAACGTCCGCAGCAGCCATACGGACGCAGTCCGCTAGCCACTTGCAAAGGCAGGTCGCGTTCGTACGGCTGCTGCGGACGCACAACTACATCTGTCTACTATTATTCCTCTTCCGTCTGTTCTGTTTCCTTGCACGTGAAATAATGGACCCATCATGAACACGTTCATTAGTCGCAGTTTCCTCGTTGGTATTCATGGTGAAGATGTTCTTTGTCACATTTGTTGTATTACTGCTATTTTAACTGTAAGAATTCCTCAGTTGTGGCTTAAGCCTTCCCAAGAAAAAAAATGTTCTGGTGGCTCCATTCCACGGTATGGTGAAAGGAATTTGATCCATTTTCAACTGGCTAGGTCAGTCAGCCGGGACCATTAAACACGGGAGGTTTTATATTTCGTACACCCCGGAACACTCCCGCCGCAGCTGGGATGAAACAAATGCAACGCTATCACCATAAAAGATACTCTTACACTATCATTATTATTGTCTTGTACTCTTTGAAGTAGTATATGTTGTCGGTTTTCTTGAAACTTTGCCCCACACTTCATCATAATCGTCGTTTTTTCATATTCTCCAAGTCATTTGATGTTCTTGAGACGTTGCGTCAACAGTTAGTCATGTAAATTACATTCACGTTTGTTCATGTTCAGAGAAATGTGTGCCAGCTGTTAAACACATATATTACTTCTGATGTCATTACCTGGGTCTGTCATCTAGTTTTTCTAATAGACTTGTAACTCACACGTAATTACTCTCATTTACGCTTACCATAAAATACCGAGCAAGCACCGTTTCCTGTTTTTTGGGAGATCTGAAATAAGCACCAAGTAAGTGCCAATGACCGGTGCTGGCCTGAGCAAGCACCCTCCCCCAAATCTTGTAGGAGTATCCTTCGCCGTCAGGCGGAGGTGCTCGCTCGGCATTTTACGGTACCTATTTACATATCTATGCCTCTGTTTCTCATCACTGCGGTATTCCTGGTTCTGAGGTGGCAGGCACCTTAATTTGTCGGCCTCTACCCATTTCCCCAGCGTAGGGTAGCAAACCGGGAATGTGCCTGCTTAACCTCCCTGTCTTCTCCCTTGTTTTTCTTGTCCTCCTCCTCTTGCAGTTTTGCCAATCCGCAAGGTACCGTTATTGCCTGAAATAAAGTTCAATCCTGACGGCAATGTCACCCGGGTTTTTCTGATGATGCTGCTCACCGCCACTATCCTGCTGCATAGCACACTGAAGACGTGCTTGATTTTAGATGAAACGCCCAGCACAGCAACCTTAAGTTTTAACCGCAAGGCCTCAAAAGCTCCTGCTCCTTGAGGTACAATGGCAGACATACATAAAGGATGCCCATAACAACTACCTCAAAAGGTCGGAGCATGTCACGCTGCACCTTATGGCACGTGCGCCAGTTTATGCCGCTGGGGCTGCACTGAAACGGGCTGGCTGCCACTTCACCACTGGCATCGCCATCGCGCATATGAAGAACACACTGGTGCTGATCGCGCATATGAAGAACACACTGGCGCTGATAGCCAGCGGAAAGGAACAGTTCACACAGTACGAGTTCAGTTGTTAACAAAAAGCTTTATACAAAATATAAATCTTACACATACGACACAAAATAATGAAACAACAAGCTAAAAGCCCAGTGCACATTACTTCATGCACGGGAGGGTGATCCAGAAACACAGTAATAAAACTTCAGGCAATGCTCTTTTCATCGTGTGCGTGTCTTCTTTTTTTTTTGTTACAATTCCCGTAGTTTAATAAGGACGACACCGCATATCGATTACCCTGATACGCAAATGAAACCAACAAAAGTTACAGCAATTATGACAATGTCATCAATAAAGCTCGGTGTCGTGGAGAAACCGAGGTTAAGGACGTACGTGTGCTTGTTCTCGGCCAAGTTGTCCTCGTTCTCTGAAGGTTCTCGTTCCGCAAATGCTAATCACAGCGTCAGCACTGAACAATGTTCAGTTTCGAAATTCACAAAGTTCTACGCACGTCCGGCAAAAAATTTTCTAAATTGGTTGCACGTTAAAAACATGGCCGGGCTGGACAACAGCCATGCGCCTGTCCGGTCTGGTCATGCAAAACACCGCCGTATGTTCAATGCTGTAATATCTTATGGAAAAATGTGGATCGGCGTTTTACACGTGTTTACAAAGCTGACAGCCAAAATCGCATTACTGTGTAAGTCGACCAATAAACTCTTTTCAAATTTGTATTTCGCGAAACAAAGGCAAGTTTCAGTTTGAGTACATCTGAACAAGACCCGAAAAACACGGGCAAAACACCGCAGGTGATGTATACAGCCAGTGGATTAAGAGTTCAAAGTTCCGATGGAGACAGCTGCGGGCTCACTATATTAATAATAATAAAAAAAAGCCTACGAGCCGGTAATACACTTGAGAATCCTAAACGTTCAAAGCGATAGAACCGCAACCTCTCACGAGGAATAACTGCTTGCAGCAAAGTTACGCAGTCGTGAAAAGCTGCCTTCGAATTCGACAAAACATCTAAACATTTGTTTGAAGACATGTAAAACGTAGTTAGGCTGACTTTGTCGGTTCGCACGCTTAAGCTATGACAGAGAGCCCACGTAACGACGCTACAGTTAGAATGAAGGCTAACAGCCACTTGAGTAGGCAACGTGATGCTTCGAAGTTTACGATCACAAAGCCGCGACATGAGAGATGGTGAGGCAGCCAGACGGCATAGGATAATTGCTCCTTATGGACAGCATATGCATTAGTTCTTCAGGAGCACCCGGCGTTCGCCGAACTGTGCTATAAACAAAAGCTTGCAATAAAGCAGTCGAACGTACCTCTTGCCAGCGAATCAAATGTTAGGACAAACATTAGAGCAAGAGCTAGTTTTTCTTTGGTCACCTACTAACTGTAGCAAAAGTGTTTTGATATTTTACATTTTGGCACACTTCATAGTTTATCTTTATCACTGTTACCACGTCGTTAGATTAGACCTTACAAGAATCCAACAACACTCGCTGGATGACTAAAAGAGAAGTTTGGCTGTGTACAAGGCTTTGGCAACAACGCAAAAGAAAACATCACAGTGTAATCCACTTTTGGCATCGAAGCAGTGTACAATTTGGCATGTTTTGGCACATTTTGTCGGTGGATACCACAAGGACTCATGTTCATGTAATACTGCACTTTGAATAAACTCGATGGGTGAAAAAATGAATGGGAGTGGCATAGATGATCCGAACGCACATCCGTTAATTACAGTGAGAGAAGTGCGAACACCGAAAGGACAATAGAGCCAGGTAAAAATAGAGGACATAGGGATTGAAGATGTTCGAGTAAATTCGCAAACACTTGATCGTACCTCTTATACGGCATTCTGCGAGAAAAGAAAGAAAGAAAAAAGCTATAGCAACAAAGAGTTCTATATGCTGTTTTTCAAGTTTATCAGTAAACTGAATCAAACCGGACGATGCCATAGCATTCAAAGAAAAAAAAAAGAAAAGGAAGTTAACCTGCAACTCTTTCTGGTGAAACCTGACTCGCCTCATACATCACTCCCTTAAAGGCACGCATTCACTCCATTTTGAAGTGTCGCGCGACTCTTCAAAAGGGAGTTAAAGTGCAACTTAAAAAAAAAGTTACATGCGTGGCAAGCTGGGACTAGCCAAAATAAGAGTGACACGCAATCTTTACCTTAAAGTGTGGCTAATGTGGAGCGTCGCCTTGACTACGGTGTTTTCTTTGCAAATTTCGTAGTACGCTACTCTGTCAACAGACTTTTTAAACCATGATCTGAAAAAAGTGCTTAGAAACAAAGAAACGATAATCACCTATAATACAGAGCGACTAGTTACACTCATCAATCAGGCCACAAATGTGTGCGCCCGGTGCTACGAAAATCTGATTAGTCGTGGAACAGATTAAAAAAAAACATTAACACTAGTCAAAGACAGGAAAAGTCAACAGGGAGTTACCGATATGAATAATAACACGCGAAAATGGCGAGGATGATATGATCGACCTGCGAATTGTCCAATATAGAAAGAAGATTTTGTATGCATGCACCCCTTTTCTATTTGCAGTGACTAGTGCCAGCGGCTTTCTGCATACTACAAAATGCGGCATAGGATGTTATTTCGCCAGCATACCTTTCTAAGTATCAAGGGTAGGTGCGCTGAATCCCCCCTCAAGTACCATTCCAAGGGCAGAGGCAACCTAAAGACTTAACACAAGTAGTAACCACGACACTCCATTACTATAGCACGCAAGTGTATAGCTCGGGATCCACAGGAAGTGATTTAGTCAGCGAAAGAATGCTTTTTCGATTTACGCAGGCTCCGGCAGGCGCCTAACTTCCAGGGCACGGAATTACATACCCGCAGAAAGTAGTGAATAAAAAAGAATTAAAGCGGACTAGAAACACGCTCGATAAAGTGAGACCCCCAAAGGCCGCGTTAAGGATGCGAACTTACAAGGAGACAGCAGAATCCTTGCGTTTCTGTGAGAACCGCGATGCCACCCTGTTCTTTACACTTAAAATACGTCGAGGTAGAAGCTATGGTGGATCATGTATACCTCGACACAGATGCATGTTAATGGCATAGATGTATTGCACAAAGGTCCACGCCTTCACCATAGTATGGCACGTGAAATAAATTAAATGGAGCAAAAGTATCCGACAGAGAGCGAAGAAGAAGTAGCTTTGACTTTTACAGCGCAACTGACCCCTCCAGTGGGTGTGTGCCATGTGCAGAGGTCAGGAAGAAGAAGATCAAGCACGAATATCAAAGCCTGTGCTTTGTGCGAAAGCGTGTTTTCCAGAGCTGGACCCCTCCTGCGGAGGCTGCCTGTGGTTCGAAAGCCTTCCTCAGACATATACTTCAACACTGACTCGCCGCTTCCTTTTATTTTTTACTCGGCTTCGTCCTATACGCTTAGTTGCGTTTTAAACGGGAAGATGAAAATGCGGCGATGAATCAAGACACGACACGAGAATGGACTCATATGAACAAAATGAAGTTGACGATTATAATACTCGACCATGAGCCAACACCTTTCTGGGGGACAGTTTCAGGTCGAGTCGCCTCCGATGGTGCAATTCAATTTGTGAAAGCACTGGCATGATGTAACACACGACGCGGACGCGCGCGATGAACGAGACTGCGTGAGAACAATACAGCATGCACGTCCCTTCGACGTGGTGTGCGTCAAACACGAAATGGAAAGAAACGAAGAAAAATAAAAGAGAACGACTAAGAGTTAACTGACAATAAAACAATACTGATGAAACAAAGCTCGTCGCAAACACATTGCGATGCGACGTTCATTTGGCAGTATGTATGTACATGGGGGCGGCCGTATTCGTCGAGGATGTATGTGGACGACAGACTAAGCCTTCTTTGGTATGCACTCGCTGTATGACACTTGAAACAAGAGATGAACTCAAGGGTATACGGGCAACTTGTACACTGACATTTACAAAATGTGAGTTGCGACTTGCTCGGGCAGTGAGGCAGAGGCTGCCTTGCGTCATCGGCGCCATCCTTCGCTCGTGGGTATACGGCTGACGCCATACATTGTATCCAGTTTCCATCTCAGTATACTTGAAATCATGGTAAGAAGACCAAAGGTCTTTTTTTTATTACGGATGCCAATTCCGATCAATAGAAACTGATCGACCACGACTAGAGTAGACCCGACGGTTCTTATGCAAACGTTTCTGCTCACTTGGAACGAACAATCAAAGCCCATTAGAATTGAACGGCTGCGTAGATGTTCTAAGCTTACGAGCCGTCCGTTCAAGAGTTTGCGCACAGTCGACTGAAATGGCACATGCGCCGTTCAAACTATAATTGTAAGCTTTCTTAATTACTGCTAGCACGAGCCTTGCAGCTGACTCATTGGATACACGCAAGTCCGGCGAAAGACGGAAATTTACAGAGATAAAGAAAAGCCGTTGTATTTTTGGAACCATGCATGCCGGGTCAAGTCATTTTTTATTCAGTGTTGTGGCGGGGACTCGGATGATTACGAAACTGTTCCCAGAGTAACACCACTTGTTGAGGAAAAATTAGCCTAAGTATAATTCGCTCGGGCACCGTTCACACAATAGCGCCAAACGAATGTTTAGGATTCAGCAAACCACCATTTACGGCATGGACCTGATAGGGCGCCTGCCTCTATGCCACGAGACAACGCAACGTTTGTCGACTTGCAAACGAGAGAGTAAGAAAAAAGCAAAAAAAAGAGAACGGAGCGTAAAAAGATTCCGCTCTTTTCAATTGGCACAAGCTTCATGTTTATATGTATATGTATATATAATGTATATATTCATATATTTATATATTTATATCTTCAAATATGCGAGTGAGGGATACGCAGGTGAGATTGCATTTCTGGTGCATGCTTGCGCATCACTTTTTCTTGTTGCGGAGTACCAACGTTTTATACACATTACTCTAGAGTGCGTTCAACGGCGAGAGGTGCGACGCGTGATGTTGCTGCACAGATGAAACGATTGCTTTAAAGAAAAAGAAAACGAAATGTCATAACGCGAGAAATGAATGAAATCTCTTATGTACACGATTTGATTGCATACCACTAAATGCCGGTTTGCGGCTTTTTTTTTTTCTTCCGTTCATGCTGCTTGCGACTGTAGCGCTTCGGAGGGCAAAGGAAAGGAAGAGAAAACGAGATAAGCTCGTTGTGACACAGTGGACTGAAGATGTGACAACGCCATAGCAAATTGCTACCGCTCCACAGATGGCGCCACTGCCACATGCAAAGTACGCATGCGTCGTACCGTACAGCTGCACACACGAGGCTCAAGCACGAACGCAGTAACGATTCACAGAGCGGCGTCACTTCGCTAAAGCATTACAAGATGGGAATTGAGTAGAGCGGGAATCAAAGAAAACGACTAAATCTCTTGGCTTCTTTGGTTTTTAAGGCGATTGCACGTCAATCCCGATGTAAAAAAAAAAAAAAAAAAACGACTAGCCGCGCATCAGTTGACTAGTGCCAAACATAACAGGCGATTGCGGAGCTGAAGATTATTTGTTTTGACGTAAAAACCAGATGACGGTAGGGAAAACGAATGCTGATGACAAACAGAAAGGGCTGATGAAACATTCCACAATGGGATTGCAAAAAAATGAAAAAGAACAAAATGCAGCATCCGGCCAAACTCAGGGGGATAAGCTATCATTTCAAAAGCTCCGCGGAATTCTCACGCAGTTAAGTAGATTGCGAGACGAAGAACGTGCGATTGACAAGCTTCGTTGTTTATATTCACACAGCTGCACAGAGCAAACGCCTTGCACCAAAAACTTGAGGAAGTTGCTCGACGAAAAAAAAAAAAAGGAAAGAGCTCAACGTCCCAAGATGCCATGGGACGATGTTAAACCTGCTACCATGCTATAAAAAGAACCAGGTACAATGCCGCAGCTGTAATTTGGGCCGCGAGAACTTGAACACACAGAACCAGCGACAAGGCTGACGAAAAAAGCAAATGCGAAAGAAAAAAAAAGAGAGAAACAAAACGAGTAGTGACTCGGCCCTCTGTAATGATGAGTACAATCGTGCGCGACTCAGTAGATACTACAGTCACATCACAAAGTGAGAATATTTCAGGAATGAAACAAGAGAGACAGGCGCCTCGTGCGAACCAACTGCAAGGTCGTGGCAGGAACGAGGAACGGTCGTCGAATAGAGCAGCCGAGACGACTACAGCGCGGTAAACAGCGAACACCCATGCACTCACGCGCGCACGCCTGGATAGCGTAATAGTGTAATGATCATACAAGCGTTGAAGAGCACACTTCAAAGAAACCTCGCGAACAGCAATGTACTATGGTACAGCGTAAAAACAGCTCTTGTCTGTGTTAGATGTATTAGCGGAGAGGAAAGACAGCGAAGTAGGCGGGAAGAGAAAACAAAATCAAACACTAAAGAGCGAGAGCGAGTCCCAGCAACACTCGTCTAGGCAAAACACGTCCCTCAAGTCATTCAGTCACGTACACTCTCGTTAAATTACTCTTCTTTTTTGATCCCGTGAAGCTGCTGCAGTCGGTAACAAAGCGAACCTCATGCGTTTTCCCTTGTTCGTGGAAGGATGGAGGAACTAAGTGCAGAGGTGCTGCTGCGTCGGAGTCCCAGGTCTTGTCCACGAGGCTACTGGGGAGATGACCGGAAGTAACCAGCATACACTGAGGGTCATTGTCTCAAGTAAACAGTCACGCGCACACACACCGCGCTCCAATTCGCGTGGCTCGCATCTCTTGTCTTCCGAGATCCGCTTCCGGCACTTTGTCTAGGTCTCGACAGATGCCGAGGCAAAGGGCACCGGTTCTTGGCGCAGGCGTCGACCCTTGCCGGAGGAATCGCGTGGCCGGAAGCAAGCTTGTCACGTAGCATCGTGCGGTGTCTCCTCCTGGAACTTGAGCGTGCGTCTCGAAGCATGGGTGACGGCAGCACGCGATCCTGGATACACGGCACCGTCGTTCATAAGTTCAGGCCTGAACACCTGCAGGGACTGCGGGAGTGAGGAGGCCGGTCCCGCAGCTGACTGAGGCCACAGGAACACCGTCGAACGAAGCTGACGCGAAACCTTGAACACACGAAGAACTCTATCAACGGAGCAGCGGCTGCCCTTTTTCCACACTCTCGCTGACCACAGCTCACCTACTCCTTGGAATGCGTTGACGAAAATTGCCAATTACTTCGTTTGGCTCTTGGCCGAAGTGTGGACCGCCCCTCCAGCCATCTGCTTGCGCCACACTGAAGGTTTTCAATATTTTGCGACTGCATCTAATCAAACAGCGCAGAGACGCGTGGCTTCTCGTGATCAAGCAGATGGCGTAGACGTCCAGCTACAACCGGCGCGCTCACCGCGGGTTCGGAGGGTCGTGCCGGGGCTGCCTTGGGCAGGTCCTTCCGCTGGAGGTCGATGGACGGGGCGCTCGCCTTACTTGCCATTATCTCGGTAGGGCTTGCAGTAACTGAAGCGGTGGTTCATGTGCTGGCTGTATGAGCCCGAGTGGGAAAAACGCTTGAAGCACTTCTGGCACTGAAAAGGCTTCTCGCCACTGTGCAGCCGCTTGTGCTCCGTCAAGTGGTGCTTGTGTTTGAAGGCCTTCTCGCAGACGTCGCACTTGTGTGGTCGTTGGCCTACGAGGGACGAAAGGTATACAGTTATGGTCTGTTCTGCAGCTGACACTGTGCGCACGCGTAATAGCGCAGCGATTAGACAATTGGTCCTACGATTAACTATAGCGAGACATGAAGCGAGCACGAATGCTAGTTGGCGTTATAAAATTGCGGCAACTAGAGTTACTGTATGGGTACCTTTAGTAAACAGACTTGCGCGTCTATATTACAACTGCAGCTAGCAGCCATTAGTTGTGGGGAATTTGACACTCACACCAATTTTTGTATTTTTTAACAACATCACTGAAATGAACTGGATTGACACTGGTCATCGACAGTCAGTCTTCGACAGGCCAAACATGTCTATAATCGACAAAAAACGAATGTCGCCTGCAAAAACTTAGTGGGGCTTTGCCGCATAGCTGCGGTTGTCAGCCCTACACGCAACTCAGCTACCAGTAACTCTAGCGACAATAGACGTCACAAAATTCCAGTACGTGTCTGCGACCAGGCCATGCATCATGCATTGACAAGGTGCAGGGGTACTCCTCGCTGCACTCCCACAGACTACTCTCTCCCTTATATCAACGCTCTGACTATAGCTGGAGTGCTCCCTAACGTTTCGCACTGGAATCACGGCTCACAAGCGGGCATGCCCCAGTGATTTGTTTCTTGGTATCTTGCACCATTTGCCGTAAGAAAAAAAACACAAACACTTATAAGTTATACTAGATATGAAGTTACAAACTGTTAAATCCTACGTTTTACAAAACTCTGTGTAAAATTTTAATATAATTTTTCCTAGCTTCATTCCTTTAAAAATTGGCCAACGAATATTGCCTAATTAGGCAATTACTTCATGCAATAGTCTGTAACATGAATTTGATGGCGTTGTACATAAAATGCGTCTGCGTTAATTGAAACTGCAGGGCTATCGTAGCACTATGCTATCCAACGAATGGTTATCCATCTGACGAGCCACTGACCTGAGTGTTCGTATTTATGCCTGGCAAGGGAGCTCTGCTTGTTAAACGTCTTTTCGCACTGGTCGCAGCAAAAGTTGCAGCCGTCTTCTCCGGTTCCGTCGCCCTTGGCCGAAAGCTTGCGCTTCTTGGAGCCCGGTTGGCGCGGGTCCTCATCATTCGACGGGCAGTCATCTTCCGCTAAGCACTCCGCATCGCCCTGCATACAAGAGAAGCACTTTAGTGGACGCTTCAGAGGAGTGCGGCGCGATAGTGAGGCACCCTAGAAGCTCGTTCTCATCCATGGTGTGCACCGCTGTCCACGCGCGGGAGCCGGACAACGCGTGTAATAATATTTTACTTTTATTTTAAATTTTTCGTCGCCCTGCAATTGCATTTCAGGCTCATAGTGATGCACGTTAACACGGCAAGTCAATGCAGCTGACCAGGATTGCAAAGTGTGCGTTCTGCATGCAGTCTGAATTGCAGAAATCGCCGTCTCTGAACGACAATGGACTCGTGGTTCTTTACGTGAACTTCGTGCGACTGGCAGCAAACTGACAGGTGCTGCTCGTATGTCGCGAGTTGCAGTCTTTCCGTGACATCAGACATGTGATGACTTGCCAGAGCGAGGCCCTCCCTCTATTAGTATTAATATAGAAACCAAAATCGTTGTTTTACGACAGCCCTATTCAAAATTCATTCAATACATTCCCAAAGACTACGACACTGTTTTGGGGGTTCTCGACAGCCGTAATTTCTTTTTGAATAACGCGAAAACAGCCCCACGGCGGTGGCCTAGTGGCTAAGGTACTCGGCTGCTGATCCGCAGGTCGCGAGATCAAATCCCGGCTGCGGCGGCTGCATTTTCGATGGAGGCGGAAATGCTGCAGGCCCGTGTGCTCAGATTTGGGTGCACGTTAAAGAACCCCAGGTGGTCAAAATTTTCGGAGCCCTCCACTACAGCGTCCTTCATAATTATATCGTGGTATTGGGAGGTTAAACCCCACATATCAACCAATCAATCAATAACGGGAAAACATGTAAAATTCGTGTCAGTGCTCTTTTTAAGGAGACACTACATTTTATCTTAAACCAGTCAGTTAGTCTTTCACAATTCCAAGATCACCCCGCTTGCCACGAGCAGACGATTATATAGTCAGCGAGAAAACGCGCGTCATTGGAAGAAAATGTGGGTAGCGACGCCCCTTAGAAATTACCACATTGAAAGTTGTGACGTCATGTAAACTGATGCCATCTACTAAGAAGTTCCTAATGAGTAAAAAATGAAGTACATTGATCTCTGAGGAACCACAGAGCTAACATATAGATTTCATTGAGTAAATGCCACTAAAATACGATTTGAAATGCGTGACATCACACAACATGATGTCGGCGCGAGGTGAAGTGAAAACCATTTTTCTCTTCTATTAAATTGTGAGCTTATGATGGTGAAAATTAACCACGTTAGAATTCTCAACGCAGCATTTATCCATTCTAAACATAATTCGCAGCTTCATTTCAGTGCTCTTTGAACGCAGCCTTGTCAAGCGAGACATGATATAGACTCGCTCGGATAATGACCACTGTTGTTTACAAAGGATGTTAAAGTGACCCCCTAAGGATACACAGACATTCAATCAAAACTCCAATAAAGGCTTTAGTAAAGGAGTGTTGTGCTGTATGAAACCTCGTTTCATGCAGCAAGAGTCAAACAAACAAAGAGTAAGTGAAAAACAAAGCTTCACTCTATACATACTATATATGTGTGTGAAACGTTGTTTATCTCTACCTCTGCTTAGAGTTCTTTACCATCATAGGTCTCACCGATAGCACATATAGGTTTAGAACCAGAACCGTCCGGGGCGTCGGGCCAAACATGGAGCAAAGTGCAAAAGCTCACCTGTCTGAAGTTTTTCTTCAGGTAGCATTTAGGACTGCCGGGCTCTCCGCTGCCTTGGTCCTCCGCGTCCGGATAGTATAGTGGTGAGGACAGCATCTTGCCGACCCTGAAGCCGGAGGTATTGTGCGTGGGAGGGCTGTTGGTGGCGTCGCGGCTGTCCGATGACGTCGACGAGCGCATGGTCGGCGGCGAGAGCGCCGCGTGGGGGGAAGCCAACGAGAGTCCCATGACTGGTTCCTGCGGCGTCGACGGGTAACCGTGGTGGTGATGCCTGTCCCGGAAGGGAAGCTCACGGTACCGCTGCAAGTCGGCCTCGAAGTCGATGCTTTTGAAAGCCGACAGAGCGAGAATCCGGTTCGCTGAAGAGGACAGTAGGGGGCTTCCAGTGTGAAACATGGCGGCCGTCTTGAAGTCTTCGGACGCTGTGTAGGGTACGAGGGGACACCGAAGCGACGAAGGCGGTGACCGGCGCCGTTGCGGAACGTCGCCGTTGAGCAACACCGTGTCGCTCTCCCTGGGCGTCGAAGTGCGCGGAGATCTCTGACTCAGGTTGAGAGCTTCGCAGTCATTTTCCGGTTCCCCGTGACCCAAGCTGAAACCACCGATACTCCAGGGTGTATTTGAACCGGAACGGCCGCCCAGGGACTTGACCGAAAGATCCAGAGGCTGTTCGGATTCTGCAAGCGCTGGATCCGATGGTTGTACGTCTGGTAACGACGCACCGCCATTCAGCGCCACACCGAGAGAAGCGTACGAAACCTGAAGCGGGGAGCCGACGACCTCCCCGGGTTTGGACGAGGGAGACGAACCGAACGACGGCGATGACAGCTGGCGTGACGAGGTCGCAAGAGACCGGGCCGCCGCCTCACTTCGAAACCACGCGCGCACGCTCCTCGTGCTCGAATGAATTCTTCGCGCGAGGTTGGACAGATAAACGCGATTCGGCGAAGGATTCATTGAGAAGGCGGCCTGCAGGAAGCTTTGGTGGCGCGGCAATATGGTGTCCGGTCGGGGTCGCCTCCCGCCACCATCCTCGCCGCTCTCGGCGTCGTCGTCGTCAGTCACGTCGCTTCCACCGCTCGACTCGCGACCAGACTCATCCCTGACCGCCGCCAACGGAAGTAATGCGGGAGGACCCCTGACGTCGGCGTAAAGGTTCCGGTTTACGTCACAGGCAGCGGGGCACACGAGTTTTTCGTGGTGGTGCAGCGCCGCCAAACTGTCGAATGTGGCAGTCTTGCAGTGGACGCACGTGTACTCGCGTTTGGGCACCGGGTCATCGCGGCTGGCCTGTAGAGGAGCAGAGTCCAGTAGGCCGGAAAGAAGGCCGTTCTTCTTGGGCGGAGGTGGCGAGGCGCCGTTGCTGGGCTTGGCAGCCGCGATGTCCATCATTTCGAGGAGTCTCTTGAAGGCTTCGTGCTGCTGCAGTTTGAGCTCACCGTTGTTGACGGGCATCGGGGTATTCTCCATGACGGCGGTGCTGGCTTGGAGCATTTGGGCGACCTCGCTGAACGATGGCGAGAGATTGGACAGGTGGTACTGCGGGGAAATCGCCGAGAGATGGCTGGCCAGCAGGTGTTGGAAGGCAAGCGGGGAAGTGTACGGAGCCAGAAACGGCGGCGCCACGCCCGGCTGGCTTGCGGACGACGGCGAGCGGGCTGCGTAGTCCCCGGGAAACGGGAAACGATCGTGCATGTAAGAGTTCGCCAGAGGTGTCACGGACACCTCGCCGCCGGTGCCGAACTTTGGAATGATGGGCCGGTAGGTGTTGCCCTGGGCACCACCGGTGGCCCCGTTGGCGGCACGTTGCCGCGCCGCCTTGGTGTCCATCTTGCGAACCTGCAATCAAAATTACATCTTATAAATAGCGCTTTCAGCGACAGCTGTCAAGTGAGCAGCGCGCGTCTTTCGATCTACGAGGGAAACTAAAACTAGCGAAGAAGGGCTAAGGTAGCAAGGCAAACCATATATGTAAAGATGCTCACTGCTTCAAGTGTACCACGATTCCCTCGTGGTTGGAAAATAACGCAACGAAAGGCAACAACAAGACGAGCAACAGCTCTTCGCTGTTGCAACAAGCATCAAAGAAGGCCCTCATTATACAATTCTCGCACTCACATAAGTGAACAGAGTCGGCATATGTTATTCTCATTTCATCTGCGCCACGAATTGAAATTATCGAGCCCGAAGACTCACTCCAAAACCTTTTTTTTTTCTCGAAGTCAACCGATGGTGAAGTGCTTACAGATTCCGTTGACGTTCGTTGAGCGCAAGCCCTCAACAGCGCGCAGTGCAAAAGCAGTCGATGTTATTCTTCGCAACAGCACCATCTCGAAGCAGCCGCCCCTGTCCAGCGGTGCATACTCAGCAGGTAGGCGGAACATTTGGACGCACACATTATTCCCGACCCAGCCGGACGCGTACACTCGAGGTGCCGCGGGTTCCGTCCACAACGTACACACCAGTCGGAAAAAGTTGGCGAGGGCCAGTCGAGCGCGGAGGACTCAAAAGCACGAAACAAGTGTCCAAAGAAAAAGATGAGCGGGAGAGGAGACGCGAAACGACGGAGCTGTAAGAAAGAACGGGAGGAACCGAAGGAGGGGCGTCAAGGCGAGACCCACACGTGCTACGCGCGCCAAATCTCCTCCCCCCGTCCCGCATCTCTCAGCCGTCCCACTGCCCCGCACCGGCAAGACGCCGGGAAAACCTGGCGGCACCACCGTGCACCTATCTCGAGGAAGAGGCATCGTCTAAACCACCGCCAAAGGGCACACAAGCGCCGCGGCCAAGCAAAAACAAGCAGCGGGCCCCGTCAGTTGGCAACAAAAGACGGCGGCGACATGGCCGGCTGCGAAAAGGAATTCGTGCTTCTCTCCCCAGCTCGACTTCTCTTCCGAGCTCTCTTTTCTGCGTGTCGTGACGCGGAAGCGCGACGGGTGTACTGTATTTTTCGTTTAGTCGTCACAAGCGAACGTATTCTTATAGCTGCGTATATAGAATAACTTGTAGACGCATCGCATAACTGGATTACGAAACTGGGGCTCGTTTTGAAAATACGCTGTAACTAACGAAGTCGTGATTGTGCTAACGAAGTCGTGATTGTGCGGAAAGGTTGATATTTGACAGAGAGCAGTGTTGCAATGAGCGCAGAGTAGGCAAACATGAACACTTGCTACACACGACACCTTAATCTCTCCTTAGTTACCGTTATATCCGTAGGAGTGCGCTGGTTTATCCGATAGAAGAAACCAAGTTTCACCCCCTCCTTCTTTCGTTGAACGCAAAAAAAAAAAAAAAAAACGCGAGCTTCGCAATGGACACACAATGGAAACATAACAATGACATCCTTCTCGCAACGACCCGGCAGTGGTCCCCGGCTATCTGGCGGTAAAGATGATAAGTAAATAGTTCTTAAATTGCAATATAAATAACATTACTAATAATAGTTGTTGGGGG
This sequence comes from Rhipicephalus microplus, assembly GCF_013339725.1. NCBI lineage: Eukaryota > Metazoa > Arthropoda > Arachnida > Ixodida > Ixodidae > Rhipicephalus > Rhipicephalus microplus. The sequence goes on from NC_051170.1 coordinate 14,955,493, forward strand.
TTTAACGTACAGGTGTCACCACATGATTAGGAGCCTGAGATTCCGTAGGGGAGGGCTTTGGAAATTTCGACCACCTGGGGTTCTATGACATACGTGCACCTAAATATAAGCATGCATACGGGCGCAAACATTGTCGCCTCTAGATTATCACGTCCCCTCCTCATACTGTGCGCACGTCCCCTGCTTTCATGCTGTTTACGACAGAACGCGTCCGTATACCAACAAGCACGGAAAACTACCATTTTGAAACGGCTCGTGAATATTTAAAGATCACGGAGCAATTCAGGAACTCGGTGCCCTGCAGACCAGGCTTGTTGTATAAGCAACGGAATGCTGTATGCCAGCCGACCAACCTGCTGGCGACAATGTGGCGGAAGATGCGGCACATGCAAGTTTCCTTCAAAAAGCTGAACTGCGGCTCACCTCCTCACCGCGACCTCAATGTTCCCATTCCCCGAGTCGAGAGTTGCATGCCCGCGAGGAAAGAAAGTCCCGCGTCCAGGAGGTATATACCCTCTTTTACGAGGGTCTCCTCCGACCGTGGCCGAGATGGGTTCGGCCCGGAGACAAGGCCGCCTGCTGAGTGTTCTCCTCTGCACCTGCTGCGCCAGCATGCGGAGATCGTGAACGCCCGCCTTTCTCTATACGCTGCCTTTTATTCTCTTCGCTTTTCCCAGAAACGACGCGTCCCTTAACATGCGGCCGAGTCAGAATCCGTGGGACGTTTCGAGTCTAGAGAGTATACGTGAATAGCAATCTGTGTACGTATACTTGTGGCATGGAATAACAGCCAGTTCGTAGGCAAAAAAAAAAAAAAAAAAAAAACCTGGGTGCGCAAACACGGATGCAAGAAAGAAGTCAAGTAACCACAAAAGGGCGGATTGGGTATAGTCTTGACTTTGCTCTGTAACGCCCGTATTCGCACGGCCACGGAGTTTTAGCGTGTATGGTTGCGACACCATCGACATATATGTGACAGGGATTCACACAACTCGCCCTCCTTCCTCTGTATACCCCCCGACACTACCCCAAAGGGCCCCCCCCCCCCCCCCACGCACACAAATATTTACTCCGCAAAAACATCGCCTCTCTCCTCTTACAAACGGGCACTGACACACACACACACACACACACACACACACACACACACACACACACACACACACACACACACACACACACACACACACACACACACACACACACACACACACACACACACTTCCACCCCATCAAGTCGAAATTCTGGATTAACCACTAAGCGTGACGCCAGAAAACTTTGGTTAGTTGCGGAAGCAAGCAATACTACGCCAAGTTATGCCCTAATTTGTTTTCTCCTACTATTTATAACAACAGAGCTGAGACATCAAGAGGTAATTGCAGCAAACACTGACCCGCCGCGTCGGTCTAGAGATTATTGTGTTTACCTATAGAAGTCTAGAGGTTATTCTGTTTAATTTCAGCCGCGGCGGCCACGTTTCGGTGATAGGGCCCGAGCAACTAGCTTAAGCTGCACGTTGAAGAACACCAGGGGTTCCAAATTTCCAAAACGACTTCCCTCATAAACATACCGTGGTTATAGCACTTGATGCCCCGAAAATTAATAATTCTTAATATTAATTCTTAATAATAATAATTATTATTCTTAATAGAACCAATAACGACTAATAACCGTTAACACGGTCGATGCGAACAGTGTGACGACGGCGACTGGGTATATCACTGCGATAGCTTTGAGAGACTGTATACGCAAAGCGCCTCTTCCACGAATAAAATTCACGAGGAAACCACCCATAGTTGAGATATCTTGATCGTAACATTGTTAATGTTTTTTTATATTTATGAGTATATATGGTATGCATAAGCGCCGCGCGGATGTCACTTGCGCGATAGTGTGTGACGTCATATTGGAAGCTGCATCATATAGCCGGAAGCCCTTCTGACAGCTATAAAGAAAACTCGGCGCTTCAGAGCATACAACGTGAGGCATAACATTCACAAGGAGTCGCTGACGAACTACACCGGCGGGAGAACAGTCGGGACGGTCGGATGGCAGCGTATATGACGCAAAGTGCGACGCTAGTTCGACGAGTCGCAGTAAAAAGCTTTAATCTATATAATGACAAATATATAAGCACCACCAACACCCCTCACTGCTCACGAGAAGGATCCTTATAGGCGAGGGCTCTCGAAAAAAGTTTCGAAAAATTCTGCTTCGATAAGCTAAAAATGAAGTTGTTATCCTGTATGTTCGCGTGGTGCCAATAGTGCCACCTATAGGTGCAGCTAGCATACCCAACCCTATTCATGAACAGACCGAGTTACTTCGTTGTTTCCGTTTGCCAGATGTAACTATATGTGAACATCTGTTGCGATTTTCTTTAACCATCTGCAGCACTGTTTCATTTTCGAGTGCTGTCTCTTATAACTGTCCGTTTCCGCTACCGCCGACGGCATTCCGGGTAACAGAAAACGTACGAAACTTTCTTAAAAAAGAACCAACAGGAAATAATTACAACGAAGCCGCACGTTTCACAACCAGGAGGTGAGCCTGCAGACAATATAGCGGGTATCTGTAATCTTATCCATCTATTGAGCGCGGCGGATGGTTATAAGGAGCCGGCTGGTACATCTGCCCGCAGGTTCGCCACGTGGACCGCACACACGTATACCGGTGCGTTTAGCGGCGTCTCTGCATGGTATAACGACGAAGTAAACAGCGGTGACAAGGCGATACACCGCTCAATCTTACGCAGCTCGAGATACGGCACGTGCAACAATGAGACACACGCGTTGTGGAAGCATTTGTTTCGAACGATCTCGCACGAAATCTCGTCAATGCGCGCCGCCGCCTTTCCCATCTGGAAAAGCTTAGCGGGTGCTTCCGCGCCTGTCGCCTCTGCCTTCTGCGACTGCGGGTGGCCGTCCTCGAAACTCACACCACAAGCGACGTCTTTCTTTCTTTCTTTCTTTCTTTCTTTCTTTCTTTCTTTCTTTCTTTCTTTCTTTCTTTCTTTCTTTCTTTCTTTCTTTCTTTCTTTCTTTCTTTCTTTTTTTTTTCGCTGCGAAGAAGGGCCGACCGCGAGAGAGACAGAAGCGCCGTTCAGTGAAACCCGGTGGCGGCGAGAAAGCGAATCCACCCCTCGCCTTTCCTCCCGCACTGCCAAGCAGCTTGTGCCTCGTGGCGCCAGGTTTAAACGAGCGCATCGGGGTGGTCTGCTCCAGCCATGCTCGCTAACGCAGGTGCGTCTGTGTTTTTGCAAGAGCATGCGCTGGTGATGCAGATCCATTAGGCAGAGGAAATGCGTAATTAAAAGTCCGCAGAAAGCACTGTATACATTCTACGTCAGGGAAACGGCACATGCGATGTTCGTATACGCTACGAACGGGAGGTGGCGTATACGTACCCGTTGAGAGTATCGGGTACAACGAAAGGGCGAGGCACCTTTGAGTAAATGGTGTCAGAAATAGCGAGTTTTAGAACAGCGGTACGCTTTGCTTTTGCGCTGCGCATGCGTCGTATATGCTCACCTCTTGCGGGCTTCCCGCTGAGTGACGACGACCGCTAACGTTTATACGTCCACATGGATCTGCGTGCGAATGAAGGCTGGGTCTTGTTCGGTGTAGTCGTATGTCCCTGTCCATCGTATTTCGACTTTCTGAGTGCCCGTTCTGCACTTGATCTTTCCCAGAAGGTCCGAACCATCTCGCCGCGTGAACTTTTTTTGAACCCCACCACGCATGCATGCATTTGTATACGGACATATGTTCAAATAGCGACCTTCTGTGCAAACGAAAGCACTTAAGTCTAAATAGCGTGCTGTGGTAGTGCACTGGGAAGTAAACAAAAACAGGCATGACAGCCGTACAGAAGAGACAAACTTATGAAGAGGGGCGCTTGTTTTCTATACTGTTTATACAGGATACTTGAGAAAAAAGGAAAGCTTACTCATATTACACAACAACAATCAACATTATCCCGACAAATTAATAAACAATCCAAACGTCACTTTGCCAGTTCACACTGATTCACCGGTGCTCTTCAATTACTAGTACGCATACAAAAAAGAAGTTTCTGACTTCATTTGAAAAAGAACCGCAACAAGGCCAGCGGATATGTGCTTCAACCACTTGAACGTGCCCTATTCCTTTCGTCTAGCTCGTGTTCGTGACAGTATAGAGTGAAACTGCTGGTTACCTTGAGGTTGACGACGAGGCACTTCTTGCTCGTCATGTGGGACGAGTAGGAGCCCGAGTGCGAGAACCGCTTCTGGCAGTGGGGGCACTCGAACGGTTTCTCGCCGCTGTGGATGCGAATGTGCTCCTTGAGGTGGTGCTTGAACTTGAACGCCTTGCCGCACGACGGTTCGGGGCACTTGAACTTGCGCAACGCCGCGTTCTCATCGGCACTTGGCTGGACGGGCGCCTGGGAACGCGGCTGCGCGGGGAAAAAAAAAAAAAAATTGGACACTCTGTAATTTCCAAAGTGTCGATAGTTATAGCGCGAGAACAAAACGACGACACAGAGACAAGAAGGACACGAAAGACACCTTCTTGTCTCTGTGTCGTCGTTTTGTTCTCGCACTATAACTATCGTCATGCCATACCAACTAGCCCAAGCTGCCACACTCCTAAGTTCCAAAGTGTGTTCGGCGAACGTGCATGGGCCCATTGAGATGGTCAGACTATAGAAGGCGATGCGTGCATCTCCCTTGAACCAGAATCGCGAGTTGGTGGATGTGCATCGTGGAATATTTTACAGCGCAACGGGTCCCTTCCCTGTCCGTTCTAACCCGTCGCGCTGTAAAATATCCCACGATGAATCCCTTGAATGATTGGACACGCTGCCACAGCGACGCTGCACTGCAGACACCGGCGTCCGCGCCCCGGCAGCCACGTGACACCATGCATGCCAGGGCACGGACGGACGCGTGAGCATGGGACATCAACCCCCGTATTCACAAACGCCCCTCAACTCGACTTTCACCCTTCACTTGACAGAGTTGAGCACTGCGCCACCACTCGGCTGAAAATGACGATGCGCTACTCAGGACTTGCAGCAGGTTATCGCTAATACGCAGTGATTTGCCGTGCTAAGAGATGGCGCTTCTATCGGTTTTTTCATGTGGAAGTGAAGCACTGAGTGAAGGGACGTTCTATAATACGGGGGTAAAAGTCTTTTTGCAGTAAAACATCAAGAACGGCGCCCGTTGCGTCAGGCGTTATGGTGAAGCACGTCAGATGACGCTAACGTTTCGGCAGCCTATGGTGTGGAGGGACACGAGGGAGCTTTTCTTTTTTTTTTTTCCTACAAGGAAGCCCTGCGTGTTTCCCCGGTCCGGCCGTGGTGTAGTGGTTAAAAAGAAAAAAGAAGGCGTCCACCGGGCTGCAGATATTAGGCGCTTTCTTCATCTTCTCGCATCGAGGCACTCTATAGTCCATGAGATTCGTCAAATAAAAAAAAAAGCATCGGGCGGGCGCTGGCTCATCGTCCTCAAAAATTCACCACGAGCCTGATTTCCGCGCGAGTGAAACGACTTAAAAAAGACTAGTTTTAGAATATGCAGGGTACGCATTACATGACGATCGTAACATTAAAAACCCCTAAACCACAACGAGTACCACAACGAGTTGTCCCGCCGCGGTGGTCTAGTGGCTAAGGTGCTCGGCAGCTGACCCGCACGTCGCGGGATCGAATCCCGGCTGCGGCGGCTGCATTTCCGATGGAGGCGGAAATGTTGTAGGATAGTGTGCTCAGATTAGGGTGCACGTTAAAGAACCCCAGGTGGTCTAAATTTCCGGAGCCCTCCACTACGGCGTCTCTCATAATCATATGGTGGTTTTGGGACGTTAAACCCCACATATCAATAAAACCACAACGAGTTCAAATGCGAGACGGTCATTTCTTTCTCACATTCGCAAGCGCTATCACCTCCTCACCGCTTCTTTGTTCTAAAAGCACGAGGAACGTCAGATATAAGCCTTGAGCCGGTCAAGATTTCACGCTTTTCGACTTCACACTGTTATCTCCGCTCGCGCAGTCGCAAACGCAGAAAACGAACTGAAATCATGCAGTTTATCGGGCGTGACAGTCATGCGAGAAGGTTAAGGCGGAACGGGCATGGAAAAGCACGATCGAGAGCTCATTTCATCCTGACGTTACACGTGAACTGCTGACGTCACGAATTGTGCCGCAAAGACGGGAAACACCGCGGAAGCGAATCACCTCGCTCGTTCTTCGCATTTTCAAAGGCTCTTTAGGGGCCCTTAAACCCAGTGTGTCAGTGTATTCCGCGCCTGCGCAGTGGTAGCAAACACAGAAGATACATCGTATATACCAAGGGCTTTGGGCGCCATATTCGAAAGCTCTCTACTATCTCTGCGTGCGCTATATTCTAAATCTGCATATTGCTTTATTGGACGCTATCGTAACATTTGTTTTAAAATTTTGCTTACTTAGTTTCTAACATTCAAAGAAATCACACGACAAGGATCACCTAATATTGCACCTCATTAAAGCGAGCATATATACAATCTCGGCCACTTGTTATCAGCTGTGAGGGATTGCTGACGTCGTGACCTACGTCACATTCTTCGACCAAAGATGGTCTATAGAGTGCTCGGAAATATACGGGGATACGTGTTTCGTGGCTGCATGCATGCATACGTTATATATATCGGAATCATTACGCTTGTCACGAATGCGAGCTAAATGGCTCAGTGCCGATCTGAAGCGCGAGCACTAGACAGGGCGATCTTATGCGAAGTGCAAGAATGAAGTGACTTTATCAACCAAAGCAATCAGTGGCCGGTGAAGCTTGCACGAACAGCAGGCGAGTGCTTGTGCATATTTTTTTCGAAAAGTAGAGTATATAAAGGCCTATGCGAGACACGTTCATGACACATACAGCGCTCTCAGCATCTTTCCAGCAGACCCACGGGATTACGCGGCGGTGCTACACACCGCGTTCGACGTTTTAGCGCACTCTAGTTCCAAGTGAGCTGTACGATGGTATATATTCAGCGCTGCAAACTCAGGGTTGCCACATCTAACGCTTTTCAGGCGCACAAACGCGTCCCCATTAAATTTGAGCCATCGAGAATGAACATTTCAACAGACGGCTCCCCGGACACCATCATGATCATCTGCGCTGCGCTGAATGGGTGTGACCCCCCAAAAATGCACTGTCGAGCCTGTGACCTCAGCTTATGTACCCCAGCACGCAGCCCAGCATGGCGGAGTTTCTTCTCTCCTGTCAAAAGGTATACAGAAAGGTGCAAAATATCGTTGTGCGTTTCTACCAGTTGAGCGCCATGCATCTCTCACACGATCAATCTCAAAGCAGCCGATTTCCGGGCCCCTTGATTGGCTGAGGCGTGAGACAGATAGCTCGTCGATCGTTCCTCTGCGGGGTGATTGATTAATATGTGGGGTTTAACGTCCCAAAACCACCATATGATTATGAGAGACGCCGTAGTGGAGGGCTCCGGAAATTTAGACCACCTGGGGTTCTTTAACGTGCACCCAAATCTGAGCACACGGGCCTACAACATTTCCGCCTCCTCTGCGGGGTGGGTCACGTAGAATCACACAAACATGACGTTATCCGCGAAACTTAAAGGCGACGGTTCGAGTATACATATAGGACTCTTCCATATAGTGCGCATGTATATACAGGGTATACACCACAGGTATACATCGCCTGTCACCAAAAACCAGAGCTGTGCCGTCCTTGAACTATACCACGAAGAAACGCGAGTCGGAGAAATAAAAATAGGCATCCCAGTTGGCAAGGCACGCGCGCGGTCCCTGCCCCAGGAGGATATGGCATTACAAAAGGGGTGAAATCACTTCCTTTCTCCTCGATCCTGCGGAGAGCGAGCAATCAGAGCCACCGCATGTCTGCGTCGTTCAGGCCGCACGCAGAGACCCGCAGGAAGTATAGCGAGTCAGGCGCGTCGTAAACAGGTCGAACTCGATAGCGGCGCCAACCGCGGCCATTCGACCGAACAACGAGCAGCGTAGCGCGAACCTTCGAGAAAGCGAAACGAGGAACTGTTGTTTCCTATATACCATGCGAGACTGATGAGCGACTGTGCTGGAAGCAAGACATTTCGAGCGTCTGCATGGTGCGATCTTTGCTGGAGGCTATAGTGCATATACGTCTATATACTCTGACCGGAAGTACATCACCACAAACTATGGGATTTAACGGGGCACCGAAGTATAAGCTCCGAAAACGGCCGCTTTAGTAATGAAGCGAAGTCACTTATTACGACGACCTGCAGAGTGCGCATAGTGAACGTGCCACTGCATGCAAGGTCTTCAAGGGGTAATAAATTTTTGACGCGAAACACAGACTGAACAGGTGGGTTGTTGCTCATCAAAAAAACTGAGGGAGATGCTATCCTGCGAAATGCTTGAACCGTGTTTCCGAAAGAGAGAGAGAGAGACTCTCTTTCTGCCATTTTTTATAGGGATGGGTAGTGCGATTTAATAATTCAGCATCGCTTCACCAGCCTATTCTAAGGGTAGCATACCGGGTCTTCTATAGCAGATTAACCTCCCTGTCTCATTCGTTTATCCCCCCCCCTCTCTCTCAATCCTCACATAACAAAACTACAGTTTTTCCCAGAATATTTGTCTATAAGTTGGACAGCCTATATATAGTTTAGATACGCTGATGTCTCGCACGGCAAGACCACCCTCGAGAGTGGTTTTGCCGGAGGAAACACAGAGGATCCTATATGTTACCTCCAAAGTTGGGTAACACTCGAATACTGGGGTCGCTCGTTAGTTGCATGGCTTACGAACAAGTATATGGCGAACTAAAACGCGTTCTTTCCTATACCTCTTTTCGCCACTACACACACTGTAGGAATGATTTAGACTTACATGGTTATTACGACGCCCAAACGGTCATGCGCAATTGCCACATAAATAGCGAGTCTCCGAGTAATCATTCGCGAAACCTACTCTTGATTTCGTTTCATGACTCTATAGCGGCTCCGGGAGCAGCAGCACATGGAATATAGACGTTGCCTATCCAAACGGAGGGACCTTTGCGTACGCAGCGCCTCATACACTGCTATAGCGAGATTTCACACATTTGCTTGCGACCAACAGCTTCGCAAGTACAAAAGCACTTCAATATGCAGCTTGCATGCGACGTCATGGTCGCCGCTTCTGAACGTGCTGGCACTCCAAAATGGCGGCTTCGTTGACAAACAAGTTGCATTTAACCTGCTTGAATGTGATAAGAACGCGGAAGGAACGCCTCTGCGCGTGAATAACGAAAGAGCTAGCATGATGTTTGATAACATGGACGTTTTGATAACATAAAGGTGATATCCCATCATCTATAGCGTCCACCCACAGGTGCTCCAACATGGCGCTTGCAGCGACGACAATGCAAGCCATCATCCAGATTAAGCTAAAAGCAGTCGTCTAGCTCTCTTACTCACCTGCGCGCCGGGAAGGGCAGCAGTGTGCACCAGGTCATGCTTCTCCAGGTGTTCCTTTTTGGAGAAGTTCATGCCGCACTTCGAGCACGTGAAGGCGGCCACGCCTACCACGGGGCCGTCGCTCGGGGGACGCGGCGCGGCGGACTCGTCGCTCGGCTCTTCCTTCTTCACGGTCATCGGGGTCGACTCGTAGCTGGGCTCCTTCTTCACGTCGACCGACGCGTCTTCTTCCGGACTCCCTCTTCGGGTGCTCGCACAACACGTGGTCCCTGAGCTGCGCCGCCGCGCTGGACCCCCGTGAAGCTGAGCGCGCAGTAGGCGCAGTGCAGGACCATGCCCTCTTCCAGCATGGCCGGGCCTGGTGTCGCTAGTGCCGGCACTGGTGACGCTGGTGCCGTCGCCGCCTGCGGCGACGGCCACGGGGCTTGCACGGCTCGCCGACTCCTCGTCGGCACAGCCGTTCGAGGCCAACCCTGCACAATGCCGAGAAAGAGAAGGTCTATAAGCACTTCAATGGCGCTATAGCCTGGAGAAAGGCAGAACTTAGGTATAGGAACGAGACTGAAGGAGGCTAACCACAGCATGCATGGGCGTCGGTAGTAGATTTTGTCTTAGTGAGCGCAAAGCAGTATACTTCAAAGGTGATGAGGAAAGGGGGAGGGAGTGCAAGCACTGGTGTGTTACGTTTCGGGGAGCGTGGTGCAAGCGCCTCTTTTGCATCCCTCCCCCTCCTCCCTGCCAACGCTCATGTTATAGCCAGGCTCAGACAGTCAGTTACCCCGAACTATGGAAAGAGCACTGAAAGATAGGAGTAGAAGGAAATAAATTCACATTTTTTCCTAGAAACAAGTACTCATATAATTAAAACGAGATGTTCAACATTATATGCCCATCTTTCACCAGAACAAGACGACACGAAACCTCTGTGCCTTCCATTTCGTCATTTGAAGATATAAACGAATGACATTAAGTCACACTTATAACCGCGAGAGTCGATATCAACGTGGCGAATACAGCGGTGTCAGCGCAGGTTCCAGAAACATTCAAGTTTTCACTGCATCACATTTGCGAACACACAGTGAAACGCATATATTGCTTGTCTGCGTGCCCTCGTCTCCAGCTGCGTCACAAAGAACAAAGTATACAGAGAGGTGTCATACCAACAGGTCCTGCCGGTGTCATAACCACCAAGGTGTCATAACCAAGGTGTCATAACCACTTCCTGCCGCCCTAACGCGCGTGGCTTTCAAATATGCGCTTCTCTGATTCAGTCGTTGGCTTTCTTGACTGAAACGTATTTGAACGTACGAGATGTCTACGTTTTCCTGAAACAGCAAGTGACTTACTAGGCCCGGTTAATGGAACCTTTTAAAGGTTGAGCGTAAATGTTTTCTTTTTAGCACTGCGCGTAGCGCCATCTGGTGCATGAATCATAACATAACAGGAAAGCGCCCTCCTGTTCCAAGCCAGGACGGGGTCACTGCCCACGCGGAAGCGGCATTGGGAACTGTTCGACACGGACCCGTCGTGCCGCCTATGCGGGGCCACGGAAGAAACCATCCAACATATCCTGATGGATTGCCCGCGACTCGGAGCGAGGGACCTACCCAAGATAAACCTGGCGGAATATCTGGGTCTCCCAGATGATCCCGTCGACACCCGAGTCGAACACACCGAGAGTGCCAAGCGACGTCTAAAACTCTGGGACAGACTGTGCTGGCAGGTGGACAAACACCCCGACAGTGTCCAGCGCAACGAAGGGCCGACAGAAAATATCTAAACGACGCCGACGCCACTGGATAGACTTGGCCGAGGGCACGTTTCCCCTGGTGGCGAAACGGGCAATTTACTACCAGACCTTTCTTTCTTCGAACAGTAAAGTGGAAAACGTGTGAGTGCGTGTTCGCGTGAAGTGCGTGTAAAACACAAAATGTTTTTTTTTTTTTTGACGGTGGCGCGGCAAGCGCCTGACTGGTGATGTGTGTGTGCGTGTGTATGGATGTGCGTTGAAGCGCACAACTTTGTCCTGTGGCGCTGCTGGCGCCTGCCCTGTGCCAAAAGGGATTAGGAGCACCTACTTACTTACTTACTTACACCAATGATCAAATCGAAACCGACAGGCGGCGCTCAAACACAAAATACACAGTCAAAAGCTCTTCCACATGGAAATGTATCGGTAGTTTCAGGGAAACACTGTACGTATAGAACCAGAGATAACAAAGAAGGAACAAAGGAAACGAGCACCACTTAGTTGGCAGGACGGGGGTGACTCTTCACTACGCATGCATTCGCAAGCTTGGCAACGATGAAGACGTGCGGGGATTTCCGCGCCACAGGAAGGTCGGCCGCCGGCGCTTCCCGCTATAGTCAATCTCACATGCCACCTATCGGCGGGTGTGAATCACGTGCCTCTGGCGCCTTATGTGTACGAGAAGGCTGCGATGCGTGTGTGTACGAAGATCAGCAGCCGTCAATACACAGAGCCGCCGGAATACCCCAAACTTGCCTCCGACATCCTTCGACTGCTCCGCGCTATCATACCAGCGAGAGCGCCGAGACAAGAAGAGGTCGTCCTGAGATGCACGAGCCACACATATATATAAAAAAACGAAGATTGCTAAGCAACCGCTTGAAGGAAGTGCAGATAATCGGAATTGCAGGATGCGACATGAGCGTATGCAACAACATGCACTCCACAAAGGCTCCCGCTGAAAGGAGACGGTCAAACAAAAATTAAACTTACTTTAAGACAAGCGGTATACTAAATGCTCCGCGAGTCCCCCCTCCCCCCCAGTTAGATTCAATAGTTTTTTGAAGAGGCGGGGGGAGGGCGTTTCTTTCATCTAAAGTGGAAGCCGCCCCCTCCCCCCTCCTTTCTTCTTCTTCATTTTACAACCTTTAGTTTTGAGTAGGCAGCCGTGGTGGGTTTGTTGGCACAATATATTGTAACGCTGTATACCAGGAAGATTGTTCGGCCGAAAAAAATTGGTCACAAAGGAGAAGACATATATACCACGATATATAGTATACGTACAGGACGTGTCACGCAGCTCGTAAGCTTGAAGGCGCAAGTTCGCCTCCCAGCCCCAGTGGCCGTATTTCGGCGGGGGCGAAATGCGAAGAACACTTGTGTGCCTATATGTGTTAAAGAAAAAAAAAAGAAACCTCGGACCATGACTACAGGCGTGCCTCATAATCACATCGTTGTTTTGGACCCGCAAAACAACAGAATCATTAGGGCTTAGTCAATAAATGCTCCAAAAACGGCTCTCGCTTTAGAACGTACATAGTTGGGGCATATTCGGGGATTCGGCCTAAACTACTTAAGACGCATCAAGACAGCAGAGGCTTTCTCTTCTGTGATGGTACCACCCACATGCCTAAATAACAACGAATGAGAGAAAGACATCGGTTAGACTACTATAGCCCAGCAACGTAAACTGGGTAACAAACATTACGGAAACTTTTTTTTTTTTTCAGTGCGCACACAACATTAAAGGACGCTAGAAAAGAAGACAATACAAGTGCTTGGTTGTATTGTTAGTGCTGGAAAACTTTCCATAATGCATTTTGATCAACCCGCTCAGCTTTCTATAATACGTTCACGCGGGTGGACATAAAAGAGGACCTCGAGTAACGCATTTGCTCGGAACGACATGTAGCGCGAAGAATTTGGAAAAGAAAAGAGTCGTGCGATTACCTCCGACGCTGCTGGGGGAACATGCGCGACCGGCAGTCATGGCATCTGTCTCTCCTGGGCGTTCGACGAGTGTAAGGAGCCGTGCGACCTGTTGACGTATATACCACTGAGGAAGGCCCGTGGGCAAGCTCGCAGGAGGCGGGTAGCAACTGACCAGGACGCTCTTATAGGCTCAACCTTTTAACCAGTGAGGTTGACTCACTCGGGCCAGGGGCCTTTATCAAATGACACGTACATACCGAGGAAATGAGCCGATACAGAGACGCGGTCGGTGAGAACTTAACAACTGCGGTATCGCCGTGCAGAGGTCACCCTATCTTCACCGTGGCGCGCACTGATTTCGCCCTCAAAACATTCAGGGTTAAAATACAGGAGTGCACTGAGGCATACTATAGTGCACACCGAGATACAGATATACCATGGCGACAAAGCAGCGTCTCGGGAGATACGACGCACCCAAGCCGCAGTGCCAAGTGCAAGGTTGCTATTGTTTTAAACAGTTTGTGAGTCCGAAGGGCACTCGTGTCCATGCAGGAGCCAGCGCCAAGGGACAAAAGGACCCGGCGATTGTGAAGGCATGCATACTTGTTTGTGGAGCTCAAAAAGTGACGTCAAGAGGCTGCACGTCCGAATGCGTGACATGATGCTTCGAAGCGGCGCCAGTATCAGAGTGTGATGAACGTTTTCGGTGGATACTTGTCTTTCAAAAGAAAGGAAGCAGGACGAAAGTGTATCGCAATGACCTCGTCCTGACTAGTCCTGCACTGCTGGGCCGACAGCATATTCGAGTGTCTATACAAGCAAGAAAGGATATCTTCAAACGCTGAGCCGTGCACCCGCAAAGCTGCGGATATGGTGCATCCTCCTTTCTCGATATAAGCCACCGTTCCAGTGCGGTCCTTTCAGACGCATATACCAATTTATGATGTCACATTACACTAAGGTGGTTTGTGTATCATGTAATAGTGTCTCATTCTTTGACCAGCCGTGGAATATTAGAGGCAAAGGCGTTCTGTTGCTTAAATAGAAGATGCCTGCAGGTTTGACTCCTGGCCACCGTGACTGGGAATCGGAACCCTAATCGAATCAAAGTTCCGGAATACGGTGTGCTTATGAATATTGCTCCAGCGCGTATATATATATATAAAAAAACCCCTGCAGCTTTAACCAACCCTTTGTGCGGAGCACTCGCGAATTTTAACACGTACACAAAAGAGATGTACCAAAGGTTGTCTCTCGGAGGGCATACGTGCAAACAACCCCAGCCCCCGCTTTATCAGTCAGGCATGCAGGCAGCACCAGGGAGTTTGCCTTGCTGTTTTCGAATTCTTAACGAGAGTTCTCTTGGAGGCAAACAAATAACGAAGATACGACAGTCACGAACTCACAGACGAAACACAAGAGTGCATTGCCTTTCCTGGCATCATGCCGATTTCGCATAGGCCAAACATGCATCGAGTTTTGCAGCGAGCTGAGACGTCCGGTAAGCACTATTGATTGATTGATTGATTAAAACTTTATTTTTGTCCTGAGAAGACGCAGGGGAGACCCCGCGCCGCCCGGCTAATCCCACGTTGGGACCGTCAAGCCGAGCTTGGCGGCCCGTTCACGGGACACTCTGGACGGCCAGGGTTTGATCCTTAAGTTCGGGGCTGCGTAAGAGCGCAGCCCACCTGTCCTCGCTGAGGGCGGGGCCGATGGCTTCACATTCCCACAACACATGATTGAATGTGGCTAACAGTCCACAAGCGGGGCAATCCGCACTTGGATACCGTTCAGGGTAGATGGCATGAAGAACCGCAGGGTTAGGATATACGCACTGGCTTGCAATAGTCTTAGGGTGACTGCCTGCGCCCTGCACAAGGGCGGGTGTGGGAGAGGGAATAGCCTTTCTTGACAGATAGAAGTGCTTTGTCATTTCGTTGAACGTAAGTATAGGGTTCCCAGCGAGGCAGTATGAATCTATAGCTATAAGCGACTGAGTCAAACACGCATTGTGACCCTTCAACTGGCCGTGACATCACGCGACCACTAACACCTGTGCTATGACAAGATAAAGGAACACGAAGAACTGCGATGAATGAACTCGCTGGTTGTGATCGCACATACAAGCCCACAAGCGCGCCAGTGTATTTTTGTGATCAAATCAACGCTTCATATTTATCATTATTCTCACTAAAGCCACACCCAATTCGTGAGACAGACAGCGTTATGTATTTTATTTTCTTTATCTCTGCCATGACGCGCTCTCGCCTTTTCTACCCACATTTCTCGCCAATCACCCTCTTCGATTTCACCGCATATAGGCGTGCGCAGGGTTGCTGCCCTGCCCCGCCGCGGTGGTCTAGTGGCTAAGGTACTCGGCTGCTGACGCGCAGGGCGCGGGATCGAATCCCGGCTGCGGCGGCTGCATTTCCGAGGGTGGCGGAAATGTCGTAGGCCCGTGTGCTCAGATTTGGGTGCACGTTAAAGAACCCCAGGTGGTCTAAATTTCCGGAGCCCTCCACTACGGCGTGTCTCATAATCATATGGTGGTTTTGGGACGTTAAACCCCACATATCAATCAGGGTTGTTGCCCTACAGGGGGGGGGGGGGAGGGCTAGACATAAATGGAGCTGATATTACAACCCCCCCCCCCTCGTCCGCACGCGTATTGGAAAAAGGGTAGCTAATCTTGTCCGAATGAATTATCTGAAAGTAGCGCGCTGATCTTGTAACACGGTAGCACTTTATCGGGAGAAATAGCCCAACCCGGACAGGTACAGCCAACGCCTGTATAGCTGTAAAGGAGACGTTATGGACGCAGCTTCTGAACGTATACTCACTGGCACTCCAAGATGGCGACTTTGATACTTTGATGACAAACAAGTTGCAATTAACCTGCTTCAATGCGATAAAGACGTGACAGGGACGCCTCTGTGCGTAAATAACAACAAAAAAATGGGCGGATCCCACGTACAGTGGGAATCGATTATATGCGAATAACGAGTGAGGAAGGTTAGTATGGCAGTTTAAAATGAGAAAAACGTTACGAGGTGGAGGTAAATTATGCTGTACATAACTTCCATGTCATAAATTATATGTTTGGACGTGTAATTTACCTTCATCATCTATTCAGGCCACCTGATACCAAATTTGGCATATGTGGAGCTATAGCGAAACGGCCGCGAGCGTGCTGTGAGCGTAGCATCTAATCCTTTTTTACATGACACGCATATCATGATTATCATGTCCGGACGTGTCATTTAACTTCGCCGTCTATTGACGTCATGCAATACAAATTTGCTACCTCATCATCATCATCATCATCATCAGCCTGACTACGTCCACTGCAGGACAAAGGCCTGTCCCATGTTCCGCCAGTTAACCCGGTCCTGTGCTTGCTGCTGCCAATTTATACCCGCAAACTTCTTAATCTCATCTGCCCACCTAACCTTCTGTCTCCCCCTAACCCGCTTCCCTTCTCTGGGAATCCAGTTTGTTACCCTTAATGACCAGCGGTTATCCTGTCTACGCGCTACATGCCCGGCCCATGTCCATTTCCTCTTCTTTATTTCAACTATGATATCCTTAACCCCCGTTTGTCCCCTAATCCACTCTGCTCTCTTCTTGTCTCTTAAGGTTACACCTACCATTTTTCTTTCCATTGCTCGCTGCGTCGTCCTCAATTTAAGCTGAACCCTCTTTGTAAGTCTCCAGGTTTCTGCTCCGTAGCCAAGTACCGGCAAGATACAGCTGTTATATACCTTCCTCTTGAGGGATAGTGGCAATCTATTTGTCATAATCTGAGAGTGCTTGCCTAATGTACTCCACTCCATTCTTATTCTTCTATTTACTTCAATATCGTGGTTAGGCTCTGCGGTTATTACCTGCCCTAAGTAGACATAGTCTTTTACAACTTCAAGTGCACTATTACCTATCTCGAAGAGCTGCTCCTTTCCGAGGTTGTTGTTGTTGTGTAAATTCGGTATATGTGAAGCTAGAGAAACGACCGCGAGCGCATCATGAGCGTGGCATGTGGTCGTGTTGTTACATGACACGCATCTCATGATTATCATGTTTGCACCAGTCACATACCTTCGTCGTCCATTCACGTCCCGTAATACCAAACATGGAATGTGAAGCTAGCGAAACGACGGGGAGAGCATCACGAAGGTCCCAATATACTGCGAGGTAACGTTGACGAGCGCACGCTGGGCGCAGCGACGCTCTCTGGCAAAACGCGAACACTGACGCCAGACGCGACCAGCGTCTGTCGGCGCAGCCCGGCGGCAACCGGTGCGAAATGCGACGTGCTGCATTTCGCACCAACCACGTTACCCAGAGTGCACCGCTTCTGCCTATACCTTTGTGACGAAAGGACGCCGGGCGAGCTCAAACGCGCATGCGTCAAAGCAACACGGTGCGGTGTGTGCTTGCGAGTTCCAGGCAGATCAGCGCCTCGACAGCCCAGAGCTGATCTGCCAAGGACGAGCTGCGGATTCCGCGAGGCGGCTGAGGAGCTTGGCATCTCAGTCCCCACGTGGGAGCTGCCCGCAACACAGTGATCTGTGTTTTGGAGGACCAAATAAAAGTTTATCCAATCCAATCCAATCAGCGCCTGGCGTGGCATCGCCGGCATGACGCGACGAAACGCACGCTGGAGCACACGCGCACCGTGCCACGTCTAACTGCATTGGCGCCTTGAGTGTGGCATGTAGTCATGCTCGACACGCATATCATAAATATTATGTTTTCACCAGTCACATATACACTGTAAACAGAAATAAGCCGAGATGGGAGTAAATGACCTTGTCCTCTAGCGCACGCCCAGATGGGAGTTTTGAAAAACCGTCCGGAGGGAGTAAAAAATTTACTCCCCATCAGTAGGGGGTTTTTGCATGGTGCCAGGGGGGTTTTTATTTACATCCATTGGGGAACTTTTTCAGGTCAGTATGGGAGTAAATTTTTTGCATCGACAAAGAAAAAAAATTACGTCAGCAGCCGTACCATGCGCAAGCGTAACTTTAATTACATAACATTTAATGCGCACAACAATGATTACAGTACACAAACATTATCACAACGTTCACGTTATATCACAACACTCGCACTTGCCACACGCCGTACACACCTACCATATAGTCACCGGGTATATATATGCACCACATTTTTACCTCCCATGTAGCCCTGGTGAAAGCCTTTTTTCGCTATTAATTAGGCAATAAATACGCACGGCGTAAGTATGAACTTGCAGTGGTCTGATGTAAGCACTTCAACACACATGCCTTTTATCCTAAGCCTGCCTAATATTTATTATTTTTTTACTATAGCGAAAAAGTTTCATCAGTTGACGCTCTGTCGTACGGCTGAATTTGCATTAGCAGTACTGTTTGTGGACCCGTAAAATGCACAGAATCATACACAAAGTGCGCGCGGCCTTGAATGAACGCATTAACGAGGCACATTTAGCAGCTCCAGCGATGAACCGAGGTAGACCGCCGCTACCGCGTTCGACGACTAGGCCTCACTCACGAGTACGGCACGGTGATTCGATGAATGAGAGCTTGCGATCACAAAATGCTTGCTGATGTGCAGATTACGTCTCGTTTTTCCCATGCACAGAAATAGGTGTCCGCTATCCACGCAGTTTAAGCTACGGAGCGATAGACTTAAACGAATGAGACGGTTCGCAGTCGCTGTTCCCGTTGCTCGCATGCATTGCATGTATAGCTCGCAGAGCTCGCCACGGCGGCCGGTGCGCAGTGCGAGCTCGATACGATGCCGGCTTGATACCGACGCCATAGCGAGGCCTTCCTACCGCTCATAGATGTTGCAGCTGGTGAAATACCGGTGACACTCCGAGAAACTACTATCGGCGGAGACGGGGCGAGCGCGTCGCCGGCGCAACTCTCAGACCGGTTGCCGGCCAGCCTGCCGTAGTCGAGCGAAGCCTACTTCAGACCATGAAGTTTCTGATGGTGAAACTCCGGGAGCAGCCGCTGACGATCGTAACAGCTTACTTTTGCTACCATTAATTTATTCTTCGAAGTTTTTTGTTACTAAGCCCTTTGAAGCGCGGCATTCACGACGTTTCGTTGAGGAATCAGACCGATGTGCAGCGTGGTTTAACGGTGCGAAATATATTGAAATGTTCCCAGTAAATACCAACCAGTCGTTGCTATTCTTCGGTGCACTTATAATATCGTTGCCTGTTGACAGATGCTTACACGGTTAGCCACACAAAGCACATGTGTTTCACGACGTGCAAACATATGCCCGTACACACACACACACAAACACACGCGCACGCACGCACACACACACACACACACACATACACACACACACACACACACACACACACACACACACACACACACACACACACACACACACACACACACACACACACACACACACACACACACACACACACACGTCACGCCCAAAGAGGGTTTTTAAAGCTCCTATAGGGAGTTTGTAACCACGTGACCTGAAACTCCCTGGGGAGTTTAACAAGGCCATGTCGTTCATAAACTCTGTGATTAAGGAGGGGGCGTTTTACGATGACATGTGCCGAGTTCACTCCCTACCAGGGAGTAAATAATAGAGGAAGGGGAGTTTTGTGGGCTCATGTGCTGGAGAAACTACCATCTCGGCTAACTTTTGCTTACAGTGTACCTTCGTCATCCATTCACGCGACGTAATACAAAATTTGGCATATATGAATCTAGCGAAACGACCCCGAGCGCATCATGAGTGCGGCATGTAGTCATGTTTTACATGGCACGCATATCATGATTATCATGTTTGGACATGTCATTTACATATGTTCGCGTCCCGTACTATACTGAATTTGGTACATGTGATGCTAGCGAGACGGCCGCGAGCGCCTCATGAGCGTAGCATGTAGTCATGTTGATACATTACACGCATCACATGATCATCATGCCTGCACCAGGCACATCCCTTTGTCGTCCATTCACGTACCTTAATACCAAATTTGGTGTATGTGAAGCTAGCGAAACGGCTATGAGGGCATCATGAGTGTGGCTTGTAGTCATAATGTCACATGATGCGCATCTCATGATTGTCATGTTTGCACCAGTCACATACCTTCGTCATCCATTCGCGTCACGTAACGCCGAATTTGGTATATGTGAAGCTATAGCGAGACGGCTGCGAGCGCATCATGAGTGTGGCGTGTAGTCGTGACTCATGACTTACACGACACGCATGTCATGATTTCCACGTTAGGATCTGTCGCTTGTGTTCGCCATGCAATCATGTCATAGCATACCAGTTTTGCAACATGTCATGTGAACGAGGCCACCGCAAGAGCAGCAACACCATGAAATGTAAATTATGACATTCATGACATACGCGTCATGATTTTCATGTTATGACTAGTCAAATACGCTCTTCATACAGTCATGTTATGCCATACCAAGTTTGGTATCAATACCATTATCGAAACGGCCAGGAGAGCTAAACGTCGTAGGCGGATAGATAGATAGATAGATAGATAGATAGATAGATAGATAGATAGATAGATAGATAGATAGATAGATAGATACGCTCAAAGTCGCCGAAGTTCACTACGAAATGCTTCACATTTAAAAGTGCACGATCTCCGAGTGATACATACGACTATATATTACGCATGAGCTATAAGCATGTTGTAGCGTTGCCGAATCTACATATATGCTTCACCACGGTATTATCGAATACCTTATTATCGAATTATCGAAGTCACCGAAGTTCGTTAAAAAATGCTTCGCATTTAATAACCTACATGTGATCTTTCGATAAGACGAACGTGGCATCACAAACTTTGCGTCCCCGCTCCTTGTTCTCCAGCACGGCGGTCCGAATGACGTCACGGCAAACCATATATGCGTTCGCGCGCGGTCTCTGGCCCGTTCTCATATTCACGAGGAAATCGCTGATGTAGCACCAATTTTCATGCACCCTGACTTCTTGATCACCTAGGAAATAACAAAAATAAAAAAACGTTCAGAAGGTAATGAACACATGACAATTCGCGAACTACGTGCTACTCACACCGTTCGAAAAGAAAAATAAGAACACTACTACTACTACTACTACTACTACTACTACTACTACTACTACTACTGCTGCTGCTGCTGCTACTACTACTAGTACTAGCCCCGCCACGGTGGTCTAGTGGCTAAGGTATACTCGGCTGTTGGCCCGCAGGTCGCGAGATCAAATCCCGGTTGTGGTGGCTGCATTTCCGATGGAGGCGGAAATGTTGTAGGCCCGTGTACTCAGATTTGGGTGTACGTTAAAGAACCCCGGGTACTCCAAATTTCCGGAGCCCTCCACTACGGCGTCTCTCATAATCATATGGTGGTTTTGGGACGTTAAACCCCACAAATCAATCAATTACTACTATACTACTGCTACTACTACTACTACTACTACTACTACTAATACTAATAATAATAATATTGGACGTAGACATTTACTGGAGTGATGCAGGTTGTGACGATCACACACAATTATAGAGTACTTTTGGCTTGGGCCAGATGGTTTTAATTTGCGAACAAATGTTTTCTTTTCTTTTTTTGCGGGAAGCCTGTAGCGCCGTATCTAATCATAACAAGCGCCATGGTAGATTCTTGCGCGTATAGCTCAAAGAGAAGAACTGCTGCCAGGCCGATTATCAACAGTGCACATAAACAGGCAGCGCGGAAACAGGAAACAGTGCAGGACACGATTCCTCACACAACTCAAGCAGTTCTTGGAGGCCTTTGGTGTTCGCTCAAAGGCACGATTGGTCACAGTTTACTTTAAAAGATAGAGAGAAAAAAAGGGGGTAGATAAAGAGTGGGAGCGGCAATCTTCTTGAATCACAACATTGTGGCTTCGCACAAAGTGTGATTCAAACGATCAGTTAAGATGGTAATGCATGCTGTGCACGCGCTGCGATAAAGGTCACCGAAAAGTGACACAAATATGCTTGCCGCGCTACGCCGTCCACACTCCGCACTTTCTAGCAACTCGAATTTCTCAACAAAAACGTGCGAGTATTCAGAGTTATATCTGATAAAGGACCGAACACCACCATGTTTGGTTCAGGCCTGGAACAGCTAGTGTTTAATAAAACTGTATAAATATATAATACATCCCGATCACCTTTATCGCGGTCATGCGCGCTCCAGGAAGTTGCGTTTTATTTATTTTTTTTTTCAGCAGTGGCGTGTTCGCGTTTCACCCCACCTCACCACTAGTGAAGTTGCACGAACACTACAAATGCTTTTCATAAATTGCTAAGTGACCACCACGCCTCAAGGTCATGCATGGCCTCTTACAGTATACGCATGACAACAGGGGAACCTATCATTTAGGGACATAGTTTCCCTGAAATGGGGAAAAAAGCTTATCGTATAGGAAACAACTTTAGAAGCCCGCCACATTTCCTCCTCAAAGGAGGATACACAAAAACTTGGCCCTAATGGGCACGCACTCCAGCCAGGCTTAGAAGTGTGGCAGCTTGGGCTAGTTGGTATGGCATGACGATAGTTATAGCGCGAGAACAAGACGGGGCCAGCAGGTCACCCCGCGTTCGGAGAATATTGGGCAGTGCATGCAGCGGAGGTGTTTGTTTAGACCGGGGACGATCAGATGCAGCAATTCGGTCGCCTGCAGGCGAGGCCTCAGCGGACTTCGAGCTAAACGCTCCGTGTACGAGGGCAACGTGATTGGAGAAATACCTTGATTTCACCTTGATGTTATCAAAGCCGACTCACAGCTTTCTACAAATCGTCAGTTCGCCGTATACACTTTCTTCGCAACAGGATAGAAAGTTGTGCCGGTTCATTGAAGCAGCACTAAAAAACGTATATAGAAAGAACAGGGCCACATGTCCTGTCTCTACCTTCGCGCTGCTTTAAAACGTATTTGTTTCTTCGCAAGCTTTAACAGACATGCATACATAACAGCGGCGCGTAATACACGCCAGTTACACCGGTGCACGCGTTGCTGAGACAAGGAATACGCGTGTTGACACTGCCTTAGATTTACAAGTAAAAAAGAAAAAGAAGTGCTTGCCGAGTGCAGCGGAATAGGCCCTTTTTTGGTGTCGTTGCCTCGTTACAAAGGGAGGTTGACGATACTCAAAGAACAATCAACGCAAACGAGGGAGAACCATTCCACCAAAAAACCAGTGTGTGCATGTGTGCTGCAGAAAAGACGCAGCATTGTCGTGGTGAATAGCAGCATTGTCGTGGTGAATACGATAAGCACATAATTCCAAAAAAAAAAAAAGAGAAAGGAGCGTTGACCGGTGGTGACGCGCAGCTGCCATGAGTATTGTGATTATTTTAAGTATCGCTCTTAAGACTACCTTGATGATTTTCAAAAGTCATTGCCTTCCTGCAAGAAATTTTTCCATCCAAACAGAGCCATAATGGCGTCTGAATAATTACTGCGGCAATATCGCGCCTTGTAGTAAACATGGCGTGTACAAATAGAAATGGAGAAACGAAAAGAAGAGGCGAGTGTTGAACGGACACAATGGTATACATTCTCTTATTCCGCAGTCGAGGAGATTCAGTTGGAAAAGAAGTTTGCGTTTGCACGTGCAGTAGTATATACTTTAGAAAACTGTCACTTTGAACATTTGCAAATTTTAAAAGACTTCTTGGTCACCATTGCGTCAATGTTATTTTTGGAAGTCCAAGGAATCACCGGCTTAGTCTTGATGACTTCTCATGGCGAATGTAAACTAGAAAGTATACCGTTGTAACCAGTAATTACGCCGGTTGATACAGAAAGTTTTGATGCTTCGTCTTCCTTTTATCCCCAAGTAGAATATTTGCGGCTCGTTTTGTCACTGGTGAATACTTTTCATAAACAGTGATTAGTTTATTAGCGAGCCATCTCTATCGGCCGTAGCTACAATACACAATTGCGAGGTAAGAAAATTACGAAATTTATTTTCCGCATTCACAGTGCGACTACAGACTAGCCACTATCGCATGTAAGTGAAAGCTACCGTAGTTTTAGAGATAACAAAGATAGTCATCCATTAGGAACAATGAAAACAAAATTAAGAGTGAAATGATTACATTAAAAGCAAATAGGCGGTATTTCTTTAACAACCAACTTGGTCAGAGTAGAGGGGAAATATTGTAAACATACATGCTACCATCACCATGTCAGTGACGCGTGTTCGAGCAAGGACAATGTACGATCTTTTACTGCGTATCTTGGCACACATCTTTCTCTCTCTCGGCCCAGGGTAGAAGATCAGTAATACTACCCTCCAAAAAACTTAATTCTTTTCTCTACCCTCTGTAGCAAGCTGCAAGATCGCCAAACGCGACGCCTGAAGGGACCACAAATCATTCAGGCAACGGATTAATAGTTAAAGCCTTTTATGTGATATCCGGTTAAAGAACATTTTTTCTGCTATAGCTCTGTCGTCTGTCAGTATCAACAAATGAAAAAATAAATTAACTGACCAGCCAACCTGTACCATTCTGAGTACCTCCTGGCAGCCATTGAAGAGCGATTGCGAAGTGAGTATTCCTGCTACAGTTTCTTGTTTGTTTTGTACACTTCCGGCCACGTACGTAATTAAATTTAACTATATGGTAACGTGAATACTGCGATGAGCTTGAAATAAAAGACAAAAAAAAACCCACGAAAACCAACATAGAGCGATAAAAGTTTACGGCGTCCACCGGAACACAAAAGACCCAACGCGAGGTGCGTGCAGGAGAGTGAAAAAAAAAAAAAAAAGCAGTTTATATCTCGCGGACCTAGGGCTATAAATATACACACGCCCACCTTTGATGTGCTGGCGCCGTGCAAGTTTAATTTCCAAGCACTTCTATTCTTTCCGCACCGCCATTTCCTTTGCTGACGTACGTATATAAACGAAGGTATAAAAACGTGTGCGCACCTTTGTCCGACACGCGAACGCCGGCCGTAAAATAAGGCGTATATATATATATAAGGGAAACAAGTGTATACTTAAGGGCTCATTTTTCATGTTTTACACAATATTAATGAGATCTAACAGACAATAATGCCAAGGAAGGTATAGGGGAAGTTATTAGGCCAATTGTAATGTAAATGAGAAGAAAGAAAAGCGGGTGAAAATATAACTTGCCGTGGGCAGGATATATATATATATTATATATATATATATATATATATATATATATATATATATATATATATATATATATATACTGGACACGTGCGTGACAGGTACGATCATTTCAGCGTAGTGGTTGGTGAGTCTTTGTGGATCTACAACAGACTAGACAACAGTCGATGAGGAATATTTATCGGTCAGCAGGTGATTGTATGTGATCAGTTAACAAATCGCGACGAAAGAAAACGTGCGGAAAAGAAATAGAAAGAGGTGGCTCGATTAGCTATCACTATTGGGCTACTATAGAGAGCCCGAAGTCACGGATTCAACTCATTGTTCGGAGATAACAAATAGGCGATTTTGAGTTAACCGCTTGAAAGCGGCGTCTGGGTTGTAACCGACGCGTCCAAACGGAAAAGTTTCACCACTTAGGGTTACTTAACTTATCTTGCACCGTCGCGAGATAAGTAAGCACGGATGAAGAAAACCATGGTTCAAAACCGACCCAGCGACAACGCAAGCTAAGTGGTATAGAACGGCATGGAAAGCGTATACAACACCGGCGAATATTTTCTTATGAAAATCTAAACAGTTCGCGATATATCATGATTAGAGATGGGGATCCGCAACGGCTCAGCGTAGATAATGGGTTATATCTGCTATGTCATTCTTAAAAAAGAAAAGAAGATAAAAGTGAGCCCCGTAACTGTCTGCATCAGAGTGCGCGACACCTCTATAGTAGCTCACGAGGGATGGGAGTAAGGAGGGATTAAAATGATAGGAATAAAGGTATAAAGAAAAAGAGGGGGGAGCGTGGCGGAGGGACAGCGACAAGCAGAACCAAGGAGAAGATAAGAAAGATGGACACGGTCACAGGATTCCGAGGATGGGGCACCACTCAGCGAGAGCTCTTGTCGACGGCATGGAGATAGGGCGGGCCAGTCGGCCAGAGCTGCACTGTCGTCGCAGATCGCGGGTGCACAACCGGTCGGCACGAAATCCAGAGAGCGAGTTGATTATATCTGTGCAGTGGAGCTAAGCTTGATTTACTTTGTGACTATACCTAAGAAAGCAGTGACATGTATACATACAGCGGTATCCATCTGATACACTTATCTATTCCCCAGTCAGTTAGGTTAGCTCGCTTCAGTGACGTCACTTTGAAAGCCAACTTGCGTTATCGCCTACGGAACCAATATAATTTGTTTCTTATTTTTTATAAACGCGGAGGTACACATGAGGTATAAGGCGGTTTCATAGGTGATATCAATGTATATCAGAGGTAGTGATAGGAACATGTACCTTGCATGTATGTGGATAATATTGTATGACACCTTAAATAATGTGACACCCTAAAGCGACATCTCCCGACTCTAAATGTTTCAATGCACTATAAGTAATTATAATCGTCTAGCCCGTGCATTACAACACGTCGGGTTGGTGTTATTGTCACACGCCGCTTGCCATTATTTTTGCGTATACTTTCATTCCTATTCCGCTTAATTAAGCCTCGAATGATCAGCATGTGAGAAGTATAATAAGAATAAAGTTTTATTTTCGTGGAATCCGCAATGACTTCGAGTAACGAACGCGGTCAATTCCGTGCCCACACAGCGAGCTCGGTTTCGTTGAACAAGAGAGCAGCGAGCGCGCGAAAGTAGTTCGGCAAACAGCCGCCTGATGGCGACACTGCCTCCAAAAATGATATCGCTTCGCGCATTTCCGACGCGTTGGAGAGGGGGGCGGCCTACGAACGAATGTTTGTCTATTCAGTGCAATCAACAGCAAGTCACGCCGTACTTTGAAAAGCTAGAGGTGCACGGGGACGATTGAAAATCGGATTGAGACGCGCGACAAACGAAAACACCATCGAAGCGATTGGCGATACGTCCCCGCAAGAACATGCATTCAAGTTATTTCGCACGTGTGCCGGCATGCTTCACGTTCACGCACCAGCTAAAGGGAAGCACAGCGGTAAGCTTAAAAGAATATTATATATATATATATATATATATATATATATATATATATATATATATATTATTTCACCACCTGGGGTTCTTTAGCGTGCACCCAAATCTGAGCGCACAGGCCTACATCATTTGCGCCTCCGTCGAAAATGCAGCCACCGCAGCGGGATTCGATCCCGCGACCTGCGGGTCAGCAGGCGAGTACTTTAGCCACTACAGACCACCGCGTCGGGGTAAACTGCCGCGAAAATGAGCACACCAGAACCACCTGTGTGCTTTTTGAGACGTGGATACTTGCCACTTTGAGACAATCAACAACTGCAGAGTACTCTTTCGAAGTTAAGTTTGGAGACGGTAAGGAGCACACGAATCTTGCCCTACTCATAGGTATGGCCGACACCGCCGGCTGTGCACACTGCGGAGATGAAGAAACCATTCAACATATCCTGTGTGACTGCCCAAAATACAACCTGGAAAGACAACAGCTTTCCAACAAACTAAACAGGTTAGATGACCAGCCGCTGTGAGAAGAAAGTATACTGCGCCATCGTCATGACTCATCATCACAGAAGAAAGCCGTGCAAGCGCTACTGGCCTTCTTGCGAACTACTGGCCTGTCGGAACGCCTCTGAGTGGACTGATTTTGTGTGTGCGTGTGTGTCGGTGTTTTTCTCTTATTTATTTTTTAACTCTCCCTTTCTCTTTCAACCCCCTATTCCGCAACCCCAGTGTAGGGTAGCATACCGGGTACTAGCATCTGGTTAACCTCCCTGCCTTCCTTTTTTCTCGTTTCTCTCTCTCTCTTTGCCCTAGTCATAAAAGGGGCGAGAAGAAAGAATAAGGGAAGGGAAATCCCTTCTCCAGTGCAGGGTAGCAAACTGGACGAGCGTCTGGTTAACTTCCCTGCCTTTCCTTGCATCTCTCTCCTGCCCTATGGTCGTGATGACACTTCTTAGTTTCTCGTTTGCCAACTAGCGCGAGATCTTACAATTTTAAACCCAATGCGAACCAACGACGTGCATGTAGCAACATTCGGAGAACGATATGTCTGTATCTTATGGATGTTCTACAAACAAGTTAGCCAATCACAGAGAAGCGGCCGAGTCGCGCAAAACTTCATTCATCTAGGGGCCTCACTTTGCATTAGCGTTTCCAGAGGGAGTATTGCGTTGACGTGGAGCAAGTAAAATACGCACGGACGACCTTAATGGCCGGTTGCAGTCCTTGCCGACTGGCGCATGGCGCAATGATAGGCAGATCAAACGAAAACCTGCATAATGTATGTTATGTCTTTTTTTTTTTGTTAACATCTTTCTTGGAGTCTTCCACTGTCATTCGGTAATGGGCGCGATGTCTGGAGTTTAGTCCTAACTGTACGGACCGATTCCGTGGACAGTCTGACAGAACACCTCGCAATGTCACGTTACCTAAACCCGTATTCCCCTGCCGCATTGGCTAAGCACGCGCTATATACTCTAGACAACCATTGGATAAATAATGGCTTTTGTGGGCAGGAGTTGCCTAATGCTGCCTGATGATGGTTAAATGACTGATAATGTTGACTGTACCACAGAAACATAGTTTTCCAATGTCACGCCTGCAGTGAGTAAGTTGTCATGCAACTTCTACAAAACACGCATTTCGCTTTTTGCCAGATATCGATCACATCTCAAGTGCAGGTTCACTATATCAATAGCAGGAAATATACTATGATGCAGTTCGTGTGTGCTTACTCAGAACATTAGGTTACTTCTGAATTCGGAATGGCCGTGCCCAGTTCTTGTTTTTAGCACCCATGCAGCCTGGCATGGTGTGATAACTGTATCAGTCATAAGAATACAGCTCTCATGCCGTGACAAGAACTGGGGAGTAAACAGAACCATCAATCGAGACACAACGGCGCCTGCGGCGCTGTGTCACTGCCGTTATCGTATGCCTATACATTATGTTCATATACAACCATGTGACAAAAACAAAGTAAAATACGCAGATCGACCTTTTCACGAAAGCTGCGAAGATTGTGTACAGGTATACGTTTAAAGGATAACAAAATGAGCGTGATTATATTGAAAATTGTGAACATGAACAGGCAGGGGTATACATTTGAATGCGTGATGCTTCGAAAAAAAAAAATCGTTGCGTTTCAATTGCTAAACGACCTGTCATTTGTGACTCGCGAACGAGCATTCTTGTCAGCTATTGATTATGCTGTGAATATTGTGAATTCATACGTATACTGATTAAGCGCAAGATCAGATTACTGCTTTCCAATAAAAATGTATTTCAGAGTTTTGGGGTAGCTTAATAATCGCAATATCGTTTTATGGGCTCAATCTTAGAGTTGTCACAGAAAAGTGCCCGAAATTAAGACAAGAGAAATGCTCATCGGAATCCTTGGATGTACCTCGGTCACACATATGCAACGAGATGATATGCCAGTACGCGGTGGAAAAGTGGTTCGAAAAAAAAAAAAAGGCAGATGCCCCGTACAGTGGCAATCGATGATATGCGAAGCACGATTGACGAGGGTTGATATGTCACTTTAAAATCAGCACTGCAATACGAGGCGGAGGTAAATTATGTCGTACATGAGTTCCTTGCCATGATCATCATGCCTGAACGAGTCATTTACCTTCGTCATCTATTCACGTCTCGTAATACCAAACTTGGTATACGTGAAGATATAAAGCGAAATGGCCGCGAGCGTGCTATGCATGAGCGTAGCATGTAGTCATGTTTTACACGACACGAATATAATGATTATCATGTCCGGACGTGTCATTTAACTTCTCCGTCTATTGACGTTATGCAATACCAATTTGGTATAATTGAAGCTAGAGAAACGACCTCGAGCGCATCATGTGGTCGTGTTGTTACATGACACGCATCTTATGATTATCATGCTTGCACCAGTCACATACCTTCGACGTCCATTCACGTCCCGTAATACCAAACATGGAATATGTGAAGCTAGCGAAACAGCGGGGAGAGCATCATGAAAGGCCCAATATACTGCGACGCATGTACGAGCGCACGCTGAGCGCAGCGCCGCTACGCAAAACGCGAACGCTCTATGGTCTGACGCCAGACGCGACCAGCGTCTGTCGGCGCAGCCCGGCGGCAACCGGTACGACATGCTGCATTTCGCACCAACCACGTTACCCAGAGTGCACCGCGTCTGCCTAGCTTTGTGACGAAGGGACGCCGGGCGTGCTTAAAGGCGCATGCGTCAAAGCAATGCAGTGCGGTGCGTGCCTGCGAGTATATACCAGACAGATCGGCGCCTGGCGTGGCATCACCGGCATGACGCGACGTAACGAACGCTGGAGCACACGCGCACCGGGTCACGTCTAAATGTATTAACGCCTAGAGTGTGGCATGTAGTCGTGATCTTACATGACACGCATCTCATAATTATTATGTTTCCACCAGTCACATACCTTCGTCATCCATTCACGCGACGTAATACCAAATTTGGCATATATGAATCTAGCGAAATGGCCCCGAGCGCAGCATGAGTGCGGCATATAGTGATGTTGTTACATGACACGCATATTATGATTATCGTGTTTGGTCATGTCATTTACATATGTTCGCGTCCCGTACTATACTGAATTTGGTACATGTGAAGCTAGCGAGACGACCATGAGCGCATCATGAGCGTAGCATGTAGTCATGTTGCTACATGACACGCATCACATGATTATCAGATCGGCGCCTGGCGTGGCATCGCCGGCATAACGCGACGAAACGAACGCTGGAGCACACGCGCACTGGATCACGTCTAACTGCATTGGCGCCTTGAGTGTGGCATGTAGTCATGATCTTACATGACACGTATCTTATAATTACTATGTTTGCAGCAGTCACGTACCTTCGTCATCCATTCACGCGACGTAATACAAAATTTGGCATATATGGATATAGCGAAACGGCCCCGAGCGCATCATGAGTGCGGCATGTAGTCCTGTTGTTACATGACACGCATATCATGATTATCATCTTTGGACATGTCATTTATATATGTTCGCGTCCCGTAATACCAAATTTGGTGTATGTGAAGCTAGCGAAACGGCTGCGAGGGCATCATGAGTGTGGGTTGTAGTCATAATGTCACATGACACGCATTTCATGATTATCATGTTTGCACCAGTCACATACCTTCGTCATCCGTTCGCATCACGTAACGCCGAATTTAGTATATGTGAAGCTAGCGAGACGGCTGCGAGCGCATCATGAGCGTGGCGTGTAGTCATGACTTACATGACAAGCATGTCATGATTTCCACGTTAGAGTCTGTCGCCTGTGTTCGCCATGCAATCATGTCATAGCATACCAGTTTTGCAACATCTCATGTGAACGAGACCACCGCAAGAGCAGCAACACCATGAAATGTAAATTATGACATTCATGACATACATGTCATGATTTTCTTGTTATGACTAGTCAAATATGCTCGTCATACAGTCATGTTATGCCATACTAAGTTTGGTATCGATACCATTATCCAAACGGACAGGAGAGCTAAAAGTCGAATGGCGGCTATAGATAGATAGATACGCTCAAAGTCGCCGAAGTTCGCTAAGAAATGCTTCGCATGTAAAAAAAAGAAAAAGAGGCACTGTTACGCCTATATTGGAGACAGACTTCCTTTAAGCGAATATCAAGATGACAGCAGCTGAAGTGCACCGCTGACTACGGAGTCCAACGATTCAATGGCGCCTGTGTCCGGAACATGAACAGTCACTCCTGCATTGCGTACAGGTGCAAACAAATCGAAATAAGCAAGGCGCGTCAGAAACCAGAAAATCTTACATCTAAAGTTCCATGTACGTCATGGTAAATGGCTAAATATACGAAGTGTAGCAACGCTAGCAGGTCTGAAATCGACGTACCCGCCAGTAAACGAAACCGTGGGCGATGACAATGCCGTGAACGAAAACGATGGTATACCTTATTGATGTCTCCTGCGCCTGGAAGCACAAAATAACTTCGAATATGTAGCGGTAACAGAGTGAAAACCGATCACAGCATTTGAAATGACGAAGCATACAGTAACGATTCCGACTATACCAATGCTGTCTCACATGGCAGCCAGACGCCGCGCTGATAGGGCGCTCTGAGATGTAACACCTGTCGAGCTTACTGCCAGCGCGGACCGCTTATAACACATGCTCTCTGCAGTAGGAAAACGCCGCAATTGGAATAACTTAATGCGAAACAATCACAGAAGAAAATGTAAAGCGTCTCAGAATAAGCTATTTTCAATAAAAACTGGCCAGCAAGGCGCTGCCCTTCCTCATGGCAGCCCGCAGATCCTGGTTGTCAAGCTGTCATAACCGCTCCCGCCCAACGACTACTATACTTGCATTCAAATTTCGCCCAAGCAAGCAGCGCCAAGCGTGCGAAGGCGTCTGAGTCATCATCCGACCAGAGTACTGGCTTTTACAACAGCCGATTACATCACCTCTTCGACCGTTTCAGGACGATATCATCAGCGCCGATCGCACCAAGCGACAGTAGCAAGACACACCGAGACCGTGAAGCCAGGTCGGTGCCGAACAAAAGCAACATGCGGGGCGGAGTTTGTACGAAGGCCAGCGCACCTAACCTGTACTACCCGAGGAGGAGGAGGGGAGTCCAGGGACGACCGATCTTCACCTGTCCGACGAGTTTTTTTTTTCTATTCAGGCAAACGAAGTGGGACGGCCTTCGTTTTCAGCCCGCCGCTTCACCTCTGGCAGTCGAGTCGAGCGGTCGGGCAGCGCACATGGCGGCCGCTCGCCACACCGGCGCGCCGAGTCGCCAACACAACACGAAAGCCGCGGTAAACGCCGCGCACGGAAGCAAAGCCACGCGGCTGGCGCACGCTGCCCGTAGCGAGCAGCAGGGGCAGCGGCGGAGAGGAACAGCGGTGGGTGGCGCTACCGCCGAGCGAGCGGCGACCGGGTCTGCGCGTGGAAACGGTCTGCGCCGGTGGCGTACCTCCCCTCGCAGGGCGCAGCGGCCACCTGACTGGCGCGCTTCCTTCTCGCTCTCAGGAATGGGACACGAGGAGTTCGCCCCCGCAGCCGTCTCTCTCTCCCTCCCGATCCCCCTACTGCGTTCCTTTCCCGCGCCATCAAAAACTCCGGGGCGCTCCTATTCCTCCTCGCCCACACCGGCCCGAAACTTCCTTATCGCGCTCTCTCTGCTCGCCCCTCTCCTCCACATCTTTTTCGGCCACGGCGACCGTGCTTTTGGAGAATGGTAACGTGTGGGGGGGTTTTCGGTGCAGGAGGGAGGAGAGCCTCGCGAGCGCCTGGCTCTACTTTTGTTCCCTTTCCTCACAGCCCGTGTGCGTTCCTGTTCGTTCCTTCCTCGAGTGCAGCTTGCGCGCGCTTCTTCCTCATCGTTCACGCTCTCCACCAGTGCTCTGCCGAAAGGGGGCAAGAGTTTTCGGCACGGGACACCGTGAGAAGCCCGCGCGGGACCCCTCGCTCGCTGGCGGCAAAGAGGACAAGTTGTTGCCGCTCTCAGCGGGCGGTTGCGCACTTGACAGCGTGCGGCTAGCTTTTCGCCGCTGCCTCGCCTCCTCCTCCTCCTCCTATCTGCGCTTATGAATGCTTTTTTTTTTTCGCCTCGCTCAAAGCAAGACTGAAAGCTGTGCCCGTACATTGTAGACATCTAATTTTGTTCTGCACACTTATGAACATTTTTTCTTAACCCATTTGTGCTCACCGGCTGATCCAGCAGAGAGCTGTAGAAAGGCGACGTCGAGATTATGATACTACAATAAAAATACTATGCAATTGTAAAAAAAAAAAAAAATAGTGCTCACAAAGGTTGGCCTGCCATAGTGAGTAACATGACAGTTACTGCCAAGGT
Source organism: Rhipicephalus microplus (assembly GCF_013339725.1). Taxonomy (NCBI): domain Eukaryota; kingdom Metazoa; phylum Arthropoda; class Arachnida; order Ixodida; family Ixodidae; genus Rhipicephalus; species Rhipicephalus microplus. Next base: position 14,989,610 of record NC_051170.1, read on the forward strand.
AAATGAGAAGACAGATGATGACTATGTACCGTTGATAATGGGAACAAGTAATAAATTGTCTAACTGCAATTAATCAAAATATGCAAGTTAGAACGTCCATTTTTCTTTTTGCTGTAGCTATAGATAAATGCCATTATTAGAACCAGACTTGCCATCTTGCTCATTAGCGATCGATCACGAATCTAGAATTTGCATGAACATTGTAATAATTTATTTCAACGTCACGTAGATGCGCAGTGAAGCTTCCTGAAGGCTAGGTGTTCTTTTCTTTCCCTTTCATTGAATTTAGCTGGGCGCCTCAGTGACGATGTTCATGAAATTCATCAATATTCTCTAAACGTGAAGGGAAATGTGCCTCGACTGTGACTGCACAATAAAGACGAGCGCCATTTTGTTTATAACATCACGCGTTAATTGGTGGACTAGTTACTGTAAACCAATACTGAGTGTTGTTCTTTTTTATTTTTTTTAGCACAAAACGACACCACAAGCGAGAAGACAGGACAAAATGCTAGTCTCAGCTGACATCATTTATTGCGTTACTCCCCCCCCCCCCTCAATACAGAATAGACGTCGGAAGGTCATGCCTATATCATGCGCATTAACCACGGCAACCTGATCAAAAAGCTTTGTTCTTTCTTCCATTTTGTAGTGTCGTTTTGCACTAAAGAAGGACTATCGAAGTTATAACCAGTAAGTAAAAACCTTGTTTCACTGGGTGCACAATTCTGGACGATCAGCTTTCGAATTTGGGGCAAAGAGGGGAAAAAAAAAAGATTTATCGCTATCAACCCAGAATTTTCGCGTAATTTATGCGTAAAATAAGCGTTGTCAAAAATAAACGATAAAAAAAAACCAACCCTCGAGTCTTGCACGGGGTAAGCTGGCAACGTTCTCTGTGTAGTTATAACGTAAGTCATCCGCAGAATCTTTCAAGGGTACATCATAATTCATAGCAGTTCAGGAAGCTCAGGCCATTTGTGCCAGTCGCCTTAAATTGCCCGGGTCTGGAAGATTTTTCGCACTAACACGTCTCACGTCAAAGAAAAGTATTGCACACCACGTAAATTAGATACGTCAAGATTTCCTGACGCCTTGCACAGTACTTCCTCACTGTATACAGTTCACGCTGTGTAAGGCAAAGCAACTGCTGATAGTCTTCGTGAACGCAGCAAAAGTGTGTAAGGAAACTAATCTACTTCTGTAGATATGCACGCATGCGCAGGCTTTTCAATTGAAGGGGGGGGGACGTGGGTGAAGTTAGAGCTACTGCACATGATAACTTTAGGTAGCAGAGTTGCGCGTATATATAGGTCTGGCTAGCCACTTAAGCTATGCGGTGAAGTCACACTTTGTTTCTGCAGGCAACATGCCTACCGTGTCACCGATCGATACGTTCAGCGGCTCGCATACCAGTGATTGACCAGCCAATCTAGTCAATACCAGTCATTGCGGCATCAAAAAATGCAAAAGTTAGCCCGAGTGTCAGCTTCTCCGCAGCGCATGGTTGATAGCGGTTTCTTGAAGAGAGGCGGGCAACCTTGCTGTAGAGGTAGCATATGCAGGTAACTCTAGGTCATGTTTCCCCGCAACGCCATCTTCCCCACACCCTCCCACTAATGTGTTTGTCAGCAAAAGGTACTGAAAAGCACTGTATCGGAACAGGAACAAAAAAAAAAAAACAAGATTTTTGACAGGCACGAAATCATAACCGCAACGTTATCTATTATTTCGTTCCGGAGCGAAACCGAAACTTTTTAAAATCGTTTTTTCGGTTCACACCGAAGCTTTGAAATACAAAACAACCCAGTTCATGCAATGTGAGAAATAATGCATATATTAGAGGGCAGTGTTAGCACGTATCTCAGGCGGTTATTCCGAAGTATATATGTGTTGATATTTTGCGAAAAACAAAAAAAGTGCCGGGACCAAATATCTTTGTATAACTCAAGCGGAATTTCGTGTGCCTGTGACGCATGCCACCATGGAGAGGTCATTATCAGCACGGAAGTTTGTTTTATATAAACAGCGGTCTCACATATGAAAGGTACTACGCACGATGACGGCTGCCTTATGAAATCATGCTCACTCCCTATGACGCAAAAAAAAAAATCATCATTCCCATTTGAAAAAGTATAGTACAATGTATAATGTCAATGGTTAGCGCTTACTTGTAGAAATTCTTGGTGAAGATAGTTGTGCCCCTCCTGAGAACATGGGCAGAACACACCATTGTCCCACTTACTTAACAGGAGCGCGAGTAACTGCGCGACAAATACAACATTTTTATCATTATTCTCACTTCTAAATTTTGCGTACAAGCAAATAACGTTACGAACCGTTACGGAATATTATTTCTTTTGTCGTTCTGGAACAGAATCAGAACAGAACCTTTTGAGGCGAAACAAAATTAAAGCTGGAGCGAAAAACATTTCGTCCCGACGCGCGACTGAAAAGACGCGGTACCGAGAAAAAGGAGGGGGAAGGCGGCCCACACATCGCAAGCCAATGTACAACTCAGTTATAACGTTGCTCGAGTTTACACATATGGGTATCTGACCTCCATTGGCGACGTCTCTATCAAGCAAGCACTTCGGGAATGGAGTGCTAATCAAACCAAAAATACGTGATAATAGGTTGAACTTTCTAGTTCCGTAAATTTCTCCTATCTAACTCGCAATCCGTAACGAGCTGTTTCTCTTCTGAGGTGGAGCGCGGAGAACGGAACAAGTACTCCTCCGCATAGTGGGCGTCGCCGCTGTGAGATGGCGCTACGGTAGCGCTGCGCGCATCGAAGCACCTTCACGCGCGCTCAGCCGATCACGCAGTGCGATTGAAGCGATCCTCTTCGTGGTTTAGCGGCCTGTACGATCTCATTAAATTCTTTTTGAACATTATCACAATTTTCTTCCCTGATAAAAGTACTACATGCATCATGAGTGTTTCCGGTGAATGTTGTTCTTATTGTTCAAATGCTTACATAAATAAAGCCCACAACGAACAAAGTTGTGCTCATAGCAGGAAATTTAAGGCATGGCCAGCTGCATTGTGCGACCATAGTCTATTCTACCTGGGAAAGGCAGTACGAAGTTTGAAACTATGTAGCCACAGAACTTTCCTAGTCAGCAATCTATAACTGGGGCAGTCACGATGAGTTTTTTGGCTGTACGGCAGAACTACATAAAAAGTATATCCAATTGTTTAAGCAGCAATGAACTGCAGGTCGGAATGCTAACAGTGGAAATATTGGAAGCAGGTACACATAAGAGGCACCCGCCTATGTAATTTCCAAAATGAGAAAAACTGCAAGAAACTATGAAAAAGTGGCAAACAGCGCCGTTTCTTTGTGATTAGATGGCTGCTGATGTATACTGCAACCTATAGGCTTAAACGCTTCGGCCATAGATGCTAACCCAGTCCTACATTGTCACTTCTCCTGCCTTGGCTTTCGCGTCGTGTAGGCTTCCCTGATACTGCCTATGCGATTTTTTATTGCCGAATCTCTTCTGTGCGATCGGGCCTGTACGAACAATACCACAATTGATCCGGCAATCTACGTGATCCGTGAACCGGTATATTGGTATACGAGCCACAGCAGAGCGCCAACTAAAGTGGTGACACGAAATGGACTTCAAGTCAATACAAAATCTAGATAGAAGGAGTATCACCTATAGAAGTGTGCACGATACGTCTATGTTTGACTTTTGTGTGGTGAGAGCGAGACAGATGTCGAGATGTGATGACGAGGAATTATACTGTCCAAGGTCCCAATACTGCATCACTGCAGCTGGTCGCGGGAAACCGCCAGCACTCGACACTTCATCGTGCTTCTGTATTTGAGTGTTTCGTATGATTAATTAGCAAAGTCCCTGAAAAAAATTGCCCGCAGCTTCCCTCGGGGGAACACTGAGGAGGATGCGGAGCATATAATTGGTTAACGGGGTGTTAAAGTGCGACTTAGTTGGGTCGATGGCTAAATTGGTTAACGTGGTTGTGAAATGGTGTTAAATTGCGACTTACTTGGGTCGATGGCTAATTGGTTAACGTGGTTGTAGAGGGGTGTTAAATGAGTGAACACGTACACACGTATGCGAAAGGGCGGCGCTGGTCGAAGGGACGTCGATCATTGTGTTTGTAGATTCGTTGGAATTCATTTCACCGCGACCTTGGACGTCGACGCGCCGTACAAACCAACCGACGAGCGGCAACTGAGCGAGCGAGCGCCGACCTTGAGTATATATACAGCTCGACGGCGCATGCACTGTCAGCTGTTGAATGTTCTCGAAGCGCGACGCCACATGCGCGTCCACTGGAGAATCAGGAGAATTGTAGATGTCGAACGCGGTGTGTAGAGGAGGAAGGGTGCACAGATGGTGGAGGAGTGAAGCGCACGCGGTGTGTAGAGGAGGAAGGGATGCACAGATGGTGGAAGAGTGGGCGACGGCGCGACGGCGCATGCGCGCGCGTCAGCTGTCGAATGTTCGAGAAGCGGTGCGGACGGCGCACTACAAGGCGCGAGTATAAGATGCTCCGCATCTAAAAGTCACAGCTTTGCCACAAAGGCGAAGTAATGAACGCGATAGCAACAAATTGGAAGGCCACGCACGGAATGGCAAGCAGATCTAAACGTGTCCCGCGTTTCTCACGCACAAATGGCGCACGAAACGTACTCACAGGTACAGATGAACGCGAATAAGCGCCTCTGTTGTTAGTTTTCTCTGTCTGAAAAGCGCGCCTTTTTCGCAAACGGAGACTGTGCAACGATTGCAGTTACCTTTGTGCGCCCGGTAACTACAACAGAATCGTTCCGGTGAAAGCCCAGGGCCAGCCAAGACTTACGATTGTCCCCACCGCGAATTAAGCGCGAGCGTTAGCGTCCCTACTGCTCCCTGTCCACGGGGCAAGGTACACGTGGGAGATTAGATCGCGCGTCACCACATCGTCACGACACGATGGCGCACGCTCATTGTGCCATCTTGCTCGTAATGCTGAAAGCACGATAGTTCCCCCCGATGTACCCGTCACTAGCGGTAAGTAGTATATATAAATAGCCTGCCGCTTGAACGTTTGAGGAGGTGCTCCTTCGTGGCTCAGTGGTTAACGCCTCACACATCAGAGGTCCCACGTTCGATTCCGCGCGCCGAAGTCTTTTTCTGAAATATTTTTTCTTTCTTGCATTTTCATATATATAAATACGTATACATATGCGGTGAGTCACGGCGACGCCGGCGGCAAAATCGAGCCGAGAGTGTCCATATAATTGTTATCGCAATAAAAAAGGTGTAGAAGACGTGTAAAGGTCAAGGCGGCGAAGGTGTATCAATGACCGCTACAAGTAAATAAATCTAAGTAAAGCAGCAAAAACAACTGTGTACTGTAAACAACAAAGAAAAAAGAAAACAACCGCTCGGGAACACGCGGAAGTGTGAGAAGCAAGCGGCCGGGGAATCGGAGACGGGAAAAGCCCCGTCCAAGGCAAGGAGAAAGAGAGGACGTGCTGCTCAACCGATGCCGCCAATTTCCTTTTGTTTCTTATTTATTTATCTGCACCCATTTCATCGCCGAGCCGCACCCTCTCTTCGACGATCAAAGTGACAAGCGCGCGCAGACAGCGTGCCCCGTCGCATCCGTCCATCCGTTCGGCCACCGCAAGCGGCGACGGGGTGAAGAGAAAAGCGCATTCACTTCCCTCCCCGCCTTCTCTTTTCCTCCTCCCCGAGCGGCAACCGCGCCCATGAGTCACCGTCGGAATGCCCCCTTACCCGTGTCCGCATTATCCCGCCGAAAGACAAGGCTGCGAGAAAGAAAAAGAGTGAGAAAAGAAAGAGAGGGCGAGGGATTCCGGATCCCCTCGCTCACATCTTGCCTTGGGTTCCGACCCCGTGCTTGCGCCTCGACGCGACAACGGCGTCCGTAGTGATAGCTAAAACTGTCCAACCGATCCCCGAAGCCAGAGCAGCCGGCTATCAGCGAATTAGTCAAGGCACACACGGCGACCAGCGCTCGCCTGTCCGGGTCATTGCGGTGCCGAAAAAGCCGAACGGTCCGACCGGAGGAGGAGAGAGCACACAATCAACTGGCCTTTGCATGCCGCGACTTCGGCGTTTGTGCCATATATGACAGCGATTGGTTATAAATATGGGACCCCTGCAGCACACGCCACTTCTCCCGGATTTAGAGATGCCGCGCCGGGGTTCGTACCGCCCCGCGTGGGCACCGGTCATCAGACTGACCAGCGATGGGTCCCCGTTTCACGATGGCTATCGTCGAGGCGCCAGAGCACGGCCACCAAACCGCCGAAAAGAGAAGCCGAGGCGCAGAGGAGGGGGGAATCGGTTTACTACGTCCCCGACAGTTTGCGCATCTGGTTGCTTCTCTGCACGCTGTTTACGTGCTTACATATACACCCACACAGCGAGATAGCGATCGCTCAGGGGTCCAGCATTATGCGCGCCATGGAAAGCTCAAATTAGCAGATACAGATCACTTGGAACGTCGCAGCATTACCTCTCTTTTTTTTTTCCTTTCTTCATATATATATATCTTTCTAGCGCTAGCATGCCTCACTCTCTCTCGTGTGTAGGGTAGCAAGCCAGATGGTCGTCCTGGTTAAACTTTCTACCACGCTTTTCATATCTCTCCCCTTCTCTATGCGCACTCTCAGTTTCAGAAAGCGGTAATCGGTTTACCGACCGCAGTTCCCGCTTACGCAACGCGAGGCCCATTCAGGTTCACGGAGGCCGGTGAGCTGGACGCGTGTATGGGTGCATTACCTTCTCAATGTTTATTTAAAATAGCTCGAACTTTAGGCAGCACCATGCCGAAGAAAACAATCGACGTGCCTCGTATGCCCGCCTAAAGCAAAAACGAGCGACACGCAAATGGTGCGTGTATACAAGTGTATTTGTGCAAGCACCATGTGCGGTTTCGGCAGTATACAAGCCGGTCATATTCCGAAAGGCGCTTTTGAAAAAGTAGCGAGAAGAGGCAATGAGGAAGGCGTCAGTGTGGCTACAGGTGCTCCGCGGTGGACTGTTCCACCATATAGCTGAAAGAATGGGGTGTCTTGAAAGCTAGCTGTCACGTATTGCGGTATTAATCCAATTATTATACGTGAAGCGTCGCACCCAAGGAATCTGTGTGGGATGACTCACGGCTAACGAAATTCTCGCCAAGCGCCACAGCCGAGTTTGTCGCTAAGGCTAAGCATAACGTCCAAATCATGAACTTTTGTCTCTTGCCTCATTAAAAACAAGTTTTCGAAACAGATAACCACTAACGCGTAAGCCACTACAATTGTGTAAGTACTGGCGTTTTACTTTGATGCACTAGTTCTTGATGGTGTAACTCTGCGTGACATGTTTCCTTTCCAGTTGTATTTTCACATTTGTTTCCTTTTTTTTATCACCCACCCCTGCCTAAGGCCTCATGTGTGAGGCTGGAAGTACTTCTGAAATAAATAAGTAACGATATAGGTCTCCCAAAAACCTCGTCTTTTTGTATGGATACAGTATTCGTCAAAAATAAACAGCAGCGAAATAAAAGGATTGCGTTTTAACGCGAACTTCGACAAAGCCAACGGAAAACAAGAAAAGCTATCACTCACCACAGACAGTCATTGGAGATTTGGTTTCCCGTGCCGAAAGTCTATAGACCATTCGCTCAACACGGACGCTGCAGTTGTACACGCACTTCCCGCGGAAATAGTCGCGTGCGTGCACGGGCGATGTCGGTGTGGTCTATACAACACGCGAGGTGATGCACGCCGCTCAGTTCCGCAAGCTTGTGTGAGCATGCGGGCGGCGCGGCGCAGGTGACAATCGTCGTCGACACTTGTCTCGTGCTCTCAAATAACACAATCAAAGAAGGGCGCGCCAACAAACGGAAATGCCACCATCCATTCCCTCGACACGATTGTATCACACAGCCCGCTGACAAGTGTGTATACGCTCGTTCGCTTTAGGAAATGCTGTTGGTCGTTAAAGTTCACTATATATGTTGTTGGGAAACACGGTAGGCCATGAACGCACATTTTTTTTTTTCTTTAGCATAAGGACACGATCTTATAGGAAAAATGTCGGCATATGCCAGCGGAGATATACCTCCACAAATACGTGCCGAATGACGAGAGCACAAAAATTAAGGCAGCGAAGTGCAGAGGTGGGCAGCCTTTGGTTCTTTTCGGTTTTCTTCTTCTTTCTTTCTGTATATATTTTCCAGATATTTCTGTCTTTCTTCCATGTTTACTTTCATTTCTTGCAATTTTTCTTTCAATTTTTCGTCATTCTCTCTCTTTCTACAGAAAGAGAAAGAAACAACAAACGAGAGAGAAACAACAAAAAACAGAGAGAAACAACAAAAGCAACAAGTATAATTGTTGATTTTTGCTTCTATTTTTAAAAATTTAAAACATATTTACACGTGGTTTTGCCTGCAAGGCCACGACCGCATACTACGGCCCGGACTCATAATGTGCTCCCCATTTATTATAATCAAGGCGCTCGAAGATCAAGAGGAAGAAGATTTCTTGGCACGATCACGCCCACGTTATGCTGTACAGGCGGATATATGCTACACGTGGTTTTGCTATAATGTAACATACTGCGTTACTCTCTGGTTTTGCCTTGGTTACTCCACGCTAAATGAAGCGATGGCAGCGTGCGAGAGACCAGGCTCCCGAAGTTCTCTGAATTTAACGAGCGAGAAAGAATATAAGCAACCTCAAACTCCCTCAAACGAATTCGTTTTAGAAACGTCGACTTAAACTATACACCTCACGCAACGGTTATAAAATCGACTAGCAAGACGGAGCTTTCTTTACATCTCCGTTCTGCCTTTTAGCAGCAGAAAGTACTCATTCCTACATAGAGTGAAATTTTCATTATGCGCTTCTATGTAGTCGTACGATGAGGGCAGTTTCAAAAGTCTTGACTTCCATGCGATGCGCGTGTTACCTTTTTCGCGCTTCTATAGGCATTGTGGTGGTATATAGGCGGCATATTGTATATACTCTGCGAATGGCATTCCGAGCCCGCTGCCCGAGATACGCTATATAGCACGATAATACTGCAGATAAAAAAATCACCGGAAACGAGATTCGTTCCCAGAATATATAAAAAAAAAGAAAATTGCACAAAAGGCAGCCGCAAACACATGGACTCCTTTATAGCCAGCGGCTGGTTAATACAGGTAAAAAAAAATATACATATGTCTACCATTTCTAATATCAAGCCCCACCGCGGTAGTCTAGTGGCTAGGCTGCTGGCCCGCAGGTCGCGGGATCGAATCCCTGCGTCGGCAGCTGCATTTTAGATGGAGACGAAAATGCTGTAGGCTCGTGTGCTGAGATATGGTTGCACGTTAAAGAACCCCAGGTGGTTGAAATTTCCGGGGCCCTTCACTACAGCGTCTCTCATAATCATATGGTGGTCTTGGGACGTTAAACATTGCATATCAATGAATGAATGAATCATTCAATCAATCAATTTTTCATATTAGTGTCTGGAATGATAAACTTGAGCTAAATTAATTGAATGAACTGCCGCGGAAAAATCGGTCAGAGAACGCGCTATTAATTGTGTACACGTGCCATGATTATGTTTCAAGACCTTCATATAAACATCACCTATAGGAATCACTATTATAGGATGACATACCAATACGTCCTACGTCCAATCCAATTTTTTTAGAAAATTGATAACCTTGCATGTAACGGCAAAGTGGTAGCCCTAACAAATCATTCGCCCCTTACGATATATATATATATATATATATATATATATATATATATATATATATATATATATATATATATATATATATATATATACACACAAAAAGCTGCATACGCACTCATACAACTCACATTCGCCCGGTTCGGCGCTTGCATAGCGCATTCAGCATCCGACATAGTATCGGAGCAATCACACATGACACGATAAGACCTGTCGCAAGGACTCGTGAAAATGCCGCATATACACACCTAATAAAGTTTCGGTTAATATATATAGCCAGCATTTAACCTGGCCCTGATTAAGGGCGCAGTGCAACGTGACTGCATCTCTAAAGTATTTTAAAGATAATTAGCAAAGCTTCGCTCCACAACATTCGAACAAGAAACGTAGTTCGAAAGGCTGTAAAGCGCAGAGCATCCAATCCGCTACGTATGGTGGCCCATACTTGCGGTACATTTGTCAGTCAGAGAGAGCGGGAAAAGTACACAGAGAACAAGCTACTCAAGGCAGGGAGGTTATAACCCGACGAGCGTCCGGTTCACTACCCATCTTTGCAAGAAGAGACAGTGGCAGTTATAGATAATTCACGGTGTCTCTTATTAAAGACGACTCCTACGAGAAAGCCATCTACCCTTTGTTGTTTTTGTTTTTTGTCGCTGCCCATGTATTGATGCACCCGCGCTCTCCTCCGAAAGCGTTCTGCACCTCACCTTGTTTAGCGAGACCTCCGTGATCGGCTCACAAGGGGACAAGTGACGTTGTCATGAGATGACGTCACCATGTGACGTCACGTTATGTGACGTCATACTGGCGTCAAGGTGTCTTCACGAATTTTGGCGTATGTAACGTGGTGAAGACGTTTTATTACGATGGCATCATCCCACGACCACGACTATTTGCACCACTCGTGTTGAGTAGTCGTGGGCGCGGAACGCCGATGGTCAGTTTAGTCTATGCCTTCGACGAGGAATCCAAGTCTTTAATCTTAATTAGTGACAAATACGGAGAAGATGTGCCCTGGAAGCACGCAGAAGGACTATATACAATCGGACACTGAGGCCGGTGTTCCTCTGACACGCAGTTTTCGTAGACGTGCGGGAAGATCGCAGCCTTTTCAAGTGAAATGTCAATAGGAAGACTGTAGACTAGCTACGGAGATCGCCGAACAACTGCGAACACGGCGATAAAAAACGTAACACTGCTCGCGTGGGCAGGTATCACGGAGAACCAGTTATGAAGCCTTACGCATTTGGCGAAACAAAAGCCAAGACCACCGCGTCGTCCTCTTCTGGCTCGGCCAAGCAGAAGGTCTCCGAGCCGCCCGAACAAGTCTTCGCCTGGGCGGTGCCATCGGTGGGCACAAACACGCACACAGCGTCGCGATAAGGAACGACACGGTCAGGAACGCCCTTGCTGTCGAGCCGGTATCAAGCTCCCGCCTCCTGCAGTCGCCCGTGCAGCCGCTTCTTTATCGGTATTCGGTCGCCGGGAGGAAAAGGCTCGGGCCCTCCTGTGTCTGAGGGCTTTAGGTGCACATGGGTGGCATCAATCGTCCCGTATATACAGGAGTCTGTGGCACCGTGGTCCACCGGTTGGTCGGCGCGAAGCGCCGGAAGAAGATAACCTGGCGTTCGTGCACTTGGTGTCGCGCTGAGTAGCGTGCAGTGTTCTACAAGGCACAAAGGGACAAAGCTTTAGAAGCGGTTCTGCTAGTTCTTCAATATTTGTCCGCGTAAAGGCTATAGTATAGCTGCATAAAACGCCCCAGCATTGCTGTTCGGAAGCAACAAATCTAAATGACTTGTTTAGCTATCAGGGATATCCGACACGGCACTATCAACCTGTTCAGACGTATACGAATGAATCATGATTAACGATTGATTGATATGTGTGGTTTAACGTCCCCAAACCACTATATGATTATGAGAGACGCCGTAGTGGAGGGCTCCGAAAATCTTGACCACCTGGGGTTCTTTAACGTGCACCCAAATCTGAGCACACTGGCCTACAACATTTCCGCCTCCATCGGAAATGCACCGCCGCAGCCGGTATTCGAACCCGCGCCCTGCGGGTCAGCAGCCGAGTACATCAGCCACTAGACCTTCGCGGCGGGGCTCATGATTAACGAACATAACGTTCATAAGTGTTGATAACTTGAGTTTGTTGGTATATTGTGCCTAGAAAAGAGGGCAAAAAATTGATATATATAGTTGTAGCCGTCTTCCACCGTTTGTCCGACCTCGCTTTAGTAGGACACCACAAGCAAGTGAACAGGCTTCCACAAAATCACGCACGCGAAATGCGCTGTTGCTCGCTCTAGCGATCTCATCCTGTGATTATGTTTGCGGCCAGTGCATTCGTTTGACGTCATGGCGCGAAGCTTGCGAATGCCTGATTGCGTCACAACCGGGTGACGACTGATCACACTCCAAGATTACATACTGTAGTGATTGGCTAACGGGAAAACCGCTGAAAATTGAGCAACGTCATTCTAAATGAAAAAAGGCGCTTGAAGTCGGTCGTCCACCCTGTGTGAGAAGCACTTCAACTCAACTTTCGCAGTACTGCACAGTATTAATGGCGGGCAGTACAGCGGCGATCGGCCAGTGACGCCTCGCTCGATGTCCGGGTCGTCCACTTGAGCGCCACCCTCTCGCACCATTTCGCTGCATCCGTGCCAAGTTCGAAAGTGACCGAAGCGCGCACCTCGAGAGAACAAATCCCTCAGGCTCACCTCTTCCCATTGTGCCTTTACATAACGCTCCATTGAAGTCGAGGTGTACGTAGTATATCGCAATATACGGCCCAGAAGGGAAACGGTGCTTTGCCGGAACGCAGTACATGAGAACACACCGTCACTGTGAAAAAGGAGATTTCTTATTATTTTTTTTTCTACGAGAGATACGTACGACGGGGACGACCAGGAGATGGCACTGTGGGTTCAACATAGAGGAGGGAAAAAAATTATACGACAGAGTGAGAGATCGAGATGGCTTTCTGGGCCAGGTTTGTGCTGGGTTTTCAGACGTGGCGTTCCTCAAGGGCTGGCAACAAAGTGTACAGTGACGGAAAAAGCGATAGGATTACACTTCCGATGGCGGGCGGATCAGACGTGCATCGGCTTCGTACGTAAAAGCCGCGACCATGTTTCAAAGAGCCAGGTTTCAAAGAGCGATAGAGATCAGAAGTTTATGATTTTACGGGACGTTCTGCATGGTGCATGATGCTTTCGTGTTACGGGTGACTTGCTCGATTTGTTGCTGTATACTTGTTTTCGTTTCTCTCATTCCATTTTCTTTACTTTTCTGTCTCCCATGTCCCCTTCCCCAGTGGAGGGTAGAAAACCAGATACTTGCTTTCCGGTTAACCTTCCTACCTTTCTTCATAGCATATATATCTCTCCTTGTCGCGCTGCCTTGGAAGTGCGTAACATGTCATAACGCTCCTTGTTCTATTGCTAGGAAATAATCCAATAGATTAAGAGCAAATGGATACGCGGAGAACCAGAGAAAACAACCGGACGTTCCGTTTTCGTTCACCAAGTGTATGCAGTCACCGCTGCCCTCACTTTCGAACTCGCGACTGCTTAAGCAAATATGAAGCAACCTATATTTACGTGGATTGGCACAGAAGTTCACCTGTCGTTGGGAGCAGCGGAGAAGTTTCGAATGCATAAGGGAGCCTGTCAGTTCTTATTATTTTTATATTATCTTTAGAATTATTCAACAAGAAGACACAAAACAGTTTTCATCTCTACAGGGCATAATTACAGTGCGACTACTCCGTAGAACTATATATGATGCACTGATTATGGCTTAAACGCCTCTGTCGTAGTTAGGTGCCACGGCCTTGTGAACAGACACTAATGAAAAGCATTCTTTGCTGTGCGTTTCCAGGCGGCTGTATACAGTCTGTATATATCGTGAGGCATCCGTTCCAATTACACTTAAACCAGTACATGTGGTATACCACATGTACTGGTTTGTTTGTGGTGCATGTGGCATACACATGTACCCACGTGTGTGCGTGTTTTTCCGATGGGTATACCAATTGGAAAAAAACACGCATGGAAGAAGACAATGTGCTGTGCGTTTCACATGAGATCTTACGATAACTTTTATTGCACCACAATACACGACTTTAGTTCTTCGCGTAATCAATTAGGTTGGAAGTTTGAAGATTATTACCGCACAACTGTATAAATAAAGTTGCTGGGTCGTTAAAGATAGAAATACGCGGATCCAAAACGAAAGGAAATAACGATTAAGCAACTTATGGACAACAAAATGGCTGAAGAAATGGCGAGAGAAATGGTTGGCATCGATTTCCCTAAAACGTGGTATGGTTCTATGCGTCGACCTGTCTCCTCTATAACTTTTCTTCTCCTCTCTCCCCTTCCCCAGGGCAGGGTAGCCTACCAGGGCTCAGCCCTAGTTAACGTCCCTGCCATTCTCCTTATGTTCTCTCTCTCTGTCGAGCGGACCTCTCGTGAAGAGAGGACTGCACGGCGCACATCCATGATATTTTTTTTCCTCATTTTTAAGACGAAATCCTTCGGTGTCCCATCAAACGTGGGAAGTTATCCTCGGCGTCAACATGAGTGATGCAAAAAGGGGTATATTCATCACATCACATTGTCGCTTGAAGAAAGTTGTGCCAATCGCGGAGGCACTGCTAAAACACGTGAGTGGCGGAAAGCTTGCAATTCCCCCGATCTCGGGGGCACTGTAAAACTACGTTAGGTGTGCGAAGCCTTTGCGTTTGCGGGTGTAGATAAGTATTATCACATGAGAATGATACCGATATATCTGAGGCAAGTGCATAAGGAACCGTGTGACTTTTTTCACTTTACAACTGCTGGTTTTCATTTTTGATAACTGATGTAAAATAAAGCGTTCTGACTTGTCACATTTAATTCCTTGCACTGAAAGCCACACTATAGATATAAATTTTATTAGCTAGACAAGAAATCCATAGGAAGATTCCAAAGTGCGTGACTGTGAAAGGGAAATCGGAACGACCCCGGCTGATGTAGTTTGTCGTGACACTGAGTCATTCGTGTCAGCTCGCTCGATCGTGGGATACCTTCCAAGCTACAATATGCCAATGCGTAGGTTACCCAAGCCCCGTCGAAGTTTGGGAATTTTCTTGAACGACACGCAAAGCACCTCTCGCTCAAGTTGTCACCTCAATACCCATGGATACCTTCTCTTCATCCCGCCGGTCACCGTCGCAACTATGGCGGACGCCCTCCTTCTGGCCAATCAAGAAACGATGTCTGCGGGGTGAGAGAAGTTTCATGAATATCGATTAAGATGTACGTGGCATTGCAGTCACATACCGCACGCAATTATTGATGTAGGCGCGAAACGAGGATAATTTATTCTTTCGGGGAAAAACAAAGAGGGGTAATACTGACAGATAGGCGATGGTGCTACTGTAAAATTCTGCTAGCCAACTCACGTTTAGGCCCCGCCGCAGTGGTCTAGTGGCTAAGGTATTCGGCTGCTGACCCGCAGGGCGCGGGTTCGAATCCCGGCTGCGGCGGCAGCATTTCCGATGGAGGCGAAAATGTTGTAGGCCCGTGTGCTCAGATTTGGGTGCACGTTAAAGAACCCCAGGTGGTCTAAATTTCCGGAGCCCTCCACTACGGCGTCTCTCAGAATGATATAGTGGTTTTTGGACGTTAAACCCCACATATTAATGAACTCACGTTTAGATTCGTTTAGAACTAAAGAGTAATCGACATCCGTGCATCTGGCGGATGATTGTCACTTTAGCCCGCGCAGCGGAACATGCGATGCGGTATGCGAAACAGCCGAAGACATCCGCGTTGTTATGCCTGCGAGTCCACATCGAACGCCCATGCCTCTGAAAAAGGCAATCTGTGTCAAGGCCAGCCCGCGAGCCCACCTGACGCGAACAACTCAACGGCGTCATCACGAGGCGGCGCCTCTGTCGGGCGACGCACAGCGAGCCACCTCAGCCAACGACCCCGTTGCAGCAATAGGCGCCTTCCTGTCTGGCGAGTCTTACGCAATGCGTGGCGACGTCACTCGTCCTTGGGTGCAGCCACGTGCAGTGCAGCGACTGCGTATTTGATGAGAATGACGCGGCGACCCCATTGGAGGATTCTGACCTCACGACCAGCGGCGCTTCTGGTTGGACATTTGGTTACTCTAAGAATCCACCCGGTGCATATAAAAAAAAAGTCCTGCGGTGTGTCGCGAGAGTAGACCTATGTGTTAGAGAGGAGAGCTCGGCTCTTCGGGTCTGTAAGTTGTCCGCCCCAGTGCCGAATTTGTAACGCCTCTGTATATATGCTGTACATAAACCTTGTTTAACGCACCGTCGTCTCGTCCGCTCGTCTATCAGCTCTGCGCAGAAGCAGTCGCGAGCTGAGAAACCTACGCCACCAAACGGCTGGCGACCGTGTCGGCAAAAGATCGGAGCAGTGGCGCCTTCGGGACCGTGTTGGCGTCCCCGTCTTTCGTAACAGTGGAGGTCAGCGGCGAGATTCGTGGCGCCCTTCGTAACGTCGTCGGAGGCGCGCTTCGTAACAGCGTCGACGAGTAGTCTGCGTTCTTCGCGCTGCGTATGCGCGACATAAACTTCTACGTAAACACGACAGCGACGAAAAAAATCGCGCACATCCACGGATATTCGTCGTTTTCTACGCGTGCAACTTCGACAGCCGAGTAAACGCACTTAGAACGCTGTATATATAACTTCCTTTTTTATGCAAGTTCTCCGCTCGTTTCTATCTGCACCACAGAAGACACATCCGCAACGGCAGGATGAAATATGTCAGTCATTGGGCATTTGATGATACGATGTTGTCGCTCCCGGCAGCCCGTGAGTGTGACTCACTCACGGCGCATGCTGTCGAGCCTATGCGGTTGTATAAGAATGGCGCGAATTGCATGCTCGTATAGTTGCTCAAGCTTCCGGATCCCCGTGCCCTTTTTCTTCGTCTCTCTCTCTCTCTCTGTCGTCTTCTGCATGTTTTGTCCAGCTTCGAGCGGCATATACCCCGCGTCTTTTGCTGCGTCGGTTCTTCCTGCTTCGCTAGTGTGACGCGACTGGTGGCAACACGGCATTGTCACCGTCGCAACATCCGGCGACTGTCGTCAGGTGTGTGTTCATCCGCGTCCGGGTCGCAGCTCCTCAACGTGACCTCCACCGCGAGGAAGTTGCAACTTGGGAATTCCGTCGGTCTCGTGCTCCACCTATCGTTTCGGTTCGATTACGTCGACAGGGAAGTGCGAGCAACGGAACGAACAAAGCGGGATGGCGAAACACTCCAACTGCGGTTCTCTGAGCCGGGCGCAGAGTTTTGCTCGTACAACGAGCACTGTAGAAGGGGGACGTGTGCGCACCCTTGCCCGCAGGGCTGACAGACCATGGTTGCGGGCGGGCGAACACATCCACTATGTTCCTTGTATCACCTTCCTGTACCCACAGTTTGCGTGCTTACATACATGTTGTTTCTGAAACGTTGGCGTTTCTTTATATCGTCGTTTACACTTCTGTAAAGAGAATTCACGTCAGTGAAGACCACGCAAACAAGAGAATTCGCATATCACGCCTCTCTTATGTCGGTAAAACAATCCAGTAGGTAGAGCGCATACATTTCTGATTGAGGGATTTTTCCTTGATGCCCTGCACTAATATCTCTCTTTCTTGTCCCTGCAGCGTCATTTTTCACTGATAACAGTGCCAGGCTATTAATAAAACCAACGCGGTCCCTTACGTTTTCTCGTAAGACGACTGTAAAGTGATAGCAATCTTCATATTGTTATCCTATTATTTTTAACCTGAACGATTCGGCCTGTCCCATGCATTCCGATCCACCCCGACATTTTTCTTCTAAGCTTTATCGTTCAGCACAGCGTCGAAATAACTCAGAACCGCCGGCGTAGCCGTCAGTGCGGAGGGTTTCGGTTTCGGCACACTCTCGCTTGGCTTCTCGCTTCGAACGACAGGCGGCGCCACAAAGACAGCCGCTTCCGCGTCTGCCGCGGCTCCGCTTTCGATTGCCCAACGCCGCTCGACACAAGAGCGTCGCACGCTAAGCAAGGCGGCTTGCATCTTGCGTTTGCCAAGAGCGGTTACACCCTGGCCAGGAGACACACCTGGAGGAAACCAGACGCTTGAAATAATTGTAGAAAGCAAGAGTGCAGTCCCTTGCTACGTAAACGACGAAAGCGTTCCTAGACGCTTCGGTTATCCAAGTTAGCTGTCTAACATAAGTGAAAATTTTGTCTTAATGGCGCAAGATGAAGCCAGTGTTTTCTTTTAGGGGCGAAGCTACTAAAGTCGTGGATCTGTCCATGCCTTGTACTGTACAGAACTTTCAGCTGGAAAGCAACACTTTCAATGCAATACGTTCCTTTCTTGCAAATAATTACATTGACACTATATAATATCTCGCGCATGCCTATGAGTGTCAGCTATAGAGAATATGTCGGTGTACGCTAGGCATGGCGGTTTGTAACCACCTCATATTTTCTCATATTTTCTCATATTTTTTTTCGGTCGTGTATTGAATGATTTGTGCAATTATATATCTATAGTGTACTCTATGTAAATTACAAAGTTATGTTAATCTGTATGCATGTATTATGAAGGTAATCTATATGTACTGGGCTATTTAGTACATCCGTTGGTGTATATTTTTCTTTTGTGTATGGTTTGTACGCAAGACGTGGTTATTTGTAGTGGGCTCACATTTTCCTTCGGGTCCTGTACTAAGTGATTGATCTGTTCAGTACATATTTTTTTCCTTCTCTTGTTGTTATTATTGTTGTTGTCTGTTTATGTACTGAGAACACCGTTGCACGCTGGTGCCAAAACGGGGGCCCGCAGCTTCGTCAAGCTATCCTTGCGATGGCTTTTTCTGCCGGCCTCCGGCATTGTGTACTATGTACATGATGTCAATAAAGTTCACTGTTCATATCTCTCGTGGTACGTGACCGCCTAGTTGTATGATGCGCGCTCTAGTGTGATGGGAGCGGGTGGACAGACAGGCAGACGGAAGGAAGGACGGACGGACGGACGGACGCTTCACCCCACTCTCCATTATTAACTCCGTGGATATGCTGCCTTTTAGGGGCGAAGCTCCTTATAGCGGCACCCGTTCGTCCCCCGTAGTATGTAACAAGTATAACATTTTGACCTCCAAGGTGGTGCCGGTGAGAGACTTCTTCTGTGCGTTGTTGAACAATAAAAATAGTGTTCAATGTACATGTCAATGGCTGCTAATGGGGAATGAGAGACAGGAGCATTTGGCTTTTAGTTAACGCGCAGGCTGCGATCACCATTAGCAGTCATTGGCATGTACATTGAGCACTATCTGACAAGAAAGGGTTGCTACGTTATACTCGCTGGGTGTAACCTCCTTAGATTTAGTAAGGTTTAGCGAGCGTTGATCCGCAGTGCCATGAATACAATGAACTTGTATATAGCATGATGAACTCGAGGTGGTTAAAAATGGGAAGTAGATACGAAGCGCAAGCCATAAGAAAGTAAAAGCCGAATTTTCCGCCTCTCATTTCCCATTAGCAGCCATTGGCATGTACATTGCGCACTATCTGACTGAAAAAGTTTTCTACGTCATACTCGCTGGGCGTAACCTCCTTGGTTTTCGAAAGGTTTAGCGAGCGTTCGGCCGCAGTGCCATGAATACAGTGAACTAGTATATACCATGAACTCGAGGTGGTTAAAGGTGGGAAGTGGACCCGAAGCGCAAGCCGTAAGAAAGTGTGCGTGTGCCACCTCTCGTTTAGTCCTTGGAATGTCCGCTGGATGGCGGTGCTTCTATATGGGGAATATATGATGAAAAGATGCGAGATGGTGGTACTTGGAGTGTTGAATAGATGGACTAACAGACACATAGACAGATGCATGGATGGACGCATGAACGGACGCAGGGGCGGCTGCATGGACGAACGCAGGGACGGACGCACGAACAGACACACGCACGGACGGGCTGATGGACGCATGGACGGTCACACTGACGGACGCATGGACGGACGGAAGCAAGAACGAATGGACGGACGTATTCTTCGCCCCACTCTCCATCATTCACTCCGTGGATATGCTGCCATTTTTTTAACAGGCACAAGGTGGGGTTGTATCAAGTTCCTCTTTACGTGTGTTAGTGCGTGTGTATGTGTAAGCGTCTACACATATATACGCAATGTATTGATATCGGGGAAGGGGGGTTGTTAAATACCCAAACCCCCCTGGTCACGGCCTGGGGGGAGGGGGTCGGAAGTGGCTGGGGGACTGTTAAACTGGATTACCTGTGAATTAAGACTGGGATGCACAAGAAATAAGTTTCGTTGTAATAAAGAAAACGGAAGCTTTCTTTAGAAAGGGCCGTTTCATACTGTACATGTCTATAACAACGCTGATTGGTTCTGCTTAGGTATGCAGCCCAGGGGGGACGGCAGGGACAAAAAAGGGGGAGGGGATTTAGCCCTTCTTTCTCTATGTTTCGCAACCGAGACGTCTGGACCAAGCTCAGATTAATGACGCGAACAAAAAAACTTAGGAGACTCCGATATAGGAAATTGTCAATTATCACAGAGCACACTACTACACTGCATTTATTTGTTTTTCACTACAGCGCAAGCTAACGAATGACTATTAGTGTTGATATCGGGCACTGCTTGACTGCGCAGCAGCGCCACATTCAGGGTTTGCGCCCAATTTCACCGCGCCTGAGTCACCGGCATCAATTTCATTCGCGCCACAAGCGCTGCCGTCTACCGAGTGTGACTAATGCGTAATGTCATTTGTACTGCCTAACTTCTTCACAACGATGCCTAAACAACGATTGTTTATGACTGCAAATCGCGCATGATGCTGCCCCCGCTTGGCCATTTGTTTTCCTTTCATTCTTATTTTTCTTAATTGTCTAGCAAAGTCACATAGGTCTACGCTAAAGACAGAAACAATAACTTGAAAGCGCGACCATTTTTATCGCAGCTTTAAATTATGGCAGTTACAGTGGACGCCTGAGCAACGACACTAAAGAAACGCAATTAGTAGGATGACCTTGTTTTTTTAATTAGGTGCGCAGGAGCAATTTACGAAGAACTTAGTTCGAGACACAAAGGCGTTAGCGAAGTTTTCTTAGTCAGGCCTTTCTATTCAATTTAAAAATAAACAATACCACTGGAACTCAGAATTATGTTTTAACGGGATGTTTCGAATACATACATACCGATGCGTTTATAGATATGAGCAAAAAGACGAAAAAATGTTGAGACCTTAATGTTGCTTCTTAAGGTCGTCAGAATTTTCTATTTAGTTTATAAATAAACAATACCACTGGAACTCAAAATTATATTTGGACGAGATGCTCCGAATACACACCGATGCGCTTACAGATATGAGTAAAAAGAAGAAAAAATGTTGAGGCCTTAACGTTGCTTCTTAAGGTTGTCAGAATTTTCTATTTAATTTACAAATAAACAATGCCACTAGAACTCAAAATTATGTTTTAACGAGATGTTTCGAATACATACCGATGCATTTATAGATATGAGTAAAAAGAAGAAAAAAATGTTGCTTCTTAGTGTTGTCAGAATTTTCCATTTAAATACAAATAAGCAATACCACTGGAACTCAAAATTATTTTTGAACGAGATGTTTCAAATGCACACCAATGCGTTTATAGATATGAGTAAAAAGAAGGAAAAAAAATGTTAAGGCCTTAATGTTGCTTCTTAAGGTTGTAAAAACAAGCAGAAAATAAAACTGCATGATACACTTCAAAGTACGCACTTGCGATAAGATAAGCTGTAGTTGAAAACCGTACTTATATTTTGACGCCTAAATGCTGTTTCACACGCCGCGATTGCATGCAGCGGAAAAAAAAAAAAATCGTTCCGTTCGCTCCAATCGCTATGTTCGCAACCGTCGCTAATGGCAGTTTCGTTTCACATGGACCGCGAACGGTCCGCCATTTTCACTCTGCGACTGGAGCGGTGTTTTCTTGCAACCGCTCATTGTGACAGACACGAATGTAATGTAAATAATATGTGCATTATGATATCATGAAGTTACCGTGAACGGTGACGAAGGGCTTGCTTGTTTCGTCATTCCAGTCTGAATTCATCTTAAAATGCACAGCATCGGTCATTATCAAAACAAACACGTCGACTCTATTTCGACGGCTTGGCCGGACCAGCCCTATTTCGACGGGTCCCGAGCAAAAATCGCTCCCGCTGCTGCGATCAGAGCGAGAACTTCCAACATGTTGGAAGCTCGCCGCGAACCGCTGCGGCGGGAGCGAACTGCCCCTTTTTTTTTTCGCTGCGAGCGAATTCGCAGCCTGAAAATCACTACTTTTTTGTGTCATGTGAAACGGCCTTAAAACGCATTCGATGGTTTCACAGTGACAACGTTTCCTTCCGTTAGCTTTTATGTCGTTGGTTCTTTCGTCATCATGCCTACTCCACCTCCCCAATCAGAATTTGTTTCCAGCACGTAATGATGCAATCTCAACCATCGGCAACCATGTTAGTCCGAATTTCAGCATATCCTAGAAAGTATGAGTGCGCAGACGAGAATGAAGAGAAACCTGTTCCTTGGAGGGTTTCTCCTCTTGGGATCGACGCTCAAAATATCAGCCAGTTGGGCCGGCTTTCACACTTCGAGCACCCTTCAGTCTCATCTCTAGAGATAACTATGTTAAATCCGGAACTGATTGGCTACGCGTTTTCCCCACTCCCTGCAAGTGTTGCCAGTCAAGAAGGGACAAACTTCCCGCGCCCACAATCATTCCTAGGCGATGGAGAACTCGTCGTGCCCATATGGCTCACGTAGTCACATGCACCCAGCAGGTACACGTGACCCGCTCGTGCTTGGCCCGCATCACGCGTCTATTCGAGTACTGCCTGAGCGATTTGAGTTTTCTGTTCAAACCAGCTGTCCCCCCAGCTTGTGGCGCAGGGTCGCCTGGAGAGGCGTTAATCACAACGGTGCCGCAGTCGACGGGACCCTCGTTTAGGCTTCCGACCATCATCTGACGCTTTTCGTTTTTCTCCAGCTGGTTTTCTACCCGTTGCGACTGCTTATCAGGCCGAACTCCCTTCTTTCGCTGCCGCGTCGACAACGCGGTGAAGCCGTGCGACTCCCCCTCCGCACTGCCGCCGCACATCCCCAGAGGCAACGGCGGCCACCACGATGAACTAGGCACGCGCGCCAACCTCCGGTTGCCGCCTTTGACAGGCAAGGAAGACGACCTTGAACCGAAGTCGTGCTGTCAGACCAGCTGGCACCTTCCGGTGTACACAGTGGACCACCGAGTGAGGAAAGGAGAGGAAGTGGTCGGTAAGAAGTTGTCCACGGCTTGTCAAGATGACCCCTATCGGAAAAAGGTCCCTACGGCAACGGGTCAAACGCGGGGAGGGGCGCCACGTGGTCGATCGTTTTTCCGTTAGCCCGCGGCCGCATTTCCCTGCTGCTCGGTGTCCAAACCTGTTCTTTCCCAGCCGCCCTTTGCAAAGCACGCCGCTCCTGTTTGGCGAAGCGAGATAAGCGGCTCGTTGAATTCAGATAAGCGAGCGCCCGCAATCCGCTCTCCAGCTCCCTCTCGCGTGCGAACGAAGATATGGCACGTTGAAACTACAGTGTACGACTCTCATAACTTTCGAGGAGCAGCGATTTCTTTTTCTTTCAAGTGTGACAAGTGGTTTCTAAAGCGCAAACTTTTTTTTTCTACTGAGACCGGAAGTTTGTGTACTCGATGGTGCATATCTTAACTATTCCAATGTATAAGTTGAGTCATTAGCGGAAACTGGTTACCTTCTTGGCAAGTGATTATCGGGCTTAATCCTGCTCTAGTAATGTAGTCTTACGGGCACTGGTCGAGGTGGTGTGGCTGAAATTATTCTAACGTTGCTTTGCGACCTTCAGTCAAGTTTTATGTGGAGCTTACACATCGTACTGTTACTGTCCGATTTTTCTACCATTTCTTTCCTCTCTATCCTTCAATTTACCCGTCCCTTTGCCACGTGTAGAGTAGTCAACTGGCTAACCTTCCCACGTTTTCTTCTGTACGACTTCTTACTCCCTAGTACCATACGAAAACACCTTGTGTAGCCAGCGACTTAACGTCGCGCTTCAGGTTTGCTGGCAGGGGGGAATGAAAAGCAGGTCACTGTACATATTCGTTTTATTCCATAAAATCTTGCTTGGGTGTCACTGTATCAATAACGAACTGTGGAACTTGCAGGATGGTGTAAACAGCAGCACTTTGCAAGGATGCAACTTTAAAAAGACAAGTCCATTTGTTACGTCGGCACCTGCACCTACCCTGTGTTTACGAATTTCTCATCACTAGCTTTCATCCTGCTTTTTTTTTCCTTTCAGTGTATTTCTGTACGATTTCGTGTGGACGCCAGATTGTCGCTCAAGGTCACGTTCGCTTGATACATACAAGTCTAGCCCCTTATAGGAAGCCTTGGTACTTTGACGATCTATGACAAGTCACCGTAAACAAACCATTTCTAACTATTTCCGCACAGAGGAAAATAAAAAAAAAAGGGACCCAAGTTTCCCGTCGTGACTCCCCGCCATGTTCATCGTTAGAAGCTCCGCTTTTTCAACGCTTTTTTCCAACGCCCTTCGCTTTACGTGTAAACAGCCAAACGGACCAGTGTGCTCTGATACGCGAAATCTCGCGCGGATCGGAGGAAACACGTCCCCCGCCGAGGAGTGTTATCGCCGTCGTCTCCGGCGACGGTTGTTATACCGGCGACGCGCACCGCTACAGGAACTGCGGAAAGCGTCTAATTAGGTCCCGACCGTGTACACCGCCGCCGTAGTACGCGCAGAGGCCGGAAACGACTCTCGCTGTGCGACGGGAGCGAACATATACGCTTTCGCGCCGTCATCCATGGTCACCGTTCAATAAGGTACTACCTCGACGCGCAGGGAGTTTTGGTACGAAAATACAAGCCTGTTCCAATCCAACTGAAAGATGTAACTTAGAAGTGTGGCAGCTTGGGCTAGTTGGTATGGCATGACGATAGTTATAGCGCGAGAACAAAACGACGTGTCCTTCTTTCGTGTCCTTCTTGTCTCTGTGTCGTCGTTTTGTTCTCGCGCTATAACTATCGCCAACTGAAAGCTTTACGAACTGCGGATCGTTGATTCGGGTGTGTTCCAGCGAAAGCCCTTACGAGAGCACAACAGCATAGAGTTTCCTAAAATTAACTAGAGGGCACTCTGCAGCGCTGCGATCGTTCAGCGACCATGGGAATGATGGGGTTTTGCCTATAGTCTTCGTATACTTGCGGGCGGCGAATCGCGTACTTGTGGCTTCGTTTATCGCTGTGTTTAGGTTTTGTTTTGAAATAAACATTTAACCCTTTTGAACTTCGTGACCCAATTTGTAAAGGTAAGTCTAAAAAAAAAATGAAGTGGTGAAGCACAATCGATGAACATTTGCCGATTTTTGTTTCGTGAGAAAACAGCTCCAAGCCACACGACACGGAGCCAAAATCAGGCCAGAAGTACGAAGTTTAGACAAATGTGTGTACTACCCATCATTCGCATGCTCGCTGAAGCGCCGTGCGTTGCAGCTCCCTAGCGACCTTACAGCTCCCATAGACACTAGCGCCAGACTTCCCTCTAGTGTACATTAAGAAACTCTATGCACAACAGCAGCCGATTTTGGTGGCTCAGTTGTACGCTGCTGCCGCGGTGTGGGCTATCGCGTGGAATCAGAAGGAAAATCCGGGACCGAGTGGTATTTCAGCCCAAGCGCTCTGCGTGGAACTCAAGAAGCCTACAACAAATCCACGCTAATGCCTGAAGCTGTTCACTAAAAGAACATATATATACAGGCGTGAAGTATAGGGTCAAGAATGACGTCAATAGATGTATTTAATGCGGTACAAGAGTAAAATAACAGCCACGCGTCACACAAGGCAAACTGCGTAACTACCGGGTCTTTTACACCTTCCCGCCCATTAGGAAGGGCTCAGACATTATTTTTCACCGTCTTCATCCACAGCCTCAGCAAAGTGAACATGCGGGATGATATGGGGTATATCCCCACACAATGACGAATAAGGGCACATGCTTCTGTACATCGAAAAGTTATGGCGATTCACGGCCTAGTGGATACCTCGTCGGTATATTCTTGTAATAGCTGTCCCAAGGAAGATTTACAACGGAATGTAGAAAGGTGGCTCTTGCCGCTTTCGCTGTGTCTGTGGGCGCGCAGGCCTGCAGTGTTGTTTTCCCACATCTTTATGAGTTACTTAATTATTGTTCCTTTTTGTGTTTATTTGCTCGTTTTCCTATCTTTCGGTGTTGCTGTATACAAAAGTACAGCCTCCTATGTGCATCATACGTAGAACCTGCGAGGCGCTCACGCGAGACAGGAGACGATGACAGGGCGGTAGAACCCTCTGACTGTTACAGAACGAGCCATGTCGGTTCAATCGTTCGGGTGTACTACGAGAGCGAAGTGTGCAATATGTGGGTTTTACTATAGCCGTTGTACACGAGGCTAAATATTTATTTACCTTCAAAAAAAAATTCAGATTTCCAATTAGCCGTAGCTTGCGAAAACAGGACAAGTGTCTACGTATGTAAAGCATAGCGGCGAATTGAAGAGACGGAATGTTTTGTGGAGGAAAAAAAATAACATTTTGACGAACGTGCCACAATGCCGCGTAAAGACACAAAAACGAAGTTTAGGCTTATATAGGTATACAACTCGCCATAATAACTCGGGGTGAATCAACCATCTCACACGCACCGGCTCGGCAATTCGTAACTTACCTTTCAAAAAAATTTTTGGAAGCTTCCTATAGTGCAGGGTACATCTTTATAGAACGCATGCAATCGCGTATGCATGGGCTGGAATAAAAATAAACTCTGGTACTCTTGACAAAATAAGCTAATATGAGTGTGCAACACATGAAGGTGCAGCAGATCACTGCCGGAATACTGCTCTCGTAGGTTCACTTGCTCATTGGTGCATTAAAATTAAGCTCTCGTATTCGGTTTCCAGAAAAAAAAAATTGTGTCTGAGGAGTCGGAGCAGTTAAGTGATTTCATCACGCTCTAGGCATGCATACACTATCGACAGGCAAGCTACAAACGTTCTTTTCCCTTTCTTCCCCGTGCTAGTAGATTCTTCCCTGCTCGTTTCACATGTTTTTATTTCGTTAAGGACCTTCCAGAGTAATTGACGGTGTGTTTTCAGCCCCCCCTGCACGTCTTCCCTGGGGCTTGTGACGCGCGCTTTGCCGGTGGCGCCACCGCGCCGCGACCTTCTTCGGCCAGCGGGTTACGGCGGTAACCCAGGCAAGGAAGCAACAGCAGAAACACCCGGAGTCAACGCTGCAGCATGAGAGTCGCGCTAACGCCTGGCGCGGGGCGCTGCGCCATTAGACTAATGCCCAAGTTTGGCGGCGCAAGCAGCGCGCTTACACCGTATACAAGCGCAACCGAAGGCGCCACCGCGAGCAGTGGCTGCAGCTCACAGCCGCACTCTCGGATCCCAGACGCGGCAGGACGTCCCGAAGGTTGGCAGGCTCAGCGGGGTGCGATCCCGCCGACCGGCGCTCGCAGTAGGCTCCGGTGTGGCAACGCCGGGCCAAGGAGCGAGATAAAGAAACCGAGGGGGGCGTCAGAGAAGCAAGTGGATACGGCGACAGCGGCTCCATCAAAGTCGGCCTCGCCCGCCGTGGTCTGCGCCGCCGACGTATACACACATCAGACACGCAGCTCGCGCCATAAGCGCGAACTCGGCAACACCCGCGTGCTAAGTGCGTGTGCTATCGCGTACAGTACGCCCATCAAGGAGTATACGTTTACGCGGCGACGTCTTAGTTTGTCCGGCGGGCGGTTCCGTGCCCCGCGAGGGCGGTAGCTAGCCTTTCATGCGCACGATCTTTGCTTGTGTGGGTATTTGTCTGCATAAGGTGATCCGATAACTTTAACTGTAATACGCCTACACCTCTGTTCCGTGGCCCCGCCGCAGTGGTCTAGTGGCTAGGGTACTCAGCTGCTGGCCCGCAGGTCGCGGGTTCGAATCTCGGCGGCGGCGGCTGCATTTCCGACGGAGGCGGAAACGCTGTAGGCCCGTGTGCTCAGATTTGGGCACACGTTAAAGAGCCCCCCCGGTGGTGGAAATTTCCGGAGCCCTCCACTACGGCGTC
This sequence comes from Rhipicephalus microplus, assembly GCF_013339725.1. Lineage (NCBI taxonomy): Eukaryota > Metazoa > Arthropoda > Arachnida > Ixodida > Ixodidae > Rhipicephalus > Rhipicephalus microplus. Next base: position 15,017,541 of record NC_051170.1, read on the forward strand.
TCTCATAATCATATGGTGGTTTCGGGACGTTAAACCCCACATATCAATCAATCAACCTCTGTGCCGTGCTTGCGCGGCGCTCGAATAGAACCATTCTATATATATTGCCTATACTGCACCACTCGAAGGCCAATCGGATGTGGTTCCCTCGAAAGTTCCCGTTATACGGCATGTAACACAGCTGTTGTTGCTTTACAGTGTGGTTCAGAAATGGCGTCGACAGCGACGTTTCCCCTCTTTCGATGACGTCGCGCGTGACATCTCTGCCCAGGTCACGTGACTGAGCTGTTTAAGCGCAAACAAGTTCTATGCCGATGGGGCACGTATCCACTAACGAACAACGATAACCACCAATTCACACTCACGTATTTGAAGCTTGGAGATTGATATATTTTTTTGCCGCACAAAGTATACTAATACTTCAGATGTGGTTTGGAAGGTGAGAAAAACATCTTCTAAGATACTTGCCATTTAGTGGTGACAGTCATTCAGGCATGAGTTGACAGGTGCGTGTCCTTTGATAAGACTGCGCGCGACAAGGATGTATAAATGTCATGACCTTAATAATGCGAAAGAGTAGAAGGCTCCCTTTATCCGTTCTAGTTCATACGCACTATATACATCTCTTGATGAAAATACGACGCGTAAGCTCTCTGAACACTGAAGAGTTCGCAAGCAGGTTAGTGCCGCGAGACTTCAGGACAAATCGATCGACTGCCACAAAAAACGGACGAGATTTTTTTTTCACATGATGAAGTTGAATTTGATGCCTTCGTTAACGAGTTATCTAATCTCAATTGCTCCAGAGCGTCGCCCACGAGCTATACATCCTCTTAAAATACTGGGCAGAGACGCGGACATCTCGGCTGTCTCAACGGGCGAAAATGAAGTTACGTCGGTGATAAAAGGACGCTTTAAGAAATGTGGAAAAAAATAAAATAGTATAAGAGCTGCAGGCAAGACGGGTGACGGCAACGCTGTGAAGTTTCTTCGAGTTTCTCTTCCCTTCGTCTCATCTCTTTCGTGTTTGCTTTTTTTTTGAGGTCTGAAACATGGCGACCGTTATGCACACAAGCCCGTGTGAAGAGGCAGCAAAGCGGCCGGCAAGATGTCCGCCAAAGGCGTCCTGGAAATCTTTAAGCAGGGCTGCCAATTAAGCTAAAGATAACGAGGAGGCGCGAAGTGGCCGATCTGCCCTGTCTTTTCACACATATACTCTCGCCTTTCTTGCAGATAGATAGAAGCTATGCCATCCGGCAGCCTGATGGAAATGGATCACCCTCGGGAGCAACGTATACGGAAAGAAGATTTTTGCATGCACGGCGTCACGCCCACCCGAGAGTGATAAGGCGTATCGCACAACCTTTTTTCTTTCTTTTTCTGTCGCGTTGATGTTAAGCTACCACGTCTTGAGTGAAAGTGGAAGAAAGGATAGCCAAGAAAACGAAATGTATTTTTCTTTCTTTACAATGAACTTCAGCTCAGGCTTGTATATAGGAGAGGCTTCCATGCGCACGGCTCTTGTTTCTTTAAGGACCTACTTGCTCACATTTAGGCGCGCATTGAAGAACCCCAGGTGCCATGGTCGAATTCTGGACCCCCCCCCCCCCCTTTTCTCTACATCGTCTAGTAATTATATCGCGCTTTCGGAACGCAAACTCCTACAAACATTATTACTACTACTTCCTTCCAGTGCTGCAAGACCTACAGGTTGTGACACCTAACTATCAAACTTTAACCGGAACTAAACGCCTCAAATTATTAAGCCATCTTTTAGTGATAGTAGCCATAATTTAGACAATATCATCTATGGCTTAGCCCACACTGCCAACATTAACTAACACCGAATGCAGGCGAGAAAAGAGAAGGAGGTGCGAGAGCCGGCTGGATAACTGAGGCTGATGTCGCTAAGAAAATGCTCATCCACTCAAAAGAGATCTTACTAGTCTGCGTCCGACAGCCTTCTTCACCATCCCAGACTAAATATGTGCAAGATCCACGGAAGTACAGCGCCAAAATAGCAGGCGTACAATGAATCGGAATTGCTGGCTTTTATGAAGCACGTGTTTGGTTAACGTTAACAGATTAACCATCCACAAAGCCACACACACACACATAAAAAAAATGTTGTCTTCACCGTGCTGCATGCTTTTAGTGAGGCGGAGTATAGAGCGATTTCGCGAAGCCTTTCGTCCATTAGAACTGTTTGTTAATGACCGGCCGTCTTCGCTGGTGAATGGGCCAAAATATGATGGACTGGCTTCTATGTGACTAAGTTCTACCGAGTAAGAATCTTTATTTCCGTGAATACGTCACGAGGCATACCGGCAACATCGGAATGAAGTATATGTTTGTTTCATGTGCTCACAACATTGTGAACATGCCACGACCTCGCCCCTCTCTCTTGAAGCTTACTTTCGACATGCTCGAAACTCATTCGAAGCCCATTCGAAGTTTATCCAAGCTAAATCATCATATCCTCGCCAGCAAAAAGAGATTGTTCAGCGTACACGACCACATAGTTGATTGATTTTCAACTTACGCTTATAGTTGCATATAGATGCCAAAATCACGATATGAATATGAGGTATGCTATATAGAGACGGACTCGGAATTAATTTCGACCATCTGGGGCCCCTCACCCTATGCCTCTTACGGGGCCTGTGAGGTATTCTCAAATAAATAAATAAATAAATAAATAAATATGTGGGATTTACCGTCCCAAAAACCACCATATGATTATGAGACACGCCGTAGTGGAGGGCTCCGGAAATTTCGATCACCTTGGTTTCTTTAACGTGCTCCCAAATCTGAGCACACGGGCCTACAACATTTCCGCCTCCGTCGGAAATGCAGCCGGCGCTGCCGGGATTCGATCCCGCGACCTGCGGGTCAGCAGCCGAGTACCTCAGCCACTAGACTACCGCGGCGGGGCACGACCACATAGTTGGACCACGAAAAGAGACAAGCGATATAAGAGCTGGTTTGAAGACAGTAACGTTGTCCACTTGCAACAACACTGCGAAAGAGACACGGGAGACTGAGCATAAATGTTCACACTGGCACACACATTACAGAATCCCAAGTTTATGATAAGCAAGAAGAACGATGTTAAAAAAACGATGTAAATAATACAGAGAAAGATGAGTGCCCGATATAGTGATACGTTTCTCTCGGGCATCTATTGTTCAACGCTATCGAGCACCACAAAAGGTATATGGGTCCACCTAGGTTACATATCCCCTCCTTCATCAGATCATCCCTTTTCTTTTATATTAAAAAATATCGCTTCTACTTTGTTATCTTTTCTCCTTTTGTTATTCATTGCATCTTCGCGCGGCAGCCGAGATAAGCAAACACCGTTCACCCTCCCCCACGCGTACTCGGATAATGAACGGTAACATACTAATCTGCTCGGCAGCCGTGACGGCTCACAAATATTCATAACGGACACCATTAATGACCACATATCCGCGGCATGAAATTGTAATTACGGCCAGCCGCCGTCTCCCCCGCGCAGTTGTCTTTCGGTCGCGATATACGTGGAACCCACGCACTTAGGCGCTATAGTTCGCTGTAACCGGGCCTTCAAGGTTTTCCACCTGCCACGCGAAATAAACGTCGCAACCGAGACAATCGACTCAAAGAAAAGAAAGAAAATCTGTCGCGAGAAAGGTGGGAGAAGAGATGGGAGAAGAGCGATTAAAAAAAAAACAAGAAGAAGCCGGGCTTAAAAAAGCATGCCGGCAGGTCGACAGACAAAACAAACAGTACCGAAACAAAGCGCGTTGCTTATATATAGATGATACACGGGTGGTACCTTTGTGCAGTTCACTCTTCCAGTAAAGTTGTGTGTATTCTTTCTTTTTTTGTTTTGCAATATTTATTGCAGTTTTTTTTTCTAAACGTTGAGCATCGCCGCGAGGCAGGGGACCCAACCACTAAGCGTATTTATGCACTGACATCGGCAGGCTTTATATTTATGCTCGGCGCAAAGCGGATGTCATTGAAGAGAGAGAGAGAAGGAGGGGGGGGGGGGCTTGCGATTTCTTTCATTAAACAAATGAGAGGTGGGCCACAAAGGAAACAACGCCAGCACCGGGGAATCCTTGGTTCCAAGCGCCACCGTAAGCACCATATAGTCACGTGTTCAATATTTATATACTTTTTTTTGTTAATTCATTCGTCGCGTTCTGCAGACAATGAATCATTATTTGCGGTTCGTTAAAAAAAGGTGTCTTGCTCCCCCGCAACCGTTATATGTGCGCCTCAACAGTATTTGGAGGATCTTTTTTTATCCACTTATCATTCTTTATGCATCGCCGTCGTTAATCGTGATAAAAACGTAAGAGCGCACAATGAACAGCTTTCGGGTCTTTTTTACCATCACCTCACTTTCGGTTTCATTTTCTCGCTCGGAAAAATAAACAGTGTTCAAATGGCACGCATATGTGCGTGGCATTTGAACACTGTTTCATAGCATTGTCACAAGCGTATACACGCGTGTTACAATGCTAGGAATCGAACGCCATTTTCAGGTGGACGATACGTTTTCGACGAACGTTTCCGCGCTCACCTTTACTCTGTGCCCAGGTTGTCAGTGTCGCGCATATGGTGTAAACGTAACCGGCAGTTTGTAGCAAGTGGTATCAACGAGTACGCACGCCTCTTGCCGAGTTTAAAGCGAACGTGCGCAGATAAAAGCCATGACCAAAGATAGTGCGTGAATTAGACTGTGAACACGATTCGACAATATTTGAGTGGTTTTACAATATTCAAGGGGCACGTTTTACGAAGGGGCGTAACCAATGAGGTGACGGCCATACCAGCGATACCGCCATGAACTATACGATACAACATGCCACCCCCCAAAGATATTACCGACGCTTATAGTTGTATATAGATGCCAAAATCAGGATATGATTATGAGGTATGCTATAAAGTGAGGGACTGGGAATTCATTTCGACCATCTGTGGCTCTTTAGTGTGCATTTAAATCTAAGCATATGGCTGTTATTTGCATTTCGCACCGTTCGCCATGCGACCGTCGTGGCCGGGGATCAAACCCGCTACCTCAATGTAATAAGGGCTGCAGCGCGAGCACGAATGTGCTAGAAGAAACAGACAAAGTCGAGGTACGGAAGGCAAAAGAGGACAACACGAGCGCTGCACGAAACCAAAGTGGCTGGGTCTTGAGAATAAGGGTCCAAAACAGTAGGACTGCCCTGTGTACTAGAAATGCATTGAAGAAGAATGGCGATTTGGGCTAGTTGGTTTGAATTCATAGTAATAAGGGCTGCAGCGCGAGCACGAATGTGCTAGAAGAAACAGACAAAGTCGAGGTACGGAAGGCAAAAGAGGACAACACGAGCGCTGAACTTTGTCTGTTTCTTCTAGCACATTCATGCTCGCGCTGCAGCCCTTATTACTATGAATTCAAACCAACTAGCCCAAATCGCCATTCTTCTTTTTCCCGCTACCTCAAGCTTAGCAGTGCAAGCATGACATGAAAACAGACAGGGCGAGATTGATACATTAGTGCACTGTAAGTTACTGCTCATCAGCAAATCACATACGCATAGAGAGACGTTGGTGGTATCCCGGCTTCCTTCTTCTTGTGTCCACGTTTGCGCACCCTGTCTCTTTTTATAATAAAACGATCCAACTAGCTCAACTGTATTTTATTCTGAGAGAAAGAGAGAGAGAGAGGCGTCGTACTGATCAATGACCTCAACAAAGCGAGGACGCGTACGCCTTCGTCTGCGCAGATAATCAGTGGCGCCATTTTATCTTGAGGTAAATCTCGCACCGGCCATGAGTGCGCATGCGTACACGCAAAGCAAAAGCCACGCGTCATCAACTCACCTCTTTCGTCGTTTCTGCATTTTTTTTCTTCGCCTCTACAACGGTAACGTGTCGAAAAGGGGTGGGGAGTGGTGCAATTCGGACGGCAATCGTAAGTCCGACAGTCTAATGTAGGAATTCACAGCGACGGTTCAGTGGGGCCAGCAGTATCCCTATAGACATCCATGCGAACGTGACTGCCGCTTTCTGGCAGTATATATCAGCAGAATTCTTGTGTGTTGCTGTCCAGCACCATCTGTTACAGTACGCGTCTTTCTTCCTGCCTCAATAATCAGTCTCTAGATGAAGCTTCGTGCGATCTATGACAGTTGTATCGTTTCGGTGCCGTTGCTCGGCAGAATTTTACATAGGGTGGTCCGGCACATTGGTGGCGAACCACTATACATTCCTGTAAACTACGCTCACGTCATTCATGTTATGAAATTCGCGGCATTGGAATGGCCTCCGTGCAAATCGAACTACTGATTGATATGTGAGATTTAACGTCCCAAAACCACCACATGATTATGCGAGACGCCATAGTAGAGGGCTCCGGAAATTCAAACGAACTATAGTGGACGACAACGTCCTACCAGTAAAGCCCGCACACACGCATATTACACCTTGGGGAGTCAGAAATATATGACACATGCAGCACCAGCAATTACAAATCGTAATACCCCTCCCCTAAACATCGAGTTGCCTTGAATTACTTGAATGGGCAGAAAGATGAGACAAAAAAAACATCACAAAGATAGCAAATAGATTCGCGATGGTACGCACGCACTGTAGTTACATTAACAACTATAGCAGACAACTGTACGATAAAATAGATAGATAGATAGATAGATAGATAGATAGATAGATAGATAGATAGATAGATAGATAGATAGATAGATAGATGATAGCGTGACGACGAGAAGGTGGAGGTCGTATTAAAGGAGGCAGAGGAAGCAGCGGCAGGTCGGTTCTCGTATTTACCACGTGCTCGAGCGTTCCACTTCTTTCCCGTATACTGCCTTGAGCATTAAACGTGCAGATGCGTGTCTGCGCTGTCGTCTTCTTATTCCTCGCAGCGGGCACGTGACATTTGCCTCCCTCCGAAAATGGCATCGTCCCGATGCGCAGCCCAGGCACTCGCACATATGCACTGGCACCCAAACGACAAACGAGAGTTAGCTGGACAGGTATAGGGTTTCATCCGGACGACATGCACGATTTCGGGTGAATGATTCTGGCGGCTGGAACGGCAATCACCGTCGGGAACCACTTCGTAGTTGACGTCGTTCAAGCGTCGGCTGACTCGGTCCGAAGTATCCGTCCAGTTTGTCTGAAAGTCCGCGTCGACGTATTGGGAACCAGACCCTTGTCGATTGGTGTGTATAGACAACTAACTTGTGCCGTAGGTCGTACAGTTACGTATCTAGATGTTGGTGATGACAAATGTGCACGCGAGAAGCTACCGGACTTTCTCGGTGCGCATAGCAAATTCTTCAGCGTCGGCATGAGTGTCGTCCTACTGCATGGTGCGGCAGCAGAACCTACAACGTTGTAGTGACTCCGTAATTGTTGAATAGACTGAATGATGTCATTTCAGTAGTTTCCTGCCGAATGGTATAGGCGAAGGTCACATAAGGCAAGATTTCGTCTCAGTTTATATGTTATGTGCCGACGCTCATGAAAAGCATGTCTATGAGGGTCTTGTTAAGACGCTCCGTTAGACCGTTTGTTTGGGGATGGTATACGCAGTTGTTGTCCGGTGAGCTATACCGCCGAACCTGAGAACCGACTCCAGAAGTTCTGCCGTAAACGCACTTCCTCTTTCCCTGATGACAAATTTTGGAGCACCGTGCCGAAATACGACGTTTTTTTTTATGAAAAAATGAGCCGCTTATGCTTCTGTGCCCCTTGGCATGGCTTGTCTCCGCACAATGATCCATTGGTTCTCTGCAGCAGAAGTTGGGAATGGGGGGGGGGGGGGGGGGGGGATTTACGTGATGTTTTACAGCAGCAGGTAGCTTCAGCCAGTAGTAAATGCTTTGCACGGTCGGGACAATGTTCGGGTGTAGACGAGAGGACCAGAGGTGACTTCACCAGGCAGGCTTCCAGAATTTCTTTTCATAGTGATGCAGGGACGACGAGCAAGTACAGGCTGCCGGTGGCAGAAAAGTTTTTCTTGTATAAAACGTCGTTCCACAAACAAAAAAAGACGGATGTCCTCTTGCGAACACTGGCGGCATGCACGTCTACACGTCGTCCTTCTTAGTCGATAAGTGGAAGTAGGTCGGGGTCACTGCACTGATGTTCTGAAATAGTGGCCACGTTCACGAATCCTAAGAATTCGGCGTCCATAAACTCGTCATTTATAGCGGCAGGCTCGATTGGTGACCGCGAGAGACGTACTGTCTGTGTCGATATGCTTCTTCCGTGACTTATGAATTTTGTTCATATCAAACTCTTGAGGCCGAAGACTCCAGCGCGCCAAACGGCCAGATGGGTCTTTCAAGTTAGTGAGATAGATAGATAGATAGATAGATAGATAGATAGATAGATAGATAGAGACTGTTTTGTAGTTATACGCCTAAACGACGGAAACTGTAATAACTTACAACCACTGTACCTCATGTGCGCAACTTCTGATGTTATCTATGCAGACGACGTACACACACCGGTCAAGTCAATGCGCTCAAGCGGTGGTTATTCGGCACAAGACCTCGTGCATGGGTTATGGACATCCGAGTATAATGTTACGGAGTAGACTCCTTTCGTCGTTTATGAAGCGTCCTCTCCGACGTTGCTCCAGTCACGTCGAGCAGCAGCCAACCCATCATCTATCCGAGAATGGAGAGCGCGTCGTTTCCTCAAAACAACCGCGTGATTACGGCCTGCAGCTATATAAACGGCCAGCCGTTTCGAACTTCCATCTCGCTACTTTATTTCGCTTCCCTTATTTTCAGCAGTTAGGCCTCTGCTTCCCACTCCAAGGCGCAGAGTCTACAGCGGCAGCAACAACATGTCATAAACTTAAAAAAAAAAGAAACTTAAGAAAGAACGCGAATGAGCTAAAACGTGGAAGGGACAACCATGAAGAGAGATTGTGACGGAAAACTCTTCGGAGCGGCTTCGCCGCGACTATGGGAAAAAATTTCACGTCTTCGACGACGTCACTTTCAATGCCGCCAAGACGTCGAGCTAGCGTGTGCGCGACAACAAAACGGAAGAAAAGCGGAACAGTTTTCTTGACTTTAGAGAAAAAGCAGGGGGGGAGGGGAGGCGGCTGTTTCAGAGGATGATGAGGCCATGCAGGGATGTTGGGACGGAAACTGTGGAAGGAAACTGAATGGAGAGCAAGGGAAGGCGCTCGTACGAAGTGATGTCTGCAGTTGGTTGGAAGGGGGAAACGAAAGGGAACGGGGGATAGATAGGGTGGCGAAGGAATCCGAAAGGACGACGTGGATCTGCTATCATGGGCGGAGCTTTAGATGCCCCATGGTTTTAAAGATGCGCGTTTCGCCGGCACAACACGGCAAAGGCAGTCGACTGAGCCGTCCCCAAACTCGCGTCGGGCTTCGGAACAGCTGGGGCGAGGGTTTGTTGAAGGCGAGTGAATCGCGGGATTGGAAAGCAAGTGGACACGTATGCTAATGGTTCCGGAGGCGGGAACAGTGCCCGCCGGACAACACTACACACAGTGAAAGAGGAAGACGAAGGGTTGGCGGAAGAAGAAAGCGGCGTGCTGTGTCGACCCGCCTGAAAGCGGCCGGACGATCGCCGAGCTAAGAAACGAAAAATAAACGAGCATAGCTCGCTGCGCGCTTTCATTTCGCTCTTGTGACGTCATGCGCGGGAGGCGCATCAAAGGCTCGACGCTCACTTTGTTTTTAAGATCACCGGTCGCTTCGTGGCGCTCGCGTCAGTACTTAGCGCGGCAGCCGGACAGTGACGACCGCATAACCAACGCTCTGCGTTGTTGAATTTTTCCAGGATGGTCAGGGCTTCTAACGGTACTCCATATGCCCGGACGCGATCAACTGCTTAGGCCTCGTGGGACTATGTAGTCACGACGTTACTACACTGTAGTTTCGCGCTCGTGCCAGAGCCGGTGCTACGAAAGTTTACAACCCAATCCAATGATCGATTTCCTGCTGAATGACCTCTACAAGGTCTGTCACCGGCAGGACAAAGAAGCTAGCTAGCCGTGCACGACACAAGCTTAAACAGATGTTCAACGTAGCAATCTAGGTACCGAAATTAATGTGACAATCATAACTCACGACCCACTTAACGCTAATACCTTTTCTACACGGTGAATACTTTTGCCCGGAACGGCTGTCTGCATTCCGGTGGCAAGTTAGAAACAGACGCAAACATACGCCGTAACACACGTACAGAGGTATACACTGACGCCTCTTCTGCGGCTTAATACCATTCTATACGAGTGACTCCTCTTCCCCCTAACAGCAGGGCTCGCCCAGAAAGACCTCGTCTACCGCATCTACTTGCCAGTGCCTTCGCTTCACCGGCGTTGACGAGGACCGCGTCGCGTATACCCAACGGAGGTGCGGGCATAGACACCGGCACCAAGGCGAGGACCTAATTAAACGCGCAGAAGCAGAAGTAAGGCGCCCGGTATATCGCGACGACACGTAGTGGCGTGTATACAGCCATATCTGTAGGCATGTGCACATAAACATTGCAGGTATATACGTGCATTTGCAACTATGCGCGTCGCCACACAGGCGCAACTGCGACCGGGTGCAGCTGTGCGTGGTATACTCGTGGACCGAGTACGACCGTCGTTCGCTCCGCTGACGGCGCGTGGGACAAAGTTGCCATGGCCTCTCCTTCGAGACGAGGTAAGCCTGGCGAAGTGTACGTAGTATCCGTGCTGGTAATGTGCCTATAGATACACGCGTGGTTGGCCGGAAACTTCCATGTTATCGACATTCAGTGTATAATATTGGCTGAGAAGAATACTACGGATTTATATATTCTTTTGTCCGCGTTAACTTGTTTATAGAGCAGCGCGAGTTTTTTCGGTGCCTTGCTTTAATATATTGTGCGCGACCTAGTGGATATCTAAGACATTCGTCATCGGCAGCTCTCTTCGAATTAATGTTTACTGTTGCTGCTGCTTTTGATGCGAAGACGAGCAACGAAATAATGCGCCAATATCTTTATAAATCATAATAACAAAGAAGAATAACGCCGGGAAACGCTTCTTCAGCTCGGTTTTTAGGTGCAGTCACCTTTTAGGACGAATGCATCTCGCATGAGTGTTGACCGCTACCAAGGTGTGCTATTCTGGTTAACGCATACGAGCGAGGACACGTTGCGCGCTCAGCATTATTATACGCATGTTTTCTACGCTGCTCTACTTCTTAATATTTGTGTGTGTGTGTGTGTGTGTGTGTGTGTGTGTGTGTGTGTGTGTGTGTGTGTGTGTGTGTCTGTGTCTGTGTGTGTGTGCAGTGGGGGAGGGGGCTGGCAGTGGTGTAAGAGTATTAAGAAAAAACGAACTCGGTGACCAATGTTGTACAAAGAGTGAGAGAGAGAGAGAGAAAAAAACAAAAAAAAAGAAATAAAGAAAGAAAAAACCGAATTGAAAGTGACGAAGTTATCCCAAGCGTTGACAATCACGGTAAAAGGGCCCGAACTCCAAGTGCAAGAGTAAGTTAAGTGCGCGGCACCTACATATACCTCATGCCTCGCGGCTGCTACAGGAATCACTGTTCAAGCAGCAGCGCATGGGCTCGTGCACAATCGCGAAATCAGAACCCAGAAAGCCAGCAGGAGTGGCCACAGCGTCGGTCGTATACACACGAAGCAGGGACACTACGCGGGGAAAGACACAGCTTCCGCGTGACATCAATATCTCTCCGCAGGCCGTTCACGTCCGGCGCTGCGCGCATGGACAAGCACCACCGCACCGCCGATGAGCCCCACTTGCGCAGAAAGACAAAAGAATGAAACGAAGAGAAAGAGAAGCGACGTGCGAACGTTCACGGTGCAGTCCTGCGCGTGTACGTCATCTTGTACTATTCGTCTTGTCTATATCCGTCCACTCGGCTAGATAAACTGCGCTGCATGCGACAAGAGCGCACGGTGGTCACTATTGGGTCAGGTTGTTACGTGCAGCGTTCAGACAGGTTCCTTTAGTGAGAAAAAAACAAAACAAGACAGCTTGTTGGCAGTGCACATGGCGCAGCATAACGCTAAATCAGTCTCCTGCATCTAACGAAAGTGCGTATATGCAGTCTAGGTTTGCAGATGATACCAAGCAGGTGACACGTGGCACTTCTATTTGTACTATGCCCATTTAGGCTGTACGTTGAGACGCGGTTGGGTCCAGCCTATAGTGGTAAAGACTGCTAAGCGTCACTTAAAATGTCGGTGGCAATGTCATCTTTTGTCTATGAAATCAGTCGTGGAAGCATACTTGAAAACTAAGCGCGAACCAGACGAATACCAGACGAAGAGGACACAGTACCACACACTAGAGAGTATATGCTGTCCGCGCTGACTTTTGCAAGTATGCAACATTTTCAACTTGCAACCACTCCTCGAACTTACTTCTTGAAAAGCTTTTTAGCGGGATGCGCCGACATTAGAGAAATTCGTGGGTTTTAACAAGAACAATCGACAGGTTGAGGGCATCTATCAATACAGATGTACCAGCGCTGGCAGTTTGAACCAATACGACATTGAAAGGTTTCCGTGAGCGAGCCACGCTAACGGGCACCCGCTTTCCCATGAGACTTACGATCCTGGACAAAGAGAAAGCTTAAAGTAAAGCACACGTTATACTCACTTTATTTCATTCATAAAACGTGCAGTATACGTTCTTTTCCGGTTTATTACAGTTCACTCCAAACGCATTTAGAAGGATTTCATCCGTTAAAGGCCATGTTGTATCGGCTTTACGCGCCAAAGAAAGTCGACTAAGGCGAGAGAGGTCTACGTTCGCGGAGAACATGCTGTTTGAGCGAACGCTGTACGGAAATAACGGAACCGACGAGGCGGCCATGAAACAAGCAGAGTTCGGCGTCGCTTTCTGCCGCATCCTCTCCTGGATAGCACGACTGTCGGTTCCTGTACGTCAGCGGCAGTGGCACCGGTCATTGCGTCGTCGCACCGTCGAGAGAAGAGAGCACGCCAGCTCTTCTCACCGCTGCGATGCCGCTCAGCGCTGCAGCTGACACCTGAGCCCCACCCAGGACGACGAGAAGGCGGTCAGGAACGCGGCCCGTCCACAGGCTCCCCCAAATCAATTGGGTCGAGGGAGCCGTCCCACCTGTCTACCGCAGTCGCGCCCGGGTCCAGCAGCGGTGCGTGGTCGCTTCCTGCCGCCAGGCCTCCACCCCTTCCCAGCGCCCGTGCGTATAGGGCTTCTTATACCGAGTTGAGTTCCACCGTGGGGCTACCGTGTGCACGGCTCTCAGAGCAGACAAACGCAGACCGTGCTCGATTGGAGGGAGATGGATTCGTTTTCGAGGCCCCGATGAGTTTGGTCGTGGGCCTTTGCAGGAGTTCTCTCCCTTGGTGCCTCTTTGCCCTTCCGAGGCTACGCAGGGACGCACCGGCGGGACATCTGCATATATCCCAGCGCGAGTCACCCTTTCAGATATGTTTGTATTAACTGCTGCCTTTCACGAGTCCCCCCCAACGAACGTTCTTATTGTTTATTTCTAACGTCCGGTTTTGGGCGCTCCACGTCTGATTCCTTGTGATGTCTCTGGGTCGCTGCATCCTGTATGGATGCTACGTCAATGCGAGCATCACGAGAACTGTTGTTGATTATATTCGAGAAACCTTAGCAAGCTGCTCTGTCGATGCAAGTACAATAGGTGACTGTGCTTTTATGTATTGTGTTATGACGAAATTAGCAATGCGACACATTGGCCAAATTAGCGGTTGAGTGTAGTTACACGTTTTTGTTCCACCCTCGTGAAAAAGTAACAGTGACATATTTTGGACTCAAATAGAGGGCCCTTTCGTAAATATCAGGCGATGGCAGCTGATCCCTGCAGCATTAATATTTCACGCTCCTGAGCACTGAGCTTAATGGCACAGATAAATCCATGTTCAGTATTACAGTAAAATAATCGGTAATGTTTATCTCTGCAGTATCATACACACTGCAGAGTTGGTAATAATGCCACAGGGATATTCCTCATGAGAATATAATGAACAAAAATTGTTTTAGCTTGTACCACTTGACAAAAATAAGCTACCAAAACAATTAAACACAATAGTGACTAGTGCATTGTAAAATGTGAATTTAGACATGCTACTGAACCCTCCGCAAATACGAAGAACTTAGCGAAATGTTACATAATGAATTACGAGCATGAGACTCTCATCAACACGTACCAGCACACACTTGCACCGCATAGCGATACTATTACTAATACCAGACGACCATATTGTACGAAAAATCACCGTAAGCTTCGACACACACAGCCGTGAAATGCTCTGAATTGCTGCCTTCCCTGGACGCCGTCCATTAAGCAAACGTTGAATAACAGAGTCGGCAACCTAGTGTCAGTGTCGCACTAATGGCGAGGAGGACGATATATAGAGTTCTCAACTTCAAGCCGTCCACGGGACAAGCCAAACGAGCCCCCCGGAAACGAGCCGTGAATGCGACGGGAAGTGCGGTACTGGAGAGTCGCGAAAGCAACGAGAGGCTCGGAACATGACCCGGCCTCGAGCGCAGCAAGGTCTGCCCATCGCCGTTTCAATGAGCTTGGGCACTCTCCCGTAAGGTTGACGCGGGCACGCACAACGAATGACCATCAGTCGCCGCCGGGTCCGCAGATTGCGGGCGTACGGCGCCCGTCGTCGACCTCATCCTCGACAGAACACGTCTCCGCGGTATACAAGGCTCACAAGCTCCCGGGTAACGGGGCCTCGTGCATGGAAAAGCGCTCCACCAAGAAGCAAGCCGTGTCTCGTGGAGTGCCGGCGATGCCTCAGGGACGAAAGGCGCACGTGGGTTTGGGGCGCAGGGGGTAAAAGCTGTTTAGACGGTTTCCGAGCTTACAGCTGGGGGAGCTCGGGGAAACAAGGCACCGTAAGTATTCAAAGAAAGCGGCAACCGTATAACTGTGGCGGCACCCGCCGTATTTCGGGACCACACAGGCTCGTGTTTTGGCGAAGCCGCTGGAAAAAGATGGCCCGAGCTAACGCGAGCTAGCAATGAAGATGGACGGACGCCACGACGAGACTTGCATCATCAGCCGCAGAGTACTTTTCCTCGCTGTCCTATACAGTCGGCTCACTCACGGACGGAGCTGTCCTCGCATGTCCCCACTGGGACGCCACGTGGAAACTCCGATGTCCCGGTTGGGAATAGTGGGAACTGAAGGGGGCGTGCGTGGGTGGAGGGATGCCTCCTTCTCCCGTATTGCATAAAAACTCTCGTATTTCTCTTGATCTCTCTGCACCACGGCTGCATCAGATACTCAGGCGCTCACCGCTGTAGACCGGAGTCAATAGAAGCGACGGCCTTTCGCCTAGTCACATCGGAAAAACAATAAAAGGAACAACACCGGAACTTAGACGGCAATTCCAACCGTGCCGGTTTTCTTCCGCCATGTACTGCAGCAACCCTTTTCCCTAACATGGCTTAAACGACCGCTACAGTTTTGCATGATGCACGGTGCGTCCGAAACCTCTCAGCACTCTCCCGAGGACAGGAACAATTTACCTTTGTTATTTTTCTTTATTCCGCTCTCGTTTTGCGCCCCGGGGGACCGTATTTTCCTGTGCCTTTATTTTTTATTTTCCTTTGTTTTCTCCTGCTCCTATGCAATGCACGCGCCACGCTGGAAGCAAACTTCCTTCCTGGATTGCTCCTCGTTCCCTGGGCTCTTGATGGCTGCGTTTCGCTTTGCTCCCGGTTTGTCCCGCTGTCGACCAAGCGCTTTAGAAGGACGGGAAGGAAGGGGAAGGAGGGTAACGAACATTCATCAAGTGTCGGGCTCCCTTCGGTGCGCGGCCAGTAAAGAGCCGCTACCGAATGCAACGCTGAATGTATATAGCCCCGATGCAGGAGAAGAGGAGGTAGGGGAGATGTGGAGGGAAAGCACACTTGGCTGTCTCGTTCTTTCTGGACTTTCAGCCGCGAGGTGAAATGAAGGGGACGGCGTCCTGCCTGGTCGGTTTCGCTGGCTTCGCAGTGAGTACACACAGAAGCGCGCTTTTTCGAACAGCAGCAAAAGCTACAGGGCAAAACCGAAGAAGTGCGCGTGCGTGCGTGCCGCCACGTGACTTCCGCTTCCGCACGTCGATGGTTGATTGAAGAGACGCGGCGCGGCATGCGCAGGAAACAAATCGGTCACTCGGAAGTCTCGGCCGGCCGTGAAGCGCGTGGTGCACAGCCGCGGCATCAAGGCTGTCGCGTCGTGCGGCTGAGGTTGTCGGATTCGGGATAGAAGAGTGCTCTGCCATACACCAACCGAAGTCATTAAAGTCGGTCGCTGACAGTGAGGAGGAGGAAGAGGAATAAATGAGGAAGGACAGGGAGGTTAGGCTGACAGTGAGAGACACCAGGAAGCTCGGTGCACATATGACCTGACGACTTTTTTTTTTCCCCTGAAATGAACTTTCAGCTGATTTTGCCTATCAACGCACCAGTGTATGCCGCATTTCCCGATATTTGGCATTTCTGCGGGAGTTTTACCGAAGCGAAGCACGAGGTACACCTCCTAACATGGCATCTGTACTCTGTGTATGGTGGACAGCGCCATCAGAAATACTGTCACCAAATTATACGGCCGAAGCCATGGGAAGCGCTGTGCTCTAAATTTAGAAAATGACAGAACTTCACGAACACTTACATAAGAAACAGACAGAAAAATTCAATAAAGACTCCATGGTATCAAGTTCTTCGTATATTTGCTGCAAAAATAATCTATTCTGGTCAGTGACAATGTGACGTGAGCGTTAACTCACGATGAATAATTGTCTCAGGCTATTTAAAGTCTTCTTTACTTAAAAGGTACAGGTGCGTGCATTTATGTACTGCTGTCGGGCAACGGTAACACAGTCTTGGGTGAGAATGGCGAACACTGTGCGCGATGTGCCAAAAGAGATGCGACGCAGCGCAAGGGCACGGTGACAGGACGATTACACTACAGCGCAGCACTGTTCTATCATGAAATTCTCGATCCTTCATTGTGTACGCCATGTTTTTGCGCTATGTCACACTTAATGATGAATTGAAGTCAATTAGCACGCAAGAAGCGTTACAGGGAGGCAGTGATGCAGGCACGCTATCACAAATATAAAAGACGCGACAGACAGTGAGAGCGCGAGGACTGTTTCTCGCCCAAGGTCCCCGCTGTCCTGTCTAATGGGGCTCGCAGTGAGCCTGTTTCTATACATCGTAAATAGTGCAGTAGTGGAAGTTGCAGTCACCGTCTCTGGCGGTACAGTCACGCGACTTGAACAGTATGACGTCGCGTATAACGTACGTCATACCACTAGAAAAGTTCGAATGGAAGGGAAATGTTCTGCCTTACGTTGCGTATGTAGTACAACTCTCTTGCCGATTTCAGTGGTTGGACTGGGGCCATGGGTGGTGGCCCCAGTCCAACCACTGACACTATTTTGCCTGCATCAGTATACACTGCCAGAACCATGATTCGACAGCGACGCACCACCCCACAAGTGACTTCGCTCGTGACGTTCCGCTCAAATCACGTGACTCTCCCACATGTGACGGCAACCGGAAGTTTCGCTATACTGCACTTTTTAGGGCACGCATACGCGCCGCCGGGGAAGGCCTCGCACAGGCAGGACGGCTGTAGTACATGAAGCGTACAGAGGAATGGAGATACCGGAACAATGGAACGGCGAACAGACGAGGCGAGGCGTGTAGGCCAAGATGGTCACGATAATGTCGAAAAATGGCCGGGAGTGAAGGAAGTATAGGTGAAAGAAACAAGACGAAAGTGAGCTCGTCCTTAAGGCGGGGGCAAGCGATGTGGCTAGCCGTATCCCTCGTAGAGCATGTGCTGTGAGCTGCGGGACGCGAGTCAAGGCGGAAACGCGTCTCAAAGTTTTTTGTCTCCTGTTTCGGCCCATTACTCGATCTCGACTCACCAAGCAAGGAGCCGACGCTTGTATGGCCGTCGACTACACATGCCGCACACGCGAATTGTGCTATCATCGCGACTTTCTGGAACCGCGGCATGGCCCTGAAGAACAAAGAAAAATAAAAACCAAGCTCCGCGCACGCACGATCTATAGCGGGCGAGCGAAATATGCATATTCAACGTCCCGAATCGGAAAGAGACGCGTGCCGCGACATCGAGTGTTTCGTCTGTAATGCAGATTCGCACAAAGGGATATAACCCCGCTCTCTTCCCTTATTCCCCGCGTTGCTGGCCGATTTCGCGGACGAACAAAAGGGCGAGCGAACTAAATCCGATTTGGCGGCGAAAATCGCTCCGTCGCTGAATGCGTCCGCGCAAAACGTCGACGTCTGTCTCCGATTTTCATCTTTCCATATCTTCCTTTTCCTTCTTCTTCCTTTTCCCCGCGTGCGTAGCTACAGCTGCTGCTGCTGCTTCTTCCACGGGCCGCCAAGCGCGGGAATATGTCTCCCAGAAATTTGTTCCTTTTGTATTACGAGCCGCGTTCCTTTTGTGGTGCGTGGTGGATTCCTATTCGGGACGAAATCGGCGCGCGCGGCCACGAAGTGTCCCGACCCGAGATCTATTCTTCATCCGGGCGGGCCCGCCTCTGCTCGCACTCTGCAAGCCTATCGGTCACAACTCGACACTTCTAACTTTTAACTTTCCATATTGAAGCGATGCTTTTGCTTATTTGCGCGCTTTGTACGACAGGCGTTGAAGCCGTGGAGTATATACAACGCGTTCCGCCTTCCTGGTTCCCGTTGTGTACGATAGCAGACGTGCTTTGCGTCCTTCTTGTCTCTGTGTCGTCGTTCTGTTCTCGCGCTATAAATATGTTCATGTCATACCAACTAGCCCAAGCTGCCACACTTCTAAGTGCTTTGTAAGCGAGCAAGACGGCCGGCGCGACCCGCGTAAAATATCGTAAGTTTCAGCGATGGGGTGACAGGCAAATGGCGAATCGCGGAGGCGCTACGGAACGAGCTGGGGAGAAAAGAAGGGTAGGAAAGATCGTGTGATTTCATGCATAAGATGGCAGCAACTTTTAGAATGTACGCACGATTCAGCTTTTCGAGCCAGAAAACAGAGTCCTCCGCCGTCGGCAAGAGGATACCGAGCAACCGAAGACGGGATGGTATCATTATCTACGGCCGATAACAATAGGTGAAAAATATGCACGCCTTTGGAGTCCACTGATTCGTGTATACCCTGCTCGTCAACGAAAAAGAATCGTACGCGTGCTCATTGGTCTATAAAGCAGCGTATAGACCCACGTGGTTTCGAAGGGCGCATCTTTCCGTCGTACCCGTGCGCTCTATAGTTTCGATGAGTCTATTCACTCGAGGTCGTTTCTCGGTCTCTAACAAAGAGAGGGGGAGGAAGAAAAGAAGGCAACAATGTAGAGAGGGAGAGATAGAGAGAAGAGAGAGAGAGGGGGGGGGGGCTACGGAGGAAACAGCAGAATCGACGAATATGGAGAAGTATCGTACATGGACTGCGAGCACGCGCGGGGCACAGTGACCGAAACAGGCCCAGTATATGTATAAAGGCCGCGGCTTTGCGTCGTCGAATGACTTTGATGAAGCGAAACACCAGCCTCGCCAGAGAGGGGACGAAAGTTTTTGGCTCAGGCGCGTCGTATACAGGGCTCTCAACTTTCTTTCGCAGACTCGCCAGAAGCTTCAATTCAACCCCCTCTCTCTCACTTGCTCTTAGCATCATTTGTCCATAGGCATGTATGCATGTTCGGAGTCGCATAACGCAGCGCGCCTGCCTTTTAGAAAGAATCTCACGCCCAGTATTCAGCAGATACAAAAAAAAAACTGTTTTTCAGTCTGAGATTTCCAGTTAATGGAGAAGTGGCCCACGCAGCACATCAAGCAGAAGTCGCGCCAACGGCGCTTTGTATACGGTCGCCAGAGACCGCCCGTTCTGTCGATGCATATACGTATCCACAGCGTATACATAGAAAATACCCGAGCAGCTATTGGTTGGCGGCGATCGCTTCGGAAGGAATAAGTGATCGGCGCGCCATCGTCGCATCTGAATATGAATGCGACACGACGGATGACAGAGACGACAGGGTTGAAGCCTGTGGCCCGTGCATGCCTATGCCACTTCCGGTTTCGGGGTGGTGAGTGTGGCGCTACAATCTCGGCGTTCACAAGGCGAGCATTCGCATCAACTCTCGAAACCACGTGCAAGTGCATGGGCGTGGCGTGCCGCGGTTGTGCTGGAGCAATGAAAACATCTATAGCTTTTTGCAACGTTATTTTTCAATCGCCACTGGTCGCCCGTCGTGCACAGTGCGCGTTTCCGAGGCATCCATCAGTGTTTTTCGACGGCGCTGGTTCGTATAGGCTGTTGCGGCTTCAGGAAGGAAGAACACGAAAAGCGATACAGAATGCGGAACTGAGGATGTTCTTCCTGCAGAAAATAGATAGTGCGAATTCCATGAAGCTGCCTTCAGGGCCAGAAACGAAAGGGGTTCGAATGTTGGCACAATGCGAAGTCTGGCAGATGCAAGAGCAAAATTTTGTTCGTGTCTGTTTTGAAAGCCATGCATACAGTGTTGTGGTAGTTTCACGCAGGGCTGGTTACGGGAGCAGCGCAATGATAAGGCACACAGATAAAACATCTCGCTGTCATCAAGTCGTCTGGCACGTTATCACGCTTCGCAACATGTCCTTGATGTGCTGCCGTGCAGTAACTGCAAATGAACAACATTGTGAATCCGTAAAGAAGCTACGCATCACTTTCACTGCCTATTAGACGTTAACGAGAAACGACTGCTTTGCCATTGTTTATCAAAGTAACGCTGGCGTTAGACCTGCAGTTGTCCTTCTTGTGTGCCCACAAATCCTGTTAATAAAGCGCATTTAAGCCCGTATTCACTGCAGCCCAGCTATGAATCCACAGTGTAAGCCTTAATTATTACATCACGCAGAATTTTTTTTTTTTTGTGAAGAGGAGGCGAAATGGTGAGGTTCTAACTGACGCGGTTAGTGCGCAAGTACCGTGTTTACGACAAGCATTCCTCGAACCTTAAAGGGGAACTTCAGCGTTCTTTTGATATTCACCGATTTCTATAAAGTTTTGAACAAGTGTTCTTATCGATTTCGTAATGATATGTGCTAACTTTTACAACCGTATGTAATTTAGTTTTTTTAGAAAACAAATTTTAAAATTGGTAGCCGATTCGGGAATCACACTTGTAAACGCGGCCCACCCTGTGTATGTGACGTAAGGGTCTACTCTTTTTCAAAAACCCTGCCTTCCCCAGCAGACGGATGCAGCGCGCACTCTTTTCTACGAGGCGACGACCAGCAACGACAACGCGAGCACAGTTCAGTTTTGTCAGCTGCATACAGCGTGTCAGTCGTCGTTGACGTTTGGTCTTACAATATTGAGCAACGAAGAAATTCATTCGGGGCATGTCAGAGACTTCATGCGCCGGCGGGTGGAATTCGAAAGCGATGCTTTTGCGCTCAGACAGTAGCTACAATCACCGCTGAACTTGTCACTGGTAAGTTCAGCCGAGGTGGTACACCTTAATTCCACGCCGGATGACATCTCCAACTTACTTTTCGCGCGTCTGAAGAAACACGTGAGCTACGTTTACAGCCTGGCCAGCCGTGGCGAGGGGTAGCGGATCTCGTGACGTCATCGGTGACGGAATCTCGTGACGTCGTTCGATACCCACCATGATTGCGGAGCAGCTCCCAGTTTCGGTTTCTGCTTTGACTCGTCGTTTGTTGCTTAATTAAAACTATTGACGATTGTCTGAGCAAAACGAACTCCCCTAGCTTTCGTGCAGGACTGTCAGTATATACTATTAGAAAACAGCATTATCTCAGTCGAAAATGCACCGTAGTTCCCTTTTAAGAAGTGCGTAACTGGCGATCAGAATTAAGACACTGTACAATATGCACATTATTTAAAGATAGCCAGCGTTTGTTCTTTAAGGATAACGAAAGAAAAAGAACTAAATAATTTCCAGGGATATATACCCTATAAAGAAGGGTAAACGAAAGAAAGACTGTGCTGCGAATCTACATTTCCGTGTACATTTTCTCCGTCTACTTAAAAGTAAATGACGTGGCTTAGGCTCCGAAAATCATAAAGCTACAACAAATCAAAAGGGAGTATCACGCAAACGCAATTAGCCCGCGTTTAAGGGACGCAGTAATCACGTTACGTCTAACAAAATCACGACACGTGGGCATCGAGCGCTCGTATGCTGACGTGACGTATAGGTGCCCTGCGTTTAGGATATATATTACTCGGTACAGAGAGAGAAAATGACCAACAACGAAAGAATAAAATAAAATCAGAGTTATAGCAATGCGTTGACATGCTAGAATAGGGCACAGCGGGAAAAAGCCCGGTGACGTGGGATGGGATCCCGCCACCGCGGTCGTATACTTCACACGGCAAATTAAAAGGTCCGAAAAGCGACACCGCGGGCACGACCGCCAGCCGAGCGGGACCCCCGCACGTGCAGACTCGTTGACTGCGCTAACGCGAGGCAGGGACGTGCGGGCCACTTGACGAGTCATCCGGGCCGTTTGGCTGGGCAGGGCACGGCCGCGTCTTTCAGGAGGCCCGTATGCCAGCCCGACGCCGTTCGAATTTCGCCGTAATTGGGTTAAGTCGCTCCTTCCCTATGATGGACGGTCGCGCAAAGGAAGCCAACAGCTTTCGCGGTCTCTTCAGTCACCGTACGTGCATGTTTGCTGGGCTCAACACGTCGCATGGCAGTGCAGTGCGGGAGAGCTTCGAGTCCTCCCCGCTGTCGTGGCTTTCTCTTGATTGTACGGTCGACCCCGATGGGTGAGCAAGAGGCGAGGAGTGCGTGACTGCGAATCCGTTCGAGTTTTATAACGCCACCGCTATACTGGCACAGATACTGTGGCTGATGGTATTTACGGCGCTATTGGAGCTTGTATGGCCGTTTTTCTCTACCTAGCGAGGAGAAAAGAGTCACGAGAGAACGCCTGAAAGGGGGTCCTGCTGGAACGTGTAACGAGAACAAGAGAAAAGAACGGCACCAGCAATGAGAGCACCGCTTCCAGTAAACCTCCGCAAGCTCGGATCCATTCCTTTGTCACACCGTTGACGCGTCCTTCTATTTACCCACGCGCTTCCCCCATCCTGCAGGACACCGTATTCGCGCGGGCGACTCTGTTCTCCAAAGGCTGCAGATCCCCTCGGCCACCTATGTCATTTACTGGCAACACTGTGAGGTGCGCCTGCGTACGTTCGTAGCTTCCCTTGCCACACATCATTGTTGCCTCGCTCCTGTGGGGTTGTTTTCAGCCCTCAACAGCCCGGCAGTCGTGCTGCGGCAAATTTGGTTTCTTTATCGCTTGCCGGCGCTTTCCTCACGCACTCTGATGCATGCACATGCCCACTGGTCCTCCCTGCACCCGACTGACTGACACGTGACCCTCTTGACGTCACGCACGGGAAAGCGCGGTGTGAACTACGCTCGGTGGCAAAGAACAAGCTGGTCGCTCCCCACACCACACTATGTAGATCAACAATGGTTACTGCTATAAAACAGGCCTCGCGCTATACTCTACTCTACGGGAACACCACACGACAGACGGAGCGGTGGTTAATCAGGGAGCCCAGAAGGGACCATTCAACGGCACAGGTCATGTGGAGAAAGACCGTGTGAACTTGTTCACCTCATTCAAGAGTCATCATTTGGTGAGAGTAAACGAAGCGTGTCTAAAGGTGCCGTGTGCACAGTGAGCGTCGTGTGAATGTACACAGAGATAGTGAACCACAGTTTAGAAAGATGTCGCATCATTCACAACAACTTTTTTTTGTTCTTGAGCACCCCAATTTCAAAATAGGCAGAAAGAAAAAAAAAGTTCATGTATCGATATGAGGGCACAAGAACCTGTGGTGACAGAGTTAATTCGGTTAATTCTACGAGGTGTTACAGAAAATGCATGCTCATAATGCATGCAATGCTTGTGCGTACTGTGCTCAAACGTGTTAAGCCAGTTTTATTTGGCCCCTATGAAGCTGTGTGTGTCATGGCCAGGTTGTAGCTTTTGTTGTCTGGTCGTGCTCTCAACCCGCGGTGAATATTCGATTTAGTTCAATACGCGCACTGACGGTATTGTCGAGGTTTGGCGTGCGTGTACCTGTGCTGCTTGCGATTGTTAGAACATTCTACACACAAGTGGGTCTGTATTCACTTCAGCATAATCTCTGCAACCAAGAATAGCAAAAATGTTCAGATCGTTCAACAATGATAAGACATTACGTGCCGTACACAAAGAGGCACAAGCCGAATGACATTCCGTCGGTATATCAGTCGAATTGGGGTCAGCAAAACTCGCAAAAAGTGATACTGGAGACCCAGCTCGCAATCAAATTATACGCGGGGAAGCCCCAGTTCGCACACGTGTTGTCATCGTATTGGCTGGCCTATAGCTTTCTACGCAACGGGCACTGCCTCTCAGCACAAAGGCGGGGCGGACATTAAGTCGTAAGCGATAGTCCCACGAACACACATATATTCACGTGCTGGGGCAGTTTTAAAAGTAAACTCGGTTACGCTAATGTCGCCTTCCGCGACGAAAGCTAACCGTTGCCCCGAGTCGCCCTGCAGAGATAAAGAACACCTGAGGAGGAGGGTTCCAGGAGGCGCTGCAGCAGTGCCAGTTTTGTGGGGAACACGGGGGTCGCGAAACTGCGAGCGCCGATCACAAAAGGACGCTCGGCGCGGCCACGCAAAGAAGAGAGAAGGCCAAAGGCTAATGAGGCATTGTTGCTTCGGGGATGAACGGCAGGGCCGTTCCGTAAGCGGATTAGCCACAGCAGGGATATGAAGCGTTGGGACACAGTGACGCGGTAGTGCAGCAACAGCAGCAAACGCCAGCTCATAGTAGAGAGACAACGCGCACTTTGTGGGAAGAAAGTCCTTCCTTCACGGTGAGTGAACAGAGCTGCCAGGGAGGGGGTATCTGACGACTCTTCGTCTCTGACCCGCGGCGCGCCGCTTTGGTTGCCGTTCGCTACACTTAATTTGCCCCGAGCTCGCACTACATTTAACTGGTCTGATGACGCTCTTTAACGACATTAACAGGACGCACGGATGACTGCGCTTATGTGAAGAGGGAGAGGGCTGCTGTTATGACCCGGCCTAAGCTGGGGATGTCGAGTGAACGTTATGGTGGCGTCGAGTTGATTAAATTGAGCTCAAAAGAAAAAGCCTGGCTCGGATGTTTCGTGCGAAGCCATCAGAACATCTTCGTAAAGTGGATTTTCATATGAAATTATGTGAGACTTGCAACATCGGGTTACCCGAAGTGATGACTATTGCCCAAATACATGCGAAATAAAGAAGCCCAGAGATTGAACAACGTGAACGATAGCAAAGGTCTGCAACACATATGACCAGATCGCACACACTGTTTAGCTTGTCTGGCCAAGTATATATCTACTCGAGCCCATCAACACAAAACTTCTGTTTGTTTTGATCATGTACGTCGCGAAAGATACGAGGGGCGTTTTGAGTAGTCAAGTGGCGGTTACACAAAGAGCAAGCAGGCACACAGGCACCGAGACCTATCAGTAACATATTTATTCAAATGCAAGCTTAGCATGAATCTGAATTCATCAATCTGAAACAGTGCCGCTGGTATAAAGCAGCATAAAACTCGCTGCGATAAGCTCTGGCGTCAAAAGTTGAGCCTTTCTTGGCTATAACTTGCCTCGTATCGCCGTCATGCTTGTGTGACTGACAGGTTAAAAGACGGTTTCTCTTTAGAATACCTGCTGAAAAAGTTTGTTCTCCTTATAGATGCGAAGAACTATAACGGCTCGGCTTGTTGGTGTCTCCTGTCGTCACGGCGTGTCATGCAGTCACGGCCAATCACAAAGTCAAGTTGACGCGATGACGTCATCTTATCGTGGCATCATGACGACATAAGGTCGACAAAATTTGTGACGAAATCTTGACACAATCATGACGTGGCGAAGCAACCAACCGTTTCGGCTTGTCGGCGTCTAATGTCGTCACGGTCTATCTTGAAAATGGGTAGGCGCCACAAAAATGCGGTCAATATCGCTACTCACCACAGGTTTACTAAAAATGAGGAAGGCTACAGTTAGGCCAACACATAACCGACGACCGGAGCTGAAAAACCCTTCACTATAGGCCATTGAAACGACCCTCCAACCGGGCACGTAAGAAAGAAAAAGAGGACGAAGAACGAGGAGGAGCGAGGAGAAAGGAAGAAAATTACTGCATGGTTCGCTCCTCCCCAGCTTTTTCTCATCTCCCCCCCCCCCCCTTTCTTTGCCGTTCAACCATTTCAAGATGCAGTTTTCGTTTTTAACAGAAATATTCAGCACGTTGAACAAGGACGGCACTGGAGGCGCGTTACAATGAAGAAAACATGCGCGTTGGTCGTGGGTGAAGTCATGTGGTGTTCTCATCAACGTGCGCATGCTGTTTTTGAAAACAAAACAAAAGACTGAACTGTATCCCCATACACGTGGTCCTGCAATTGCTCTGGCGCAGAAAGGGACAGGCTAATGGACTTGCTGTAGATAAGGGCGTTTCACCACGGATGGGGTGAAGAGGCGGTGTTTCCGGAAGGCATGCGTATGATTTGCAAAGAACCGCCCGCTATTCTTTTACGTTTTCTGCGAGAGAGACACGGTTTAAGTGATACGTGGGGATAAGTACTGTACGGAAAAGGACGCATAAGAAAAGCAATCGCAGGCCAGGTGCGCTATAGGCTAACCTCACCTGAGTTAACATCACCACGGCCATCACCACTACCGACAAACTGAGAACGACGTCCACATTCAGCGAGTGATGTGTGAGTAAAAAAAGCTCTCGGCGTCTCCTAGACTTATGCCGACATGCTCGCCGAGGTGAAGGAGACATTGAAGAGGCACGGTTCCCGAAAACTTCGCAGGCAAATTCGTTCCACGGCGTCAATCCGCAATATTCCTAGACACAGGTGCCGGTTTGGAATTTACGAAGGCTGCCACGCCAAGAGCGCTGGCTTCCGACCTGGCTTGCAATACCTTACTCCCTTCAACCGGTGAGCGCCCTCTGCCGCATTCCAGAGCAGCTAGCCCGGCCTCCGACGAAGAGCCCTGGCTTCACCGTTCGCTTCTAGGCCCTTCTGGGCTACACTTCAAGCTTTTATTTCTATTTTCACTTTTTGTCGGTCCTGGATCTCTCCTGCCTCTGTTTCGCAGTGTCGCGCGTGCCTCGAATTTATAGGCGTAGCGCAACAGCACGAGTTCCCGGAAATTCGGTGGTTCCCTTCCACTCCGAACTTTTCTTCTTCTTAACATCACGTGTGCTGTGTCTGTGCTTGTGTGTGTGTCTGTGCATGTGCGTGCGTTTATATGTGCGTGGCGCGGTCTGCTAGCGCTGCTTCACGTGAGGAACGAAGTGCGGAGCACCTTCCCGCTCGGGCATTTTAGCTCCAAGTTCTTCTTTTTCTTTTTGTCTTCACCTTATTTCTTGTGTCTTGCGTTTGAGCATGCGTTCACTTTGTGCTTGCGTTCACTGTTGCGTTGAAAGGAAGATAACCCGAGCGCGATCCCTTGAGGTGGGGAGCACCGAATTGCCTCTTGTGGTCACGACCTTGCCTCGAACGGTCGTACAGCGTTGCCTGAGTTACGGCTTTGATAGCCCAATATAGGGAATGCATGCAAAGAGTAGTGGGCAAGCAAGCGGAACTGTATATCAGGGTGTTCTAGAAGATGTCAATAAACGTATACTTAACTTTAGATCCAGTTTAGCTCCACCTTAGCTCCACTCGAACGGAACATATATTTTCGCTAATACGAAAGCGACTCCAATGAACAGCTCCTCCTACTAAACAGCTGTTGCGAGAGCCTGTGCATTGAAAATTTTCTGAACAGCACACATGTTAGTAAACAAAGAGGAAAAGAATTGACGTTTTTCAGCTCGAAAAATAAACAACGAATCCCCGCAAGTCAATGTGGATGAGGTCGCTTTTCACAAGTTTCTTCAGGATCAGAGGATTGCTGCAAAATGGGCCGCTGCAGTTAAAAGAACATACTTCAAACCTATGAGATGAAGCGCGCTGTGGCAATCGCGAATCTGCCAAATTTCGATGCTTGTTTGAAGGGTCAACAAATCTATATAGTTTTCTTTCTGCTGATCATGTTAAGGCAGTTATAAAATGTAATAAATAAGTCACAGAATCGATGTCATTTATTGCTCCCGTCATTAAAATGTGCAAATGGTGCACACAGCATACAAACTTTCGGAAGGAAATAACAGTGCACAACTGGGTGAAAATTTGCAGACAGCTGCATGTTGTATATGTTACGTATACTGTGTTCAAAAGCGTTAACACCGAAATCAACAGCAGCTCTGTACACGGAAAACGAATCCCGCAATCAATGTGAGTCGAATGATACACGGTGATGAGCTGGCGACTAATCTAGCCGAGTGTATGAGTGTACGCATGATATTGTCTTGCGGGGCGCGAACCCGCGTTATATCGCAGCAGTAGGAGAGGGGTGTGCTGGTGAAACCTGGGTGAGGAGGGGGGGGGGGGCACTCCTCTTGCTTCCCGCCTCCCTTGCCTACGCTCAAGGCACAGCATCATCACCTAAAATTGCCAAACTCTGATCTAAATACTGGTGCAGCTTCTGAAGGCTTCTTCGACTCGAGATATCAGAGTGGCGACCATTGCTTGCAAGCGTCCACTGACTTTTATAACTTCTCCGCTTCATTATTTATTTTTTTTTTCGTTTTGCCACAAGATTAACAGAGGTTGACGTCGAATCTAGAAGCTCGCAAAACACAGTATGTCACCGGAGCAGAAAACGCAAGAGGAATGGGTATACACAAAAAAAGAAAAGCTACCAGCCAACGTACAGCGTCTTTTACAGGACGCTTCACTTTGTCATCCCATACAAATGGTACTCTCAGACGGAGCCAGGAAGCCCGCGCCTCCTAATTACGACCAACCTGATTCCATCTTCGACTCGCTCATTTCCCGAACTCAACGCGTTCTGTTTTTGTTTTCTCCCTCGTCGAGTCTTTCTCTGGTACCGAGGAGGAGCATCATTTGGGTTCCTCGTCTCCGTATTAGTTCGGCAAGCTTGTTCACAGCAGAAGGACGCGCCTAACCACAGCTGTCAGCGCAGGGTAGAACAGACGGTGTCGCCTGCGAACTGCGTCGGGGAAGTAGATAAAAAAAGAAAGAAAAATAAACCTGAGGCAAAGCTGGAGAGAAATGACATTCGCACGGGTCGGAAGAGAGCCTCAACACAACACAAGCGATAATGTCTACATATAGCGAGAATCGAAACAAAAAGGTGGGAGAGAGTAAAGTTGAGCAAGAGGTATGGACGTATAGGAGCACCGGGGCGACCGGCGACTGCGCTCGAACCCTTCGACATCGTCGAAGCCACATCCTTCATCGAGCCAGGGCTGCAATTATTCGATGGCAGCGATAGTGCACTGGAAGTAATCGGAACTGAAGGAAAAGAGGAATGGTCGGAAAAAGGGGGCGATGAGGTGGACGGCTCTTTCATGCCCAGACCCCAAGCAGTTCGCAAGAACACACACACAAAAGATAAGTGCGCGAACGCAACTGTTCGGTTGGCCACCCTAGTGAGACAGGGAGAAGAAAGGTCGGAAGTGGGCCATTAAGAGTGGTACTCCGGACGTGGCCACCTTCCATCGCTCTTTGACTGCGCGCGCGGTGTCGACGTGGGAACACGCCCAGCGCGCATGTGGCGAGAAAGTAACTTGGAAGGCTCAGGCCCGTTCAAAACACCTCTGTTACAGTGGGCACCGTTTCGGTGTCAAGTTAGGTAAGACTTAGCAGAGCTAGACCGCTTTGGAAACTCAACATCCTTTCGATAAAGCACGAAAACCTTCATAATTTTCAAGCGTCAAATGTACAAGATCTTTCTAACGATCATCGGCGTTGCTACAAAGCAGGGTGCACCAGTTGTTCTCTCATTGCAATGCAGTACACCACTGCTTCACTGTTAGCTAAATTGAATCTCTGTATTTGCTATGGGTACGCAGCTTAAGGTGCCACTTAAACAAAGGTACTCTCCGAGTTTAACATAATATTGGGCCGTAATATTGGAACAATTAAATTCTAACGATTGATTCGATTGATACGTGGGGTTTAACGTCACAAATCCACCATATGATTATGAGAGACACCGTAGTGGAGTGCTCCGGAAATTTCGACCATCTTGGGTTCTTTAACGTGCACCCAAACCTGAGCACACGGGTCTACAACATTTCCGCCTCCATCGAAAATGCAGCCACCACAGCCGGGATTTGATCCCACGACCTGCGGGTCAGCAGCCAAGTACCTTAGCCGCTAGACCACCGCGGCGGGGCTAAATTCTAATGATATTAATCACAATTGGTGTTACGCAGATGACGCTGCCTCCCACGTTATTAATGAGATGACTGTAGGATAGATCGGCCGGTCTTGCAAGTGGTAGCAGAAGTAAGAAATATAGCTGAATGAACTAAATCTTTACATTTCGCAAATACTCGATATGACAAAGGAAGAAACGAGCAACGCAAAACACCTCACCTATGTTCTTCTTCCAAAGCCAATGCCAGTGCTTTTTTCTGTCATTATGTGATTCTATAGGCTTTACTCAACACCATCTAAATGACAGCTCGCGAGACGAAACCATTAAGGGCCGCGATATCTGCTTCTTTACTAGTTTCTGTAGCTTTTGGCACTACTTTCTGACCATGCCATTTCACGTTGACTCCAGGAGCGCTTTTCTCCTTTGTAACGATTCTTCGCCTCAGGCTGCCTAAGAGTGCCCGCTTTCCTCCTGGGACAAATTACGACGCGCGTGATTTTGGAACCTCTTTGCGCCTTTGTCTTCCGGTCTCCCCTTCACTCACTTTTGCACTGCATCCTGCCAGCCTCCGACTACTGTACTCCTTCACTATGAGTATCAGAAGTGCCCACGTGCGTGCTTGATTGACGGTTCTGCGATATGCCGCGGAGTCGGAGAAATAGCGCTGTTGCCGCGATAGGTTGGGGTGCGTCGCCGGTGATGAATAGCGGAACCCGGCGGGGAAGGACTTCGGAAACGGCTCTCTTGCCGCCCGGTCTTCTGCCGGCACTGCGCTGTCTCCATCGCGACTGGTCCGTGGGCCGGCGTTTGCGTCATTTCAGCAGTAACCGAAGGCCTGCCTGCTTCCAGTTGAAGAACGAGCTAGGCCACGTAGAGAGGCGCGGCCCGACCAGGGGACAATGAGCCGCCTCGATGTCCCTCCCCGGTCTTTCGTTCGGCACCGGTTATAGCTCGCCCCACGCCACCTTCCTCCCCGCGTCTTAGTTTTGTGCATTCACGTTGACTCCTTTTCTTCTTGCGAAGGGGAAGTGAAGGCCCAAGGTTGTCGCCAAGGGGCTCGTTTTGCGACGAACTGCTTCGTTCGGCCTATTACTCTTTCTCTGGCCAGATGTGGCATCGGTGAGGATACGGGTTTTGCCTGACCATGTAACGGTACAGGAAGATCCGCCAAGAGGCGTTTCAGTTAACACGTGGATGGCTTCTGGCATCCAAAGCAATATGGCTGCGACTGCTTAATCAAAGGTGATAAAGGTGGACAACAACAATAATAATAATAATAATAATAATAATAATAATAATAATAATAATAATAATAATAATAATAATAATAATAATAATAATAATAGTTGCTGGCATTTTAGGAGCCATAACCTAAATAAGATATGATTGTGATGCACACCGTATGATGAAGGAATTCATCTAAATGCGACCGCTATCGAGTACGCGTCCATCGGCTGACCAGCCAAACATCGCTATAACTGCACGGCCACGGTGCCAAATGAAAAAAAAAATCATGCTCTGTCAAGGCATGGAACTTCTAGCGTAAGATACATAGTAAGAACTTCTAGCGTAAGATACATAGTACAGGGACAGCATCAACTATGAATTCGAAACTACCTATATGTCCAGGACTTCAAAGTAACTTGGTGTTTTCGTAAATTTACTGTACTAGAAGATTTTATTGTGGACTGTCTGAAACCATTTAAATGTACGTATGGCGTTGCAACACAAAGCATTGCATGAAGAGACTGTCGTAAAGGTGGGATAGCAAAAGTCGGGCTTTCTGGTTTTCATTCTTCTCGGTCATACAATTACACATCACAAACAGCCATGCATGTCCTGATCCCGACTTTAGGTGTCGATATCTTTACGGTGCGGTATGTACGCATCATGAATGGCTGTACTTGGACATACGTCTACAGCGAAGTCAATTTAGTCGCACACATATAGATAAATTTAATCTAATTATTTAGTATACATCACACGACCCTACAAGAAACTTACATGTGGCCTTTGCATAAAGTTAGTGTGTCGAATAATTTGCAGAGATGCTCTCTTGAGGCTAGTATTCAAAATTAAATATTCTTAATTTTCAAACTTTGTTTATAATGCTTTCTATACAACTGCGCTGGATAGTGCGCAGGAATTTACTTATCTACGCACTGCCGCCAGAATAAAACTACTGCCACCACAGTAACAGCAGTCGTCACTGTCATTATAAAACACCGATAAATGAAATGGCCAAAAGCAAGAAAATAAACAAGCAGAATAGATAACTCGACAAAGCAACATCGCCAGTGCGTATCAAACGAGAGTGCATGCGAGTGAAGAGAAAATAACAAAATGATGGGCAGAATACGTTTTAAGCCGTCGTCGTGATGATTCGCAGTTGCCCATGTTTCACGCCCAAAGGGCGTCTATCTTGGCACGCGAACTTGTTCTACCGGAAGTGATCGCATAAGCCGTGCGCCTGCCATGGCACCCGAGCCCGCTCATAATAAAGATAAGAAAAAAAATAAGCAAAAATGGCCACGGACAGACGCGCCGTTCATTCTCCCGACTTATGAGGATGCAAAAACGCAACTAATCTCTGCCTCTTCTTTCACTTTTTCTCTGCTTTTTCTTTTTCGGTCAGTCATAAAAAACAACACAGATCTTGATGTCACTGCACGAGGTCTAAACGTTTGTTTCAGCCATCGCTGCACGCACACTCGCTTTCATACACACACTTAACGAAGTCCACGCGAAGCACGATGCTGCTAGGCGCCCTACAACCACGGCAGAACCCATCGAGACGCCCACCAGCAATAGCGAGCGCCACAGGCGGTGGAGAAATGAACTAAAACCTACAGTCAAGACGGGCCGCAGAGATTAGGCCGCGAGTGGCAGACCTTGCCAGGCGGAAATGCGAGTATAGGATCGCAAGGGGTTAATTAATAATACGCTAACCGTGCATCATGGACCAGAGCGTGCTTGACGAAACATCGGCAAGAAAGAAGGCGAAGCAAGCAAGAACGGATGGAAAATAGTGGAGCAGCAAGAAGAACAGCGGGGAAAGAAAATATGTAGGCTTACACGTCACGGCTCCGTAAGTCAGGCAAGCGATGCGAGCTGGGGCATCACGGAGCATGTCAAAGCTCGCGTGGCATAAGAAAGAGTCAGTGAGGAAGAGAGAAAGGGAAGTAACTGTGGTGAAGAAAAAAGTAGGCGTGACATTCACAACAGCCCTTCCGGCCTACTGCCCCTACGCGAACTCCCAGCTTTTGGTTTTAGTCGCGTCCGATATAATAATCAATGCGGACTGAGACAGCCAGCTAAAATGGCGACGCAAACGCGAGACATGGGCGTCAACTCGCACGCATGGATTCCTGTAGCGCATGCAGTTCGGTTATACGGTCTGCGTCGGCGGGCGTGTCCAACGAAAAAAGCTCGTCTTCTTTGGTTTCGGCGGTGAGCGGGTGCGGCTTGTCACCCGCATTACTCGGAGCGACCAACTGGAAGACCCTTTAATTACTTTGGTTCCCGAACGGACCGCTGCGCGGCGCATCATGCCTACCTAATCTGCCTCTTCTTTTACCACGTAGAGTATAGCCACATCACCCCCCCCCCCCCCCCTCATGGCCGCATCCTCCCTCTTCATGCTTGAAGGATTCGCGTAAACAAGTACAAAGATATTGGCTAATCAAACGAAGAAACAAATAGAGAGAAAAAAGAAGTGAAAGTCAAACGAAGTGCGCCGGAGGCGGGGAAAGAACACGATAGCCTGGCCACGTTAATCTTACGAAGTCTGAAAACAAAGTGAGGAAACAGATTAACGAAATACGAATGAAGTATCAAAGTTGTGAGCAGGAGGACAAAGCAAAATTGTCTCGAGCAACGTAAACAACAGAAACGAAACTGGTTTCCGGAACAAGCAAAAACAGGAAGACGAACAAAGACAGGCAGCAAATACCAGCTGCTACAAGAAAAAATGAGGGCACGAGTAATGAAAGATTTAACCTTTCTTTTTCCTACGAAGTGCCCGAGCTATACTAGCGTTCCCTGCCGACTTCCCCGCAAAAGGCTAGCGCGGCTTAATGTTCTGTGACGAAAGGAGCTCGGCGCACCGTTCCGGCCCGAGACGAGAGGGAAGGTGCAGAAGGAGCACTGATGGCGAGGAGGGTGTAATTAAGCTGGATTATTCCATTTAACACGGCCTAACTAACTGAGTGTAATCCCGCCGCCTTTCCTTGCTTCCTCCCGTCCCCGCACCTTTCAGGCAAGCACCTTCAGAGTTCTGACTCCCGGTGGAGGCTCCGAAGCCTCGTGCGCTGCTTGCCTCAACAACCCGGAGGGTTGAACAGCCGGCGGTGCGCGAACGGAAAAGGCGGGAGAATACGAAAAAAAAAAATAAGAAAGGAGAAAACCGGTGGGCAGCGTAATGGGGATGTTTGGGGAGTAGAGGTCGAAGGGGAGCGGTCGGCAGCTCAGGTGAGGAGCGCAGTGGCGAAAGACCTTCCCGTAACACGTGGAAAGACGGGATTTATTAGCCTGCTCGGGCGTCTGTTTTCACGCCGGTCCTTGCTGGAAGGCGGGCGTAATCGCGCGCACTCATTCATTTGTCCCCTCGCACGGAAAACGCTTCGCTTTCGCAGCTTGCCCCCGCTGCCTCCACAATCCTTTATACACCCCGGAGCAGTTCTCGTCACTGCACTGCTTAGCTAGGCATCTGCTTTGTTTGCTTGCCTGGAGGTGAACGCTGCATGCTTATAATGTAGAGAGAGCGGCGTGCATGCGGACGGTGCTTCGGTGCGTACATAACGCCCCGCAGGACGACGACCTGGCTTGAAAGAGAAGGTAGAGTGTTTATAAAGCGTTACGGCTGCCAGCGTTTGCGCACGTGAACCGATTAATGCCTCGGAGCGCGGCGTTTCTGTGCGCGTATACATGCAAATGCGGGTGAGAGTATACACGTGCAATGACTTTCCAGCAGCGCGCTCCCCCTCCCCCACCCTTCCCTCCGTCTCTTTTTCCTCCTGGCTTTCCACATTCTACACCTGTGCGAAGGCATCGGTCTGCTTTGCGCCCGAGGGATGCGTGTTTCGTTTACCTCTCAAGAATTCGTACACAAACTGTGATAGCAAGTGAATTATATTTTCACGAATAATGCCGCTCACGCGCATTTTATTGAAGGTTATCAAACAAAGATGCCGTCAATGACATTGCAGTTGTTTCCGATGAGGTGCCTCAAGTGTAAGTGCTGCTTAAGAAGAAGTTCAGTTATAGATCGCGCACAAATATGCTATATAGCCAAAATGAATATATACTGTACAAAGCGAAGAAAATTTATAAAAGTGCACTGAAATGAGATGAAGACGGGAGCAGATGAACATGTGACACAGCTATGTTTACCGTAGGTTCGACCAACAGTGCCGAATCATTTCAGGACGCGAAACGTTCAATGCTAACAGGTTTGAGAGAGTGTTCAGTTCGAGGTGCACTCAGCTACTGTGAGTTGGGGTAGAAAGAAAAAAAAGGACAAAAAACAATACTATAAACTATGTTATAAACTTCTAAACCAAGTTTTAGTTTATTTGCCATTTCTAACTAAACGTGCGCCTTTGTCATGGTAGAGGACGAAACCAACAAAGCTTTCTCTAAAAAGGCGAAAACTAAGAAAAAAATGGCGGCAACAATTCCGAGGTAACTGCAATAAGCGGAGCGCGTTGGTACTTGCTGCACTCAACAGAAATCGCTGCTAGACTAAGGAACTTTCCACTCTTCCGGCCACCCTTCCTTTGTCAGGAGAGGATGGCTAAAGCCAACGTGCTTAATCACCGGCAAAACTTCAACGGAACGGTCTCCTACGTTGTCTAGCTCGTGGTCCTCCAGTGTACTATACTGCCATGATAACAGGAGGAGGGATGAAAAGGAGGAGTAGGAGGTGGCGACCTGCGCGTAATTATCAATTAGTCCACGAAGGCGTGAAGAAAACGGCTTCAGGCCACTCGGAGCAACTCCTTTCCAACACATTTCTCCGCGGCAGCAGTACGAGGCGCCGTAGATCGGCAAGTCGCTGATATGGCAATACTTGGTCGAGCAGGGCAAGATGGCGCGACGCGGGAGAAGTATCGAAATAAAAAAAGAACGAAATGAGAGAGAGAGAAAAAAAACAGTTGATAAAATGCGAGAAATGTAGGTGCGAGTATAAGGGTCATATCCTTCAGCCACTACTGGCAGCAGTCTTCGACAGTACAGAGCCAGAACCAAGAATATGGCTTGAGAACGGCCTAAAGTTGTGAGCATAAATTAGCTACGCATAGCTAACATTCTCGCTGCCTAAGAGTTTACCAAACTTATAAACACCTCCTTGCCGGTACAGCGGAAGTAAGAGTACCTCTCCATTAACGCACTTTTAGGCCCAGCAACACCGGATAACAAAACACTGAGACTCGAGTGCTTCAAGACAGGGAAAAAGAAGTTGGATACTTCAAACCTCCACGGCTAGAGCTGTTACTCAACTAGCTTCTTGTTCTATGCTGAGCACAACGACAAAATTTGAGAACTTCGCCACAATAAGCTGCATTATGCGGAAAAGCCAGCTTCTGGTTGTTTAGGGTCGTCATCTCGTCAGTCATGCACGAGGTGGAGGACGCGAGCACAGGATAAATGGCGCGGCGCGAGGTTGAATAACAGCTTTGCACATGCTCAGGTTGGGAGCGTATTAAGCATATATGTTACGTTTACTGCATATGAGTTCATGTTCAACGCGAAATGCTTGATATTACTTTCAGGCTGGTTATGGATACATGTTGTACAGTACTACGAAGACACAAAACGAAAGAAGCTTTTGGCTTATTGGACTGCGGCTGATCACCTAGCAGTGGTACTACATCAAAGACCTTATAGCGGTAAAAGCGTAATATGTAAAAAAACTGCAATAAGAGGGAGTCGCTTTCCTATATATTCATGGAAACTAATATAAAAATATTAACTTTGCACCATTACCTAATAAGGTGTGTACCAGATAAAACTGGTCAATTGAAGAAGCCTCATGTTAATGCCTAATAAAATATCTGCATGCCAGAATCTGTATACTCTTGTGGGCGCTTCTTACCATATGCTGTAAATAGTGAACACGAAATTACGGGCTCAACAAACACCTAGAACGAGCAAAAATAAACGATGTACTACACTGAGTGCTCAAACATTTTGTGCTAAACGAGTATAACAATTAGGCTTCAATTAAGCCGTGTACCATTCTCCACACGCGAAAGTAAACGTCACGACTAACTCGTAGAAAGAACGCTGTGGTAGTACTGCTCGATGCATTCAGCTGAAATAAAGAGCACGGAGCTGACAGCAGGTTCCACGTGTTGCGCTTGCCAGCCATAAGAGAAGTCTTCGCTGTCGAGGCATTCAGTGTTGCTTTCTTAAGCATCCGTCCAAAACAAAAGTCCACTTCAGCATCGGAACCACGAGAAACTAAACGGAATGGGACACACTCGGAGGCAAGTCAGGGAGACCACATTTCTTGACATAGCGGCCGGGCCCGGGAGCGAGACAACGGTATTGCTTAGATCGATACAGCAACAGAAAAGACAATGCGCGGCATATC
Source organism: Rhipicephalus microplus (assembly GCF_013339725.1). Classification (NCBI taxonomy): domain Eukaryota; kingdom Metazoa; phylum Arthropoda; class Arachnida; order Ixodida; family Ixodidae; genus Rhipicephalus; species Rhipicephalus microplus. Next base: position 15,055,506 of record NC_051170.1, read on the forward strand.
GACAATCGCTGCCGCAGAGCATGCCAGCGGTTGAGGGAGACAGAGGGAAAGGGAGATGTTTAGCGAGTGAGGGGAAGGGTGGTCGACGCGCGATTTGCGAGCATACGCCACTCTCCTATACACGCAGCAGTCGCGTCCAGCTCTCGACGAAAGAGGCGAAAACGACGGGCGCTCTTGTACATTGAAGCCATCTAGAGAGAGCACGTTTACATTCATTCCGCCGCAAGGAGCAGCTGCAAGGATGCGGACAGGCACCCCAACCACCGCGCACACACGCGCGCGCACGCGCGAAAGGACGTTGGGAAGAAATGCTCTTTTCTTTTGCCAGGAGTTGGTAAAGGACGCGAACAAAGGGGATACGGAGGGGGAGCGGAATGGTGCAGAGGGTCGTTTCCCCCCTCTCCCAAACGGCGATAGCTTCACGTGAGCAGCCAAAGTGGACCGCTTCTTGTGGCTAGTGATGGATCGACTAGTTTTGCGGTACTCGGCGGTGTCATGCTGAACGGCGCTGACCGGAGCTGCGTCTCGGAATGCAAGAGGCATGGTATACAGCGTATAGAAGACACAGAGAGTGACTATTCGGTTTTCCAGCTGAACCACATAAACAAAGGCACATGCAAGCGTGCACTGGTAGTCTATGTCCCTGCCAAGGTCTCGATTCCTTCATCCGCCTCAATGTTGAATGAAGAACCCGCCACGGTGATCTAGTCATTATGGCGCTCGACTGCTACTCCGAAGGTCGTGGGATCGAATCCCGGCTGCAGCGGCTGCATTTTCGAAGTAGGCGACGCGAAAATGTTTGAGGCCCATGTGTCTCGATTTGGGTGTACGTTAAGGGCCCCAGGCAGTCCGAATTTGCGGAGCCTTTCACTACGGCCTCTCTCATAGTCACCTCGTGGTTTTGGGACGTTAAAACCCCCATCCCAGATAATATTATAAATGTTGAATGAACGCGAGGTAAGCGCCACACCACTACAAGAAAAATTAAGGAAGTGTCATCTTTTGTTTTTTTTTATTTGTAATGGGTAGATGTACCAGTGCGTATGCACTCTCGAAAAGAGGTGAAGACCAGCGCCACGATTGCACCCAAGCATGTGACGCTCGCGAAAATTGCAGTGCTTGGCCAGTCTGTGATTCGTCGTCACAAAAGAACTATGGACCCCTTCGCATCGTCAACTTTTCTAGTGGAAGGATTCTACAGCCTATCTCCGCAAGCGCGCATGCCTCACCATATACTTAGTTGCGTAAGCAAATATAGATTAACCAGTTGATTTTGGAGAAAGTAACCAACGAAGACACACAAGTGTGCAGCAGCTTGTCTTTTCCTGAAAAAAAAAAACATATATCTCACATCATGAACTTACAGCGCAGCACCAGAAAAAATACAGGACAGGGAAGGAACAAAAAGAAAGAAAAGGCACCACCTTCTTGCTCCTTCCCTGTCCTGTATTTTTTCTGGTGTTGCGCTGTAAGTAAGTTCACGATGGATCCTAACCAACTGAACCAACTTACCGTCTTACTACAATATATCTCACATGCGTAAATATGCAGCCGCCTTGCCATTTATACAACGGTATACTTCTCGCAAAGCGTGCGAGTGTTCGCTTCCTACCTTTGAGATTTAACACATACAGACCATCCCATAACGCTGCGGGGTGCTCGAGGCGTCATCTCTGCAATATCTGGATGTTGGAAATCGAAACGAATCGTGCATGGCCGCACACCTCCTCCCCACGCCATCTGTTGACGAGTCGTGGGGACCACGGTGCATACAACAGGCGCAGGAGCCGCTGAGAAAGGGACACCGCCACGCAGATAGCGGGTGACTCGAACGGTTGTCAACTTGGGCGCCGCGACTCCCGGGAATCCATTTGCGGAACAGCGCGCTTTCAATTAATTTTTTTCCATTCCGGTAACAGGTGCTTCGCCTGCAGCGTCCGATGACTTGAGGGTCTCGCATATGCACGTGAGCAGCGCGGCCATTAGTATATGCAGTATACCGCGACGCACGTGCAAGCCTCCACTGCGTAACGCGTGTAGCGTATACGTTTACGGAGCTGTCCCGACTGATTGCAGTAGGGGCGAAGTTTTTAAAATTCGCCGTGCCATTTGTGCGCGAACCGGACGCATTGCCGTGCGGCGTCCGTGAATTGGCGAAGCTGCGTAATGACCCGGGATGCCAGGACGCGGTGGAGCGATTGCCGACGACAAGTCGCATCTGCGGAACACGCGTCCAAACAACCTCTCCGAGTATAATGTATCGCGGCACGGGGTTTGCGACGATGCGCGCCGCTAATTTAGACACCTGAACGCGGGGTTGGGGACCACACATCTTGCGCGAATTCCGGAAGAGTGAAATAAAAAAAAAAAAGCACCGGTCGAGTTGTCGGCAAAATTGCTCGCTCCGTCTACGTGATACTCGTTTTGATATCCCATTTCTTGGGTAATTGAAATTCTAAATATAGGAAAACACGTAGAAAGTGTTTTGCAATATTGAACTTCGTTTTTGGTGGGCTGTGTACCGCAGGAGGCCAACTGTTTCAAATTCGCAGCGCTTGAACGTTTCGAGCAGAGGGACTCCAATTACGAACAGTGAGAAACGCTTCATTTGTAGCGTGTGCTCTTTGTAAACAGCGAGAATGGTCAGCACTACGTGTTATTTTTATGCGAAAGTCCTTCAAGACATTCATTTTGTTAACATTTCTTAAATAAAAAAGGTTTCAAATCCCACTGATACCAAAGCGCCTTGCCATCGTCCTCCACCTCCCTCCTCTCTCTATATTCTCCTTATGTTGAGTACTACACAGGCAAACCTTATAAAATAAGCACGTACAAAAATCTTTTCTTCTATCACAAGGCAAGGGCAGGAACACCAGAAGCTCTGATGACAGGCACTCTACGAACACTAAAGCATATATACGACTATACTATTTTTATTTTGGAATGGCACTAACACAAGCGACGAAACGATATGGGTTACAGGGGATGAACTCTCAAGGAACGTGCGCTAGCGCATGCGCAGATACGGCGCTGTTCTTTTTCGACAGTGTTCTTTTCAGTAAGACGAAAACTCGCTCTTCTTTTTCAGCGCCTTGTAAGAAAGAAGTTCGCAAAGCGCGCACTCATTGTCCCAGCCTATAAGCAGCTGCTTCAAAAGAAAAAAAAAAGAAATGTAGTAAAAAATCATACCCGAGAGAACGGGAACGCGCGAAGATGTTGAACTCAAAGCGATTGCAAAGAAATTTAATGCTGTCTCCTGTAGAGCGGCGCAACTTTGAATGTGGCACCCAAGCCCAACAGCGCGAGCTCCTTGTGCCGCCAGGGTTCGGAACGTTGAAGACGAGCGACGAATCCGGATGAGTATATGGCGCTGTTGTCCAACGACGGCATCGTTATACATTACTCTCTTCTCCGACGGTCCTCGCTGTCGTACTCACAATGTCACTCGCTGCTCCAGAAAAAAAAAAAGAACGAGAAATAAAAACGCTGTCTCATGGTCCTCTTCAAACAGACTAATGGGACCCGCATTAGCGACCGGGTCCTCGTGGCGCACTGCGTGAATTGTTTGAACCTTCGGTCTTCAGTTCCTTTGGGTCTCCAAGACGTAAGTAGACCGAGAAACAAGCACACGATTTGGCGATGCTTGAAGCGAACTACTTTCAAACATGGGCACAAAAAAATATGCAAATAATCAAAAAATAAAACAAATGTTAAGACTGGATACTTGTATCGACAACGATCAAGAGTATATGCATGCTCGCTTTTAGTACCGCTTTTTTATGTTTTAATTTGTCTCGCGTGCATTTGAGGACGTAGCCTGTCTGCCCTTGCTGCTTTTTGCGCATGCAAAAGGATGGCCCCAATGACACTGGGCCGCACACAAAGATGGCGCTGCGGGCAACCGGAACAGGAAATGACTACTGCAAGGAAGTGGGCGAGCGAGCGGATTTGTGAATATCAATGCCGCGAATGAGCAAAGCCCTTTTCCTCAGTCCTGTCTGCATTCGTCTTGGGGCAATATGCGCGACATTAGCTTTGTTCCTTTCCGTTTCTTTTTCTGCCATATCAGAACGCGTTGCGGTTTCGCCCATGTACTGCGGATATGAGACCACTACTGCCGCCGCCCCGCTCGCGTGAGTGTACGGAAAGAAAACCGAAAGATCGGGGCCGGGAGGAGGCGATGAGCTGTGCTTATGTAGTGGGCAGCCAAGATGCGCCATCCTCGTTTTGTTCGAGAACAAGAAGAAAAAAAAGAGGGGGGGGGAGGGGTTCACATCAAGAGAGCCTTATTCGAGGTGAGTATAGACACTGTAGGGTAGACTGGGGTAGTAACGTCAACGTAGTTCCCATGCATGGCAGCGTACATTTGTTAACTTTCATGCTCCAAAGCCCACGCAGACCACTTTCGATATTGCGATCTCCCAGTGGTAAACATACTGTGGTGCCGTACATAGCTATGCATACACACACACACACGAAATATGCAAATATACGAGCATTCGCTAGGTAATAGCAGTTGCCGGTACCAGTAACGCCGCAGTCGAGACGCAGATTCTTACGTCTCAAATTTTCGTACCAACTTTTCTAACCACAAATTTGCTCTGAACCCTGACCCCTACCTCACACCACTAAGAAGACGCCAGACTGGGCATTCACACGCACTTTCTTTAACACCATATTTTGCTCGTACTAACTTGTTCAAATTTTCCTTCTTTCCTCGTACCATTGAAGAGTGGAACGATTTGCCTGCAAGCTGTTTACACTCTCCCGATCTTATTTACGCTGAATTTTGAAGTTGTTTTTCTAACTATTCCAACTATTTCTTCTTTTCCCTGCCCACTCTTTCCTTTTGTTGCTTTTGTATAAATATGTCACGCTTTCCACTTTTTACTCTCTTTATTGTTGATGTTGTTTTGAAATGTGTATGACAACTGTATTATATTGCCCTTCCTGCTTTGGCCTCTGGCCAGCAGTATTTGTAAATAAATAAATAAATAATATTTACTATAAACCATTTAAAAAATGACATGCCAATCATTTTTTTTGTTAAGGATGGCTGGCTTGCGTGACAATGTAAGGGCAATAAATCATTTTCACTTACACTATCTTTAAACAAAGTACTTTGCCAGAAAGTACTAGCGAAGTTTTCTGCACAGGCGACAAAAACTTCGGGGAAACGAGTGCAACTACCTATACTAGGGCGATGAAGCCGGAAGAAACTTGTATGCAATTTCTTTGTCACATCGACAGACTTGGCTGCATTTCTATTGCAATTTAATTACGAAGTCTTTATTAATTTCAAATATGACAAAAATGAGGCCATGTTCGAGGCCTATTCCAGTGTGCAGCACAGTGTGCACATAGAATGCAAATTCATTATGAAGTCATTATTAATTTAAAATATGCCAAAACTGAAGCCGTATTCGCGGTCTATTCCAAGGTGCATTCAAGTGTGAATACCAGTGTGCTAATCGCTGCATAGTGTCATGACTCTACGACAAGTGCAATTGTTCGGAAGCAGCAAGATCCAACCCGACCAATCAAAATTTTCGCGAAACCTCTAATATGACAAACGAGCGCGTTGTATGCGATCTTTGCAACCATTTCACCGGAAACATAACGGGCTGAGCTGCGGCTTTAAAGTCAGCGTCAAAACTTTCTAGACGACTAGACACAAGGAAAAGCTAAATATTCCAGCGTCGGCTAGAAGCCTTAAAATTTCGCGTCCGGTCTAAAACGCGCTCACAACATGCAGTTCGACCGAATACAGCCATAAAGTTCAGGAAAATGCAAAGTTTTCCCAGACCCAGCAATCTGTAAACATTTAGCTCCAGCTGAACATCTCCTAACGATTGGTAAACGTATTGCTGAAGACGGACTGCGCAGAGCAAACTTTTCTATAAACTCCAACGGTGCGATAGAAAGCGTCGTACCGCATGGATAATCTGAACGCGCAGGTAAACTGTTCGCTTGGTTTTCGCGTTGAAGTACACTCGTGTTGCTCTTTGCTCTTTGACGACTGCCAACCACAAGTATGAACATTATAAAAAAACAGACGCCATTTTTCTTTGTTTTTACTTCTAGGTTCACGAGCCAATGACGGACGTGCACACGCGAAATATAATTTACTCACCACAGAATGGAATATTTGTACATTTTGACACATCCACCCGAGGCGACAAAGTATTTCCCTCATATACAAAACCAAACGTGTGGTTCCAACGTATGGTATTTTTCTGCCTGTTTATTGCCAAAGATGGAACAACTTCCAACTAAAACATATAAGGCTCAAGATAAATAATCATGAGATAAACAAGTGCGAAATGTCAGCCTGTCCCCATCAACGTGTCTAGACAGGTATATACGAGAGAACAAGGTGCGTACATGGCGTTCAATTGGTACGCAGGTCCCCACAGCGCTCCGGGCACCGCACAAATATTCCAGGCGCAGTAGACGTTTGGGCCCAGCCACTGACATCACGACGCAAGAGCAATATCACGAAGCCACTGGTGCCCGGGACACCTATATATACACGAGATGACGACTTGATTCCCGACCCGAACGTAGGTGTGTACATCTGCGCTAGTACCTACAAAACCCACACGTACGTGACAAGCTGCTCCGACGAACGACTGATCTAATAAACGACGATGCCAGTGGCTAAGGAAAAGGAAAACCACTTAATGTGGCAGTTCGCGGAAAGGAACAGACGGGTTATTTCATTTCATTTATTGTGCCCTCAGGGCCAAAAAAGGCATTAAAGAGCAGAGTGGTGAGAATAAGAAGTTTTACAGCATAGGTAAAGCATGAATAGGGATGTAGTAGAAAGAACAAAAACAAAACAAAACAAAAAACAAAAGAGAACCATTACAAAGCATAAAGTGAAGGTAAGTTATATAATGAATGCAAACATAAAAACATGAAAAATAAGACAACACAAGAAAAAAAGACATGCAATTTATAAGAGTGAATAAATGACACTCTATAGTTAGTAATGTTGTTTAGAGCAATCCGAAACAAGGAGTTATCACTAATAGATACAATGATTGTGGAAGTTGGTTCCACTCTATAGGGGCGTCCTAGGAACGAATAATTCGGAGTCGGTCGCGCCTGCTAAATAAAAGAGATATTCTTTAGCCTTTTCTTGCGCAACTTGTAGATCTGAAAGAAGCTAAATCGACCAACGAAAACAAATAAAACACGGGCTCAAATTTTGAGCCTCATTCATATTATCGTACACGGACGGCATGCGAAACAAGTTACCGACTCTCGATCAGGCATAATGGAAACCAGCATTTGTAAGCAGTTTTATGTGCTATACTCCAAAACTCAGCTGCATGCTCGGAACCAAAGCCAGAATAAGAGACGAGCTTATTGCAAGTAATAGTGAACAAAACAATAAAAAGAAGGCTCAGTTGGTAACGTATAGTGAAGTTACACGTACGGCTTTATTGCATTTGCATGCTGCGTGCCTATACAGGGGACCCATGCTTCTCAGCAATGCAATGCTGCAGTGCTGGATTTCTCCGCTTATTCGGCGAAGATGTGTACATTAGGCGCGGGTTCACGGTGTTACCGTGAACACCGTACAAAGTGAGCGCTTCGTCTTCCCCACCTCCCGAATCTCTCCCGGAGCGCGTTTCCTCTCCCGCAGCGGGTTTGTACACGCGGCGGCCGCCGTGGCGCAAGGTGCGCACACCGTTTCAGGAAGGGCCGGGAAAAGGGGAGACGGGCGTCAAATCAGTCTCGCTCCTTGCGCAGGCGGGTCACGTATACAGCGGCGCACACCTTCCAATCGAGACGCCGAGCAGTTCGCTGCGAACGGTGACTCTGCAGAGTTGGATGAAGCTCTCGACATCCGGTCGAAGCTATACGGCCTTCGCGGCGAACGCGCTGGCCTCAAGTCCGAAGCGCAGCATGCACGGGGTCCACCAAGAGGCCACTCTGAAGACTCTCAATTACATGCGTCTCATATTAAAAGGAGTGTTCGCACGACTATACCGAAGCCTCGAATTCATTGATCAACAGTAGCCGAAAGCAAGGATGTTTCTTGTACCAATGACAGAGGTCTTGTCGACCACGAATGCTAATGTCGAAATGTTAGAATAAATGAAATTCTTCTCTCAACTTCTTATCGCGTCGTAGACTGACAGTGCTGCCCTAGCCTTGTGGCTATGGTACGTTGAAATTGGGCTGTGTTGCGGTTTCTTTCTTTTTTTTTCTGTGATGCCTATAGGCTATATGAAACTGCAGCATGTACACGATCACTCTACAAGTGAAGCTCACTTCATGTATGGTCATGCATGTACTTGTATGCGTGTGTGAACATATCCACACTGAAATTTTTTTTTCTGGGGGAAGGGGGCGGGGGCGCATTCTTTTCCGAAATGTTTCGGGGGGTTCCAAACTCCTATGAGAGCACAGGTACACATTTTAGAAGAAAAGTTCACATTATTTCGACACGTTTCTCGCAGCGTACAATCGCTTCCGCCGTGATCAATTGCTGGGGCAGGTCAGACATTAGGCGTTCATGTATATGCATTTGACATCACTAAATGTCGCAAGATGAATCTCGGAGAGTCACTGAGACCTGTGAATGTTACTATGCTAACCTTGTTGGGGCTCGGCTCCAAGCTTTGAGTCTCACTATTGCTTCGCAGGTTTGATTGCTCAAAACCCCACCAGATGTCAACAGGGAAGTCGCTGTTCGCTACACCACTTCTCGCTGCTGCCGACGTGCTGCAACATTCGCGCTGAGACTTTAAGAACAAACATCGCCACGCAGCGTCTACTTATTGGTTAACGAACATTACAACTGTGCGAGAGCTTTAACGCGCTGCGGAGCGTCAAGACGCTTCAGAATGAAGCTGCACTTTACTTATATAGTTGAACTTTAACCTCTATTAAAAATGAACTCTCCGATAAACACGTTTCGTCGTGGTTACTGCGCACTACAGGTAGTGTACAAAAGCGAACAAAGGAGGGAAACTTGGGGCTACACTGAAAGACGTTGCCGACGAGCGCCAGAAGTGCGGACTAATAGTTGCTATTAGGTTTGCCACGGCACCATATTGTTTCTCCAAACTTTCAAAGTTCTACTTGTTGCAGCTCATTCAAGAACGTGCCCGCAGTGCTCTCTCGAGCGCACACAAAGTGTACCGCCATCTATCGGTAACCCTCGTTACGCGCAGCGGAACTGCACGCCTTGGCTGTTGTACGTGTGTGCTTCTATATACACGCACGGGACCGTGTGTGCGCAGATGACAGCTCGACGGGCGCACACACCGACGGCACCGCGGTGAGTCCAATCAGCCGGAGTGGGAATAAGGGTTTGGCACGTATTTAGACAGAGACAAAAAAGAAGCGCCGCCGAAGGCATCATCTGGGAACGCTTCTTTCTCTCCACGACGGTATATATAAGAGGGGAAGTCCGCTGCAGTATATAGGAGGTTGTGGTGCAGGCCGGGGAAAATAAAACTCGCTGGCGGAGGAATGGGTCGTCCGGCGAGCAGGCATAAGGGACCATGAGGGGGGGGTTAGGCGAGGCAAAGTTGCAAGCGTTGAGACTCCTCGGTGACGACGACGACGTGCCACGACGCGAGCTCAGTGTCCGTGTTTGCGTTGGGAATACGGAGTTCGTGGGAGTGGGAAAACTCAAAGTCGAAGAAGGCCCCACGGCGAGCCAGCTAGTCGTCGGGGCTATTTAGCCAATTGCCCGGCCACCCCTGTGAATTGGCCCAGTAGTCTGGCCAGATGTAACTTTGCTCTTGTTTTTTTCTTTCTCTTTACTGTGGCCCCGAACGTTCCGAATGCCCCGAACTCTTCTTTCCTATCGTATTGCACCCACGCGTAGACGATGAGTGTATACGTGAACGCGAAGCTCTGGTCAAGTCCCAATGCATGTCTCCGGAGAGGGTTGCCTTTTTCGTTTGCTTTCCTTCCTTCATTCTGCCGAAGTCCAGGCCTTGTGTCTGTCCGTCTCGTCTTTAGACACCGCCATGGTGTGGAGCTTTCCTGTATGATATAGGGCTGACGCTTTTACCATCTCGTAGACAGCTCTGGGTGGCCGCGTTCGACCTTGGAAGTTGGGCAATGCGCTCGCACTATAGGCACGAAACGATGAGCCAGTCGAGATATCATCTGTTACGCTATGCGCTTTCGCTACGCATAATTCGGGAGTTGTTGGATCTATACGCTACAGAGCTCGAGCGACGTTCTAATCAGCACGTTTCACCGCTGAAAGGACCAAAGGTTAGAGTAACGAGAGAGATTAAGTACCAAATCTGGGGCCATGCTTCTCCTGTCCGTTAATAACGGTCATCAGCCGATCAACGCGACGCCGGGCGACAGGGCGGAAGGTGCGCTGCTCTACAACGTCCCCGTGCGCGTACAGCAAGGCAGGTCCTTATTTCCAGCCTTTCCAGATAGAAGTCAACGCCGCGCGTAAGGCCCATGAGTGAGTCACACTGGCCAACGGCTTCTCGCGTCTCGTTCGCCGAATTGGTCTCGGGAAAACTACACCGGTCCACCGCTTGTGACGGCCTGCTTTCCACGAGAAGGGAGGGGGCGGAGAGAGAGAAACGGCACGCGGCAAGCGCTATGGCCAGGTTTAGCTGCAGCGTATTTGATGTGTAGCACAACATAATGGAGAGCGCTGCAAACGACTCCCTCACGGAGTCGGAGCGAGAGATTACCCATCCCTCCGGTCCAAGCGTCCATCGGACATTTGGCGACGGGCATGCAGGGGGGGAGTCCCGGGAATGAAGGGAAGAAGACCCGGTGCTGGCCCCTAGATAAGGACCATAACCGCCTCGTCGTCCCTTTCGGCAACCTGCTTTCGCCCGACCTGGAAAAAGGCAGCCAAGCGAGCGCGGCGACTCGTGCTGCAAAAGCGGGATGCATCAAGCGGAGGATGGGGAGGAGAGATAGACGGCCCCCGAAACGAGCGGGAGGTATACGGCGACGAGAGTAAAGCAAGGGAAGATAAGTCGCGGGCTCAGGTGACGTGGAAATTGCACCAATTACCGCACGAATGACACGCTGCATTGTTAGCGCGGCGTGCCGACGGGCCAAGCGCGCGGGTGAGGCGGCAGGCGCGCCTCGTTCCCGGCGCAGTTCTCTCGCCTTCCGGCTCCCGTGATGAATGGGGATTCCGGTGACAGGTAAATACGTGCCGACCGCCGCCACCGGTGCTTCCTCCTGGCGCCGTTCTCGACTGCCTGAATATAAAGCTCACTATCCCGCTTTTAGTCCCGGCATGCAGAACGGCCGTGCGGTATAATGGTGCCGCGGGTGTTATGTCTGCACGCACGCTCTAGGCCAGCTATACCGTACAGTGACGGTACGCGATATGTTTCGATGTGGAGTCGGATGATGAGATTGGCTGGGCAATGTATGGAAAAAGAGGCAGCGGCGCAGCGCGCTCTGGAGGAGAGAGCACCGGCGGAGCTTTCGATGACACGCGTGGACCAATATATATATATATATATATATATATATATATATATATATATATATATATATATATATATATATATATATATATATATATATATATATATATATATATATATATATATATATCACACTTCGCACTGCACACTTGTTTCCTACTGGCAAGCGACAGTGTACTGGTAAAGGGTAATAGTTTCATTTTCCAAGTGCGTCTTATGCACAGCGGCCGGGTGATGACAACATACAATCATCCGTTTTTGCTTGGTGTGTGGAAATAACGCGTAGAAGCAGCTGCCAGAAATATCACAAAACCGAAGGATTGCCTGGCAGCGCAGCTGACACGAGCTCCTAAAAAAAACAGATCATGAAAGCTAGGTTACAACGCCACGATTTGTCAACAGATTTCTTCAGATATTATTTAACACGTGCCAAAAAAAAGAAAAGAAAAAAATAGTTGAGGAGATATTCTCCTATGCCAACGCGAATTGGTGCTAAAAAAAAAAATATCAGCCTGATTGCCGTCAAGCAGTCAGTTGACAGTTCTGAGAGTTCCAGGTCCTTTAGGCATGCTCAAATAAAAGTTTTATGTCTCTCTTTCCCGAGGCGCCACACGTTTTTTTTTCTTTTTTTTCCCCCTAAGCACATCTGAACAATGTTTGAACTTTTTCCGAGTCATTGAGCAACTCGCACAGCAGTTAAAAACAAAGCTGCACTGACGCGTCACTTACTTGATACACATTTTGTTCTGTTTGTTTCCACGTGATACGCTGAAATCTTTACGGGCAGCGGGAGCATGAATGGTGCGGAGAATGCCCGAATCAATCTTTTTTGCTGATCTCTTCTGCAGCATTCACGAACCGACACTTCAATTCTGACAGTTTACACTTCATAAACGATAATTTCAACGCGATAGCGTTTAGAGGCCCACGTTGCAGTTGCAGAAAACTTGACATAAGCGGCGTTGTCCGTCAGGAAAAAAATTCACGGATACAGGGAATATGAATCTGGGTTCGAACCGGAATCGAAGTTCTTACACTCCGCGAGGCTGTCACTGGTTATATACAACGGAGCCATGCCAGTGCTTGATGTGGCTTTGCTTTCCACACCCTACGGTTGAGGCACACCGAGAACACAAGTATGGCAAGTGAATGTGAAGCTGATGCGAACAGGGCCTGAAACACTACCGCGTTCCACTCTTAAACGCCAAGCAAAAACGTATTTCCAGCTTTGGCTTCAAGACTCCCGAAACTCTGAATAGGACATGTGATATTCGAGAACAAAGCTTTCTTTTTTATGTCGAGAGTCGTTCGCATAAGTGTACAGTTCCAAAGACTACATAATTAAGCAGAAATATGTAACACACACGTTTCGTAACACTTCAAGTTTTCTGAGTCATTCTTGTTCACAGAACCTACAGCGTAGTGATTTGGTGAAATGTCGCTTAACGCAGTGACAATGATGTCGTCTCAGAGACGCTACGATGAACGGCGTCCCCAGTGCAGCCCACAAAGTCTTGTTTTTTTTTTCATTAAGCACAGCAGCATGAACGTACATTACTTCGCACCCCCCTTCCTCTTTATTCTGGCTTTCGAGCAGTGTTCGGTTAAGTAAACTTTCTCAATGCGTTCACAACCCGTCCTCGTCACCGCCATCTTTTCCCTCAAATGTCATACAGCAAGAACTACACTGTTTTTACTTTCATCCACTTTCAACGCGTATGACATCATTCTGGCGTTTAGGATTAGTCTGTAGTCTATTGCTCTGAAAAACGCGCTACACGACAACGTGAAATGACGCGGATAACGCCAAGAAATACAAATCTCCCATTGTGTTTTCAAACACCCATAATTACTGACCCCAATTAGCGAACTAAAACTGAAAAAGAAAGAGAAAAGAAAGATTTGTTGATATCAACGGATTTCTCAAGTATTCCTGTGATTATTCACGTAGAAGCCTGATGGTAGATTGTTTTATGTTTTTCCTTACAATTTGTCTCGAAATTTTCTCATTTTAAACATGACATAAAAGACGTGTAGCGCAGAGCCACATTTCTCAAGAAAAAAGTAAAAGCGCAGCCGGAAATTGCTTTCGTGTGGGGGAGTGTTGCCCCACCTTTATGAAAGTTTATGCTTGTGTATGTATGTGTGATTGTATGCTTATCCACACAAAGTATCAGAACTTGTAACAGGAGCGGAGAGGTGAAACACTACAGACTGTAAACATCATAAATTGCTTGAATGTGTGACTAAATTTCCATTTTGTTCTCTCTGGTTCACGATTATTGAAAATAAACACAAGAAACAATACTAGGCTGCCGGAAACAATTCCTTAATTTACGCACTAACTCATGCGATCTCTATATAGCTGCGACTCCTGCGACAGTGAGCATACGTGCCGCGACATTCTATAGACGTGTCAAACAGAGTCTACCGAGTATGTCGAGACAGGTGTGATTGATCGCTTCATTCGTCGGCTTACTGCATACGTACCCACCTCAAGGGCAAAAACAAAGTGAAGAAAAAAAATAACAACACGCAACACATGCTGTTCATTACTGTTTTTGTCGTTCTTGTAGCTTTGATATCAGTTATGTAGAGCGCATATGTATTGACTAGTTCAGTTCAACTTAGGTGCGCGCCTACCAAAACTGTGCTTTTGAATATGAATCTTACCTTATATACTGTTTTTGCCGTTTACAACTCCTCTCATTTAGTGGCGTTAGTACAATTAATGTAGGGAGCACATGTATTGTCTGGTTCAACTTAACTTACGTAACACGGTTGTTTAATTATGTATCTTACCACCTTTCCTGTAACAGCTTCAAATAAAAAAATAGAAATATCTTCAAATAAATAATGAATAAGATGTACTAAAAGTGAATGAATACACGCATAATAACCAGAATATTTCCCTGTCAACACAACTGTTCATCTCTTGGGCAACTTTCCACGCGCACGAAGTATAAACTGCTATAGCACATGCGACTGCTTACACAAAAAGCCCATCGCGCCTGCCGAGGAAGAATGAAAAAAATCTAGTCCATTACTGTAACAGTACAGTTGACAGATGTGAGAAGAAATCTGCAAAAAAGATGACGCTCCTTACCTCCCACTTTTTTTTAGAACACGCCATGTAGCGCAGAAGAACGATAGGCGACAGTATATGTGAACATTTCTCGAAATGCCTCCATTCGACATTTGCTGTCACCGCTGTGTAACATTTCACGTTCGAAATGTTTCGATCATTGTTCGAACCTATGCAAGTGAATTCTAACAGGCAGTCTAGCTTGAAAGAAACGTTATACGGACGCTGCCCCACAAGATAGTGGCAAGATGTCGGCAAGGTTCCATGAAGGAGTCGGTAAAAAATCAAGCTTGCGAGTCTGAAGGGAGGACCAGGAAAAGCGAGCAAGGTGGAGTTAAGGGTGGGGGAACCACTACAGCAAGACAGCAGCCTTGAAGGCTGCTGTCCCACTGTAGTGGTTTTCCACGATCGGGCAACATGCGTTTTCGAAGTGTTATGCCGTCTTCTTTTGAACAGTTATGTAACAATTTCATGTTATCAATGTCCTGGCAAGTGCACCATTTGGCTAATAAAACAATTTTGATTCCTCAATCTTTCTTGTTGTCCTTTCTTTTATTTCGCGCACGAAATTAGCGAGCCATAGGGCGCATTAAAATCACGCGTTTACAACTGCACGTAAAAGGCGAGCAACTAAGAAAAAAAAATTCAATTTCGCACCATGTAGGGCAAATTCGCGACGATGCTAGCGCCTCCGGTTGTGACGTCAAATTTTATTTCATTTTTTGTTAGCGTTTAGTTGTCCCCTCTAAACGTAAATGGAGACGGTGGCAACGAGCCGCCAACTATATACTGGATACACGAGCTTCTATGGAAGTTACGCTACCAGTTTACATATACCTTGCAGTACCTTCAACGAGTAGTGGGGCACAACACAACATCAGCGTCCCACCACTCGTTGGAGGCAACACTTCTCTTTCATTCAACAAAAAAGTATAATAAAAACAAAATAACAATTAAGCATTGCCGAACCATCTCCAGTTACACACAATTCACGCGATACTCTGCGACGCTTTTACTCGTGTTCCCCCCGTGGGAAGATGCAAGCGGCTTTTTCTTTTTTTTTGAATTTTTTTCTCAGGTGACGTCTCTGGAAACCTGGTTCACGTCAATTTGCCACAATGCATTCGATCGCGGTTATTCAGCAATCTAACCCTTCAAAAGTTTTTGTGTCTACTTGGGGCGAGGCCCCACGAATTTTTCAGTGAGCGTATAGCGAGCTCGCCACTTAGGTGAAGCTTCGCCGTCCAAACAGACGTGGATCAGCAGCTGTAAAACTGCCGTGAAACTGCTCACCAGGGAAGCTAATGTCCGCGTGCACAGCGTTTGTGCGTAGACGCGGAACCATGACACGGGTGACATGCGACTTCACCCGTGACATGGTGTATGTATGAGAGATAGAGAGATAGATAGAGGTATATATGAATTGAAGGAGACATTTGCATCAATGAGTGTGAAGCTTACGGTTTTTTTTTTTCCAGAAAGCTCTGGTGAAAGCGAAAATCATGGACATATATATATATATATATATATATATATATATATATATATATATATATATATATATATATATATATATATATATATATATATATAGAGGCACGAGGGAATGTATGATTTTGCAACTAGCATACTCGGCATGCTGAGTTTTCATACCGAAGAGCATACACCGTGGACAAAATAGCTCACTTGCAAGGAACACAAGAAAGGTAAATTAATGCAGCCTTGATATTTCAGTGCGTGTTTCGGAGGAACTGCTTTCAAGCGCCCGTTATTGAAGTTTGGATAGCGTATGATCTCTGGCTTCCACTTGTAGCCTGCCCATCACCTGCTTCGTATATACAGATATACTTTCTTCCTCTTTTTTTCTTGTTTAACGAAAAAAAGCGGATTCGTGCATTTGACAAAATAACTGCTTTCAATCTTCTAAATTATCAAAAAAAAGAATTGTTACGTTCATAACAGAAAAAGATCTGAATGAAAATATATTGTAGAGACGTTTTTATACATTAGAAAACCTGTAGCGTGTTTCAAAGCTGTTACCAGATTGGATATAGATTACGCTTATTCAAGCTATGTAGGAGATTCGACATATCTGAACATATCTGGATATTTCCGACATACGCATGTCGAAGATTCAACATGAGGCCCCATTACGACCGTGAGCTTTATGAACGCACACCTTCTGCTGTGGTAGGTATCAGACGAGGCCAACGGGTGCAGCTGTGAACAGAGCGTCCTGCTTACAATGCAATCGATACTCCTGGGAAACGACAGTGAGTTAGATATAAAAATGTCATGGGTGCTCATTTTTTTTAAGGTGTACAATTACAAAAAACGCCTCACTGCTTGGAATGCGCAGCACAGTCACAGCAAAAGCTAGAAGAGCGGCCTTTCAGAGCTTTTTCAAGACCCTAATTGGGTAACTATTGCAAGCACACTTGCTTGATACCCACTACGGCCTTAATAATAAAATTTTTAGGGTAGTAGGCCAGCATTTCTATGCTATTTCTCGTCATTCTTCTGAGAAGCGTGGTATCCGCTAAACAATGGCGAGGAATTTCGTGTGAATTGTTCATGCAGCGGCTGACGACGATGAGGAATTATGCATGAAGTGGGTATGCACCACAGTTATTAGGGGAACAAGAACAAGCTTTCGTAATGGGTTGGAGCACTGGACGACCCACTCGTTACGCTATTCGCATTGTGAGACGACTGGTTGTTTTTTCGCTGTTTTAAAACACTTTATAAGTCGTATTAACGCGATTGGTTTCCCGACATCAAGCTTGCCAAATGCAAGTTTGCCAACAAGTCCTGAGCACTGGCATGGCTCAGTGGTAGAATACTGCACTGGCACCCACTGGACCCGGGTTCGAACCCCGCTGTGTCATAAGTAATTTCACCCGATGTGGTTACGGAACCCAGGCGGCGGCGGCGGACAACTATGGCACTGCGTGTGACCCGAGTTGGGATCTCACAACAGCTTTCGCTGTAAAAAGCATAATTCAGTGCATGTCTGCGTGCGCATTGTATCTATGAAACGTACAAGAGGAGGTGTGCGATATGTGTTTTCCTTCCCCGTCATATTTATTAAGATAGCTGCTGTTCCGGAGAGCACACACACACCCATACACGCGCGCACACACACGACGATAGTTGTAGCGCGAGAACAAAACGACGACACAGAGATAAGAAGGACACGAAATGCCTTCTTGTCTCTGTTTCGTCGTTTTGTTCTCGCGCTATAACTATCGTCATGCCATACCAACTAGCCCAAGCTGCCACACTTCTAACGCACACACACATTTACGTATACATTAATGTGATTACAAGGCTAGCTTTTACGTGTGCAATATAGCATGTCGTTTTATGTTCAAACATCCGCGGCGCACCCCGCTTTCTAGAGCAATACGTCGCCTTTTGACTGCTGTATACACAGTGAACGTCATAATTTTGCGGCTATAGGCTGTTGTGGGGTTAAACTCACGAAGACGGGCTCACTTTTTGGCCACAGTGGCGCCGTCTGCACGGGGGCGAACTACAAAAACCCTGGTAATAAATTTAATTTTATTTTCTATAATTACTTATTGTACAAGATACTTCCAAGATTACTGTACAAGATACGCTCTGTTTGTTCGTTTCCATAGTCAATATATAACTCGTATAGTAGCAATTTAGAAATGTGCATGCGAGAAACTGTTATGCAGTAATAACGCTGGAAACTTTATTACAGGAGCGGAAATAAATGCTAATATTTACAATAAAAGGGATATCTACAATGTCCACAAGAAAAGTTAGCTTAGTGATTCCCACCTGCTTGAAATCGATCCAGTGTCCCACAAAGGGCTATGGCTATTGTCGTAATCGTATCGTGATTATGGTTAATAAAGCAGTACAGTTGTTCTACGCCATACACTACAACATCTCAAGTGCTGCGCATTGACCTAACTTACCGTATTTCACACATAACTCCGGTCAGCGCTTGTACTTACTTTAATCGCATAGCCCACCATAAATAACGCGGATAGAGCCAAGATGTGCCTAAGAACGTACGCAAACATCATTTTGACACATGTGCGAAATTCTTAATGCTTGCTATTTTCGGGAGCTCGTCAGACAGACTGGCGGTGTTTCAACGCACAATGATGTGTATTCCAATGATCTTTTTTTTCTTGCGTTTTCCAACGCTAACGCCTCAAGGCAGGGACCTGAAAATGCTCAGCAGACGTCAGGTGCCGGCACACAGGTGCAGCAAGCACAGCGGATGCCTGGAAATGCATTTAGCAATCGGAAGCCGCGCTCTTCATGTTCGTGGTTTCGAAAAGACCGACGAGTAATTTGACAGGAGAATCGGCAAAAAAAAACTTTACTTGAGGTCGTGAAAGGTTAATGTGCGAGTGCCTCGGGCCGAGCACTTCGGTAAGTCAAAAGGCATTTCACAAAAAAGGTTGCTTTCTTACCTCACGAGGCTGTTGTCATTTGGAGAGTGATGCTTAACTGCGCCCTGAAGAATGCTCACCCTCGTTCAATGCATATGACTGACTAACGCCAAAAAAAAAAAAAAAAGGAATATGCCACAAGTCATACACCCGCAGGTTCCTACCTATAAGAATGGCAATGAGATTGTTAAATATATATATATATATATATATATATATATATATATATATATATATATATATATATATATATATATATATATATATATATATATATATATATATATACATGTTGTGATTTTTTCATTGAGCGAAACGATACGAAATGACGACAAAGGTATCTGCAAATGTTTTACGCACAATGATACGTTAAACGGTACCAGATGTTTTTTAACTAGTTGTTTACAGTCGCGTAACAATGTCAACATCAACACGGGCTTTAGTAACGCCAGAAGCAGTAAGCTGATACATAACGCTTCTGCTCGCGAAGACCCCTTGCAGAGCTACATAAATCAACTTCAGTGGATGGCGTTTAGCTACGATTGACGTTGAACTGAAGAGACGGGTGTGTCAAACGAGTAGATACGTAATGTTTATAAATTTAGGTAGGTAGGACTGCCACTACAATTGTTATTTAACGCCCATTAGGGTATGTTTCAAAAGCTGTTACGACACCTGGCATGGCTCTGTGCTAGAATAATTGATTACCACGTAGAATTCTTGGGTTCGATTCCTGGCTGAGACTTTGACATTTATTCCTTGCATTCGTCGAGTCAGCGCTGTCAATGTCAGACTTCTCTTAACGCTCTTGCGTTAAAATTAGCAACGTCGCTTTTCGCCGTTCCTGGGCAGCTATAAAGAGTCAATCCCCTGTGCCACATACACACATATCGTGGCCCGCGCTGTACGAGTATGTACCACACCTTTCTGAAGAAACGGTCTGACGGCGTACGCATCGGGATTGTGACGTTATTCTTGTCATGACTACCGAGTCATATTCGTCAAAACCATTTTACCCTCCCATACTAATTTCGGTCGACCGCAACTTAAGGGGCAGATTACGAGAGTAGCCAGGCGTTTACAGGCGAGATAGTGCGTGGGTGGGTGGGTGGATAGATAGATAGATAGATAGATAGATGTATAGATAGATAGATGTATAGATAGATAGATGTATAGATAGATAGATGTATAGATAGATAGATGTATAGATAGATAGATAGATAGATAGATAGACAGACAGACACAGACAGATATACATACATACATACATACATACATACATACATACATACATACATACATACATACATACATACATACATACATACATACATACAGAAAGACAGATAGATAGATAGATAGATAGATAGATAGATAGATAGATAGATAGATAGATAGATAGATAGATAGATAGATAGGTAGGTAGGTAGGTAGGTACGTAGGTAGGTAGGTAGGTATGTAGGTAGGTATGTAGGTAGGTAGGTAGGTAGGTAGGTAGGCAAACAGGCAGGCAGGTAGGTAGGTAGGTAGTAGGTAGGTAGGTAGGTAGGTAGGTAGGTAGGTAGGTAGGTAGGTAGGTAGGTAGGTAAATAGGTAGGTAGGTA
This sequence comes from Rhipicephalus microplus, assembly GCF_013339725.1. Lineage (NCBI taxonomy): Eukaryota > Metazoa > Arthropoda > Arachnida > Ixodida > Ixodidae > Rhipicephalus > Rhipicephalus microplus. The sequence goes on from NC_051170.1 coordinate 15,076,084, forward strand.
GGCCTATAAAGCTGTTTATTTGTCAACATTGAGATCGCAAACAGATCTTCATGGCGCTGACATTGCCATTGGGATTCGTGTACCTATCCGCCTGAACTTTTCATTCTGATTTGACACGAGGTTGGGGCTTCGTAAACCGATCGATTTCTGGTTGTAAAAAAAAAAAGTGATCCCTGATAAATGCACCAAGGCACTAGAACATGAAAGAGCAACGTTATTTCATTTTCGCACCCAGAAAGTATTTTTGCATCAAACATTTCGCGAATATATGCAGAAAGGGCTTAGTAAATGATGTCCATAGCGTGAAGTTTGCGCAGAAGCACCGGTTATTATTCTGGCAGTACAATTGCAGAGCCCGAGCCTTTCTCGTGGTTTAGTAATAAACCACACAGAGTTCTCATCTTGGTCAACAATGAATCATTACAGATCGCCTGTCGCAGATAGCGTGATTATAATGCCCGAGCTTGATGACAAAGCGGCAGACGTTACTTGCGATAAAGAGAACGCTGTCAGGTAACGAACAAAAATAAATTGTAATCTGTTTTTAGTCGAGTTACGGCGTGCTTTACAGCTTACAAATGACTGTTGTTCATGAGTACCCAACTCCACTGAATCCGCTTTGAATCCGCTTCGTATCCACTTTAAATCATTTTCCATGGTGACTACATTTGTGATATTTGTTCCCGACTTCAGACATAGAATATATTAACGCTCAAGTTGTTTTCACAAATTTCCGAAGGCCACCACAACGGCGTGCCTTAATCATATCGTGGTTTTAGTACGTAGCACTTGATACACTAACGCAATCGCATTAAATACCACGTTTCGCAGAAACGCAGGCGTCATCGTCAGTGCCGGTATCGGCGTCATTGGTTGTGAGCGAAAAATCACCATCTTTCCGTGACCGCAAAAGCAAGCATCTTCGCGTGACCTAGAAATTGAGACAGATGCAAATAAAATAAATATGGGTCCGATTGGGATGGAACAAGAGTCGTTTGCGCTGCAATCAGGTGTTTTATCAGATAGCCACGTCTCTTCTAAATACAGTGACAATAACTTACTCTGATTGTAAATGCAGTGAAAGTATCTTTGATGGTTCACAAACACACAGGTCCTGTACACAGGCTTCACAAAGCAAGAACTATTGTCGTACAAGCGTGCATTGCCATGGGGCGTTAGAAGTTGGGATTCTCATACGGACTTCATCAGCTAAGGCCAGTCACCCACTACAAAATGCACACACGCGACTTCACCCTTAAGGCCGCGTATCGGGTGCGTAGCAAGTTGGAAGAGATTTCATACACTAAGTCTTTCAAGTACGCACTACGAACAGAATATTGCTACCGCGTCGAGCTCCTAAAGACGAAGCTTGAGCACTCACCATTTTTTAATTATTATTTCTTCTCTCACTTATCTGAACAAATAAGTGCCTTGCCTAAAAATGAACTGCGGCAAAGATGAATCTCTACGACAAGTTGTGCTGCGCATCGTATACATCACCTTTACGTTTCTTGAACTTAAGTAGCACTTCCATTCCATTCTTAAGTGAATATACAATGCAATTGCATGAGTTATTATCGCAATTTCCACAGTGAGCAGTAAATTAGGTATAAAACTTATTCAGTGAATTTCGGTTAGTAACTGTACGATCCGCCTCGGTAGAACAGTGGCTATACGCTGCTCGGCTACTGAGCCGACAGTTCAATACCTCGGCGGTCGCCTTTCAATGAGGGCTGTGGGCTGTATGATCTATATGTACGTTACAGTGATACCTGCTCCAATCTACTCATCTTCAGCTTCGCCATCAGCCTTACCTAGATTGCCATTTCACGTCTACACACACGTAATACAAAGCAGTATCGTTGCCTACACCATTTCGATATTTCGTTATGACAGGCGTGAATTACGTAAGACGGTGCCTTGACATTAGCATGTAAGCACATGTTATTTGTTTCTCATTATAAAACAAAAAATTAATTGATCTCCGAGCTGTTGGAACTCCTGGCATTATCGGTATTCCATGCGCTTTTGTTGGCACAATATTGTGTTCATTCGAGCAAAGCTTTCTACATTACTTTCTTTTTTTCACGTTTCAGAATGATTTTCGGCAAACAGAGTGTAAGCGCTCTGTTCTTTCCACGTTTCTTGTGTGTCTGGTCCAGCGCCACCACTACCAAGTATACTGTCGTTCACTGCAGTCGCACTCACCCACTGACCACGCTATCTTCTTCCAGATGCTACGAGACGCTCGCCTCGCACGCCGCAGTATGTCAGCGAAGAGGGCGCACCCTGCCGATGTCACACTGACCTGCTCGCTGCTTCGCCAGCTTACGGAGGTACGCAGTGTCTCACAGGCAGTACAACAACACCAATCCCGCAACTCAGTGGACGTGTGGTTATACGCGGCCGCATTCCTGTTTGCAACGGTGCTCCGACGAGAAATGCGGAGGAGCACACCTGCACGCCTGTAGGGACAGCTGAGGCGCGCCGCTGCGGCGATTGGCCGTTCCGCGTCAGTCGGGGGAGGCCGCGCGCGCCTGCATGACGAGTATTGCGAAGGAGCTCAACGTCGATGCTCTTTCATCTTCGTCGTTACTGAAGCTGCTCCAGTAAGGTGCGCTGATGAGAGCGCTTCGCCTATTTGTCACACGAGTGCGCTTACAGGATGCGCACGACGCACGTTCTTGCTTGATCGTTAATTGTATAATTACTGCTCACAATAAAAAACAGCTGTACTACTTCGATCTAACGTTTGGAAAACACTAAAGTACGGTGAACTATCGAAGAAAGCAAACTACGTGACGTTCTTTGAAAGTGACAGTACACGACGCACATCTGAGAGGCACGGATCGTGTTTACTATTGTTGTTTTGTGTTCCTTCCTTCTTTCCACGTGATCTAATCGGTCCTAACCTACACTGCTTTGTGCATGCAAGCGCGCACATCGCAAACCACCCTCCCATCCCCCCTCCCACACACGCACAAACACACATCACGGTTTAATATCGATATGGCGACAACACATGCACTGCTACCAACATCAGGCAGGTGGTAGACACGCAAGAATGAAAAAAAAAAAGGAAACATAAAATACAGAAAGCACAACTCTTCATCACTTTTCTTAATTAGCCGACAATTTTAGGATGTACAGTATGGTCCACTCTTAAAGGGAACACTCGAATGCACACCATCCATATTACTGGCCCTCTAAGAACAAGTGGATTAGAAAACAGTCTTCATGCAAGTCAATAGTCTGTCAAGAGGAGTCGGAACTTATAACCACCAGTAGCCTTATGCATATCTAAGCCGCTATGATTCCGTAAGGTAGCGAAATCTAAACATGCTGCTCGCGCAGGTGTTCCTTTTAACAGTGGAGCCGTCTGTACCTTTGAAACTCGTCGATAAAAGGATCGATGGAGCCCCTTTGCAAGGACAGCCTGACTACGTCACCAGCTCGGCTACGTAAATTTCATGTTCGTGTCATACAGCACTTGTCCACTCGCGGTCATTCTGTCACTGTACTGGTTATCATTTATTAGTCCTCATTTCTGGAAAAAAAAGTCTCATAGCAATGGCAGCGGTCTCGCGGTGTTATCGTGCCGGGCTATACAGCCTTCGAGATCGAAACTCCATTCGTTAACTCATTGGGATGAGCCATGAGTGGGACATCCTTGTATGACATTTGCGGGTGTCAGAGAAAACCTTTTCCCTACATTTGTCACCGCTATCTTGTCTGTTTAGATCATGAGCCGGGGGACACCGAAGGGTCACCAATCAGAATTACGCAGTTGTAAACGGGGGTAACTGAGTAATGTAGAAAAAAAAAAAACGAAGCCCGCACGGTGAGGAGTACCTCCTATTCTACCGGAAGTTATAAATCATGAGTATTTCACAAATATCACACGGTGCCTGATGCATTTGCCTAAGGTGTCTCGAAGACGATCCCCTTAACAGTCGATCATATAGATCCCCCCCCACCCCTCCACCCCGAAGTCATTCTGCATCCGACCAACGTGACATTGCACTGCCTTCGGGATCGGAGGCATCTGAGTCCTTCTGCAGGTAAATCAGTTTCACAGAGCCTCCGGGATCAGCTAATCTTTAACCGAACGACGTTGTCATGTGATGACGTCACGTTATGCGAATCAGTTACGTCAGAGACGTTGTGACGTCATATGAACGTCACCTAATGCGACGCCACAGCGAAGTCACATCACAACTTTATGTATGATCATGTATACCGCTAACACTGATGAACTGTAACGTCCTGACGACGTCTAATGCCAACGTAATTACGTGTTGATTACTCTTAGCGTCACTCGACAGCCACTTAATAAGATCTTGTAGTTGTGGAGTCAGTGATTACGTAAAATGACGATTTTAGTGCTACGAAAGACGTAGCACCGACACATGTGAGACGAAGACGACAGACCATGTTTCGGCGGTCACTTTTCGGGCTTGACGAGGCATCTAAGGCTTTTCGTCTTAATGATTCAGGGGGGGGGGGGGGAAGGTACTAAAAGTGTAGCCGCATGCCTCACTAAGCCCATAACCGCACGAATAGAAAATTGCGATTAACTCCCCGGACAACCTCGTCTGGTGATTAGCGCCAGCTGCTAACCACGAAGTACATCAGGATAGAAATATTTGTTCTTTTCCGACGAGTATTTTGGGGTCCATCAGGCGAGAAGCTGCACCACACAGCTTGATTGTGCCGGAAGGCCCTCTCACGACAGCAGTAACACGTAAGGTAAGCAGCCACGTACTCCGTCCTTCCTGTCGTGCTTCTTTGAGCTGCTGCTTTGACATCTTAAGCGAAATGTCCAACGTGTTCAAAGCATGCGTGAGAAGAAAAAAGAAGAAAACCCTCAAATGTTAAGCTGTAATCTTTTGAAAGTTGAGTTGACAGATGAAACGCGTGCACTAGACAAATATGTTCTCTAGGCGTGATATCCTATCAATCATAGCGGGAAGACAAGCCAGCTTCTAATTTATGCACTTAGACGTGTGCCAGTAAACAAGAATGTCGGATCGAGGGGAAAGGTGTCGTCGATACCTGCGCTAAACTTCCATTCGCACGTTCGTAGTACGGGGAAAAGTAGGCACACGTGGCTTCGTGTAGGTTGCACTTGAATGCGTCTTTCATCATCTTTCGAGTGTCGCTCGTGGCAGATGTGTCAAGGACTACGCTGTCCTACAGTACCTTAGAGTACCAGAAATACATCGATCCCCTACAGCCGAGATAAATGTCACGTAACCGTATATAGGTCTCGCTAAGACGCAGATGCTCGATTCCTCTCCACTAGGCCCTTTAGTCTATACAGTATACCTGTAACCGAGTTGTGCTACATTTTAACCGAAAGAATATTCACGGACGTCTAATCTGCAAACGTCACGCCTGACGCCGCCGCCAAGTCGCAGCAATGATATTGGTTAGAGCAGAAGACTTAAAACACGAAACATATCAGTGTGTTTACACAACGCGAAATACTGCTTTCGACATTGATATACTTTAGTCGGCTAAATAATCACCTTTGGGTGCGGAGGGACAGTCAGGATGTGAAAGATATTATTCTATAAGCATTTATTTATGGTTAGACATCATGCACTGTTTCTCTAACTGCGCATATCTTTTCCCGCACATAACGGCTATTTTTTTCGAGCAGTTGTTTAAATGTTCCATCACTAACAGACCAGCATGTCAATAAACCACCTTCATCTGGTGAATGTTTATTATTATTATTATTATTATTATTATTATTATTATTATTATTATTATTATCATCATCATCATCATCATCATCATCATCATCATCATCATCATCATCATCATCATTATTATTATTATTATTATTATTATTATTATTATTATTATTATTATTATTATTATTATTATTATTATTTGACCTACGATAGTTCTGCTAGAAATATACAAACGGTGTGCGCCAACGTATGCCTCCAACCAACTTCTCTAAATATTGTTTCGACAACAAAAAATCGCACCGCACAATGTACACGAACGCTATAGACACTTCTACAAAGTGCTGCACAGCAGTGCTACTGTATATGGACACCCTCTTTTCTATTTCTGTTTTCTTTTCTATTTCTATCTACCCCAACCCCTTTCTGCTCCCACCTCCCATCTGTACGGCAGAAAACTTGACTCTCTCTGCTTTTCTTTTTCTTTGATATTTCTCTCTCTCCCTCTCTCTTGGTTACTAACGCTAATTATTGAAGAAGGGATGTTTTATTCTACACGCAACTTGTACATACACAAACTGAACGACAAAAAACAAGTATTGTTGCCATGGTTAACATTGTACTTCAAGTTGCGCAGCTGACAACGAATTTCGGCTGCTGACCCGCATGGCGCGGGTTCGAATCCCGGCTGCAGCGGCTGCATTTCCGATGGAGGCGGAAATGTTGTAGGCCCGTGTGCTCAGATTTGGGTGCACGTTAAAGAACCCCAGGTGGTCGAAATTTCCGGAGCCCTCCACTACGGCGTCTCTCATAATCATGAAGTGGTTTTGGGACGTTAAACCCCACATATCAATCAATCAATGACAACGAATTAGGGTATACCAGGATATCGAAAGCCGCACTTTGATGAACGGAGAGAGAGAGAGAAGAAGAATTCATAATATAAGATATAAATAAGTACAGGTCATCGAAATCATGGGAAGGGGAGAGGGGGGTCCTGCAACTACCGCGTCATTTCCACATAACGGCAAACATAAAGCAATGTGAAATACGTGAACATAAGATGTGATACGCAAAAGTGTGCTTATTTTGTGAAATACGTGAACACAAGATGTAATACGCGAAAGTGTACTTATTTCGTTCATGACTTTTGCACTGTTTGACAAAACTGTTGAACCTACTTACCCAATATCTTACAACTAGTCAGTCACTTCCCAAAACTATTGTTCAACTAACAGACAATCAAGCCAAGGAAAGCATCGGGTACGGTTCGTGTAATAATTGTGATAATGAGAAGAACTTAGTAAAGACGAACGTTGGCTATGGCTTCGGCTACGGTTATACGAGCGGTGCTGATTAACACTCCCTCGTTTGTATGCGCACACATGTCAGAAAAAGTGGAGGGGAGAATGACCGCCACCGTAGCTCAGTCGGTAGAGCACCCGACGCGTTATTCGAAGATTGTAGGTTCGCTCGCTGCGGGCGACAAGCCATGTTTTCGTTAACTTTAATTTATACACATTCGTATCACAATTACTACACATAACATCTCATGTACCTTTATTGACTTGGCTGTCAGTTAGTTAATAACAATAGATGGTGTTTAGCTTCCCAAAACCACAATATCATTATCAACGGTACCGTAGTGAAAAGCTCCAGAAATTTTTCATCACCTGAGAGTTTTTTTTTTTGATAAGCAGCAAAATCATAGCACATGGGCTTCAAGAATTTTGGTCTCTGTTTAAATTAAATGGGGGCGCTGCGGCCGGGATTCGATCCCGCGACCTGCAGGCCAGCAGTCGAGCATCATAAGATTGTTTGTTAGTTATCTTTAATGTTGTATCTAACAAAAGAAAAGCGAGTCCTTAAATTTTCTCTTTTTTTTCGTTCGTTCAAAAGGTTATGGGTCACTCTTTGTGTCCATTTCCAAAGGGTCCCGATGTAAAGGCAACTAACTACATAGTATTAAGTTGGGAAGGAGCCGTGGAGACGTCGCATGTATACACTCTGTAGTATACGCTTCAGTGAAACTTTCACGGCAAGATTACGACGGTATCCTATACACGGGACATTATTAAACGAATAAACCTTGAGAACGTGAGAAATCACAACAGAGTGAAAAGCAACAAGGCAGAGGCAAGAATCGCGTGTGCAGAAACCATGTTGCTACATCCAGTCAAGCTCTTGGCGATCAACACCCTCCCATGCACGCCCCGAAGCAAAACAAAACACCTGAAAACCGGCATTGCGTCAGCCGCCCAGAGCTGTAGCCCGTAGCTAGCTATACGTTCTAGCGAAAGCGGCAACTTGTGCAGGTCAGCTAGGCGGATATGTAGCTGCCTCGCGCTTAGTCAGTATCGGCCAGTGATGCTCGGGCAGTGACCGGTCGCACACGAGTGGAGAAACAAGGGCGGTTCTAATAAAGGGTGCCCGCTCAGAAAGTACGCAACGCTGTCGAAAGTGTCCATAACGAACTTACGCCGAGAAAGGATGGGAAAGCAATATCATTTCCTTAAGAGACATCGGAGATTTCTTCCGCTTGTGCGAGGCACGCCGTGTCGTCGCCAAACGAGGGTGACGGTCCGTGAAGGGACGCACTCGACTTGCCTTGTTTTTGAGCTGTTCTTAAAGGGAGGGCGACACCACAGAGAGAGAAGCCTCAATGAAGTGTTTCGTCGTTGAGACACACGCACGCACGCAAGCTACTCACGCGCAAATTTCTCTTTCTTTCTTTCTCTCTCTCTCTCTCTCTTTATTTCCATACGCGTAGCGAAGCAACGTAGTTAATGTTTACCGCATGTGCAATGAACCTTAAACCTGTTACACATATCGCTGTTCTACACGTTAATATTTCTTATCATGTGCGCTAGACACAATCAGAATTTTCGTTCCGGGATCTACAAAATTCACTCTCTAATCGACAACTTCCCCCTTCACCCGAAGTGGGGGCGCTGTAACTTCCGCTTCTAGATAACGAGCTGACACACAGTTCGTGCAGTGTTCCGAAACAAATTCTATACAAGCATAATATTATACATCGGGCTGCCATCATTCCACGGCTTACTGCAAGAAATCCTTGGGAGAAAAGCGCTCGGCCACCAAGAATATTGCGGTAGCCGTCCAAAAGCTAACTAAATCGCTCTTTCCTTCTCTATTTGCTCTCTCTCCTTCTTTCTCTACGCTCATATATGCAAGCGCGATAACTCCGAACAGCCCCAGAATGTTGCAAACTTCGAGCTTAACATTTTTTTTTATTCAGTCTTGCTTTAATTATCACCAGAAAGAAAGGAAGCAGATATATTATAGCGGCTTCCTTTTAAAATATTCAGTCTTTATTTTGCCTGCTCCAACATTTATTTATTTATTTATTTTTTGCACAACGGTCTACTCTCATACTACAGAGAGGAGTGAAGATATTGGATCTTCACAACGTCGCAGATCAGGGACCTGTGATACGCGGTGACGTTAATTTGCCACGCAGTACTCACCCCCAATCAATCTTCCATGCAGTTCGCGAATGCTTTACCGAGCACCCGTTCGCCATGCAGCTTATTATTTTCGAAGACATACTTCAGCGCAACGCCATCAAAAAGATTCAGGATCGCGCCGATGCTCACATGTCCAGAAACAAAAAAAAAAAAAAGAGAGAGAGTAGACTGATATACGTAACAAGGACTAGTCACGTGTTCAAAGTATGGTGTCTAGAAGAGTAAGCATGTCATGATTCTACGTGTGAACTGAACAAACACTCATACTCATGAGCGTAAACACAAACGTAAGCCCACGCGCGACCATACGCAGGAGGATAACGGATATTTAAGGAGCGCGCACACGAACACACACGCACTTACAAACACGCATGCACTCATGCAACCCATATACTCAAATGCAGATATACACACATTCGATGAATGCGTGTACACAGCCCCGCCGCGGTGGTATCGTGGCTAAGGTACTCGGCTGCTGACCCGCAGGTCGCGGGATCGAATCCCGGCTGCGGCGGCGGCATTTCCGATGGAGGCGGAAACGTTGTAGGCCCGTGTGCTCAAGATTTGGGTGCACCTTAAAGAACCCCAGGTGGTCGAAATTTCCGGAGCCCTCAACTACGGCGTCTCATAATCGCATTGTGGTATTGGAACGTTAAACCCCACATATCAATCAATCAATGCGTGAACACACGCCGACACACGCCCCGCTATAAAATTCGAGAAGCGTTCGGGAAAAGTGCGTATGTAAAATAAATGTCGACAAAGCTTAAGTATCTTCATGACTTAAAGAAAGAGCAACAACCTCGTTATGAAAATAAAAAAAAATTCTGATGGGGGCCTGACTGAGACAAAGCACAGGAAAAAAAACAAACAAACAAAAAAAAAACACGCGACGTGAAGGAGCAGGGAAGCGGCGTCAAGAAGCGTGTCTTCACTGCAGCGCACGAGGGCGGGCCATTGCCTACACAAGGCGTCCGAACGGACCGGACGGGCGGACCGCAACTTATTTACATATTAATTAGTGGCTCATTAGCCCTGCTAATCAGGCCAGTTATCTTCATCTGGAGACAGGGCCATTGTGTTTTTGAGCCCTTCACGCGGACCCCAGGCACGGCACGACCACGCAAAGCCAGGAGCGATGGCGTATAACGTCTTTGTCGTCTTCTTACACGGAAAACAGAAAAAAAAACAAAAGCAGCATCAGCGCGCTCGAAGCGTGCACAGTATACCCTTCGTTATGTGGCTGGCGATGAGGCGCCGATGGTTGCATGCTGCGAAGCCGCAGCAGGCGTTCTTATAGGAACGCGTTAATTTCGCTCAGTCGCCGCTTCCGTCGCGTATGCATACAGCGCACGCTCAGCTCGCAAGCGTAGCCCATTGCTAGCTCGGCACACAAGAAGCAACGTGAGATGAGGCCTCGTTAATTTATACGTCGAAGTTGGGGTACGGTGGAGGAGTTGGGGGAGGGGGGGTGCGCATAAGCACGCAGGACGTCCGTTCTGAGTAATGGCTAGCCGCTGGACATGGCGTCTTACAACGCCATGCATGGCGGCTCTGTCTGTCGGTGCAGATTTATGAAGCAGCGCCCGCCGAGCGTGGCCGACACTTTATAGCTGCGAAAACGCCCCCCTCTCTATTCCCTTTCTCTCATTCCCCCCACTATCCTCCATTTGGTCCAGTGCAGCGAGTTTTTGTTTATGAAAGGACCTTAGTGGAGAATCGCGAACCAGTGATTGTTAGTTGTGACGAGGTTGGGCTGAGATTCGAATGCAACCAAAATCGCTAGTCTAAGCGAGCGTGGTATTATATGGCATGCCAACAAACTGATTGATATGTGGGGTTTAACGTCCCAAAACCACCATATGATTATGAGAGACGCCGTAGTGGAGGGCTCCAGAAATATCGACCACCTGGGATTCTTTAACGTGCACCCAAATGTGGGTGCACGGGCCTACAACATTTCCGCCTCCATCGGAAATGCAGCCGCCGCAGCCGGGATTCGAACCCGCGACCTGTGGGTCAGCAGCCGAGTACCTCAGCCACTAGACCACCAGCGGCGGGGCCCATGCCAACAAACTGTGCCACCACTTTATTGTTTTGTACGCAATCGTGTATAGGAATAAAGAAAGCTGTACGTAAAACACGTGGTGCGGCGCATTGACAAAAAGCCAGGCGAAGGGTTTTCTTGACAGTTGAGAGGCTAAGAATGGAACACGGAAATCATACGATGCAAAGAACAATGGGTGCCTCTAAGCGAGCTGCAAGTCTTGTACAGAAGTCAGGTGACATGCAAGCCTAAGGAAGAGATGGAGTGGGCGTAACAGGAAAGAAGACTGCAGACTGATCACTCGCATTTCGCAGTGCACAGTGCCAGACTTGGCGAGAAGCATTGTTTCGCGCCACTGAAATTCGTGCGTCAGTGATGCTGGTGTCGCACGATTGAGATCTGTTCGACGTTGCGTGTTCGCGTTTGTTGAGTGTATGCGTATTCTCAGGCGTGCATTTCCACTGCGACGATAATCGAATGTGAGTATATACTTCATCTCTGTCAACGTTCGTGAAAAGACAGCACTTCGTTTGTCTAACCTCTGCCTCACAGGTGATTAAGTCATCTATATAACGCACCGATAGGTTTACCTCAGAGCCAACACGAAAAAAAAAAGTCATTAGCGGGAATAGAATGTCAAGTTCCATTGTTATGATTAATTCGTGCTACACGCATATGCTGATTTTCGTGCTCAGGTGCCCGGCACTATCTGTCAAGAACTCGATCCCGTGCACCATATGAATAGAACATTACAGCTGCCGGTTTTCACGAAGTGCAGGCTTCGCTATGTAAATTGACACTGATTACTGACGAAACCTGTATCGAGGTCTATGCTAATTATACAACCTCTTCTTCACTTCTCTCTGCAGTCTGAACAAAAAATGAAGGACGCCTTGTAAATTCCGTAAAGTGTTCGGTGGAAGCCAGTTGCCTGTCAGATATTTACTTGCTGAAAACACGCTTTTTGTTTATTTTGACGCTTTCTACAACTTTTTTTTTTGCGCTAAAAAGCGCTTGCAACCACGCCACCGGCAAATGAACTCAGTACCTCGTGGAGTCGCATTTAGAGAGAAGGACTTCGAAACGGCCTTCGATTTCTGGAAAAGTTAATTTTGATCTAATCATTTCCCACTGAATCGCAGATGTGTTTAGTGCCTAAGTGTTAAACCACGTCCCTCCTCCACAATTTACACTCAGTTCTCGGGTGTGAATACGAATCACAGGTTTATTCCATACGTGGGCGCCAGAGTTCAAGAGAAGCTGGCACGAATACTACTTTGTGGCTTGTGATTGGTCTGTTAAATCGGTGAAAGTTCCGAGTGGGTTGTTTGGAGGCCACTGGCGGACTCGCGATGCCGTCGAAAGGTAAAAAAAAGTTATGAAAGTACGCGCAATCTGCGCACAACGACAGCTAGAAACTAACGGTGACGCTATAATACTTGATACTAGTCGGTCACGCACCGTAAGGTTGGTGACACAAAAGGGAAGCGGTCAGTTGCACATCGCTCGTACCCCGGCCACTTCTCTGTCATCAACAAGCGTACCTATCGCGAGTTCACGCGTAATTGTTCATTGGAGACATGACAACAAGACGAATGTAATCTCTAAGCATACGCATGAAGGCGATTGAGAAAGCCCGCTCCAAAAAAACAAAACAAAAAACAAAAAAAACGTTGCCTCCGAGATAGGCGTGCGACAAGCTGCGCTTTGTGTGATTTCGGTGGCCATGCAGGAAAACGGGAGCGGTAACACCGCTTGACATGCTGCGACCAGCGAAGGCTGATTTGATATCATTTCAGCCAGGTGTGTCATTACGTCCGATGTTTCAAAGCTGAGCAAACGTGACACTGCGACTTTTTGAGTGAGACATTTAGATGCGCTTACAAGACGGCACTCGATCAGATTTAGTTCCTGTGTTTTTTTTTTCTCACTGAAACTCAGCTTGTATACGAAGCACCTACATTAAACGTTATGGCGTCGGAGAAGGATTTCGTGACGTGCAGAATAACTAATACAAAAATGATGGACGACGATGCAGAGAAAACTAAGATGACTATACATAGAACACTACCTGCATTTTGCTTTTGTTTCTATGATAGATGCGACTATACGGTATTCGTTAGTCATAGACGCCAGCTGTGCCTCTCTTTTCGGGGACACTGCGAAAGCAAGGGTGCTGAACACAATTCCCAAATATCCTACACACACATAAAGTTTACACATAAGCGCTTGACGGGAATGCGCGAATTCGAGGCGCGTGCATGGAAAACCTCACCTCGACAGTTTTAGTCGGAAGTTTCAAATCGTTTCAGTTTAGGCTGGACAATATCATTAACTGTCAGCAACGTACAGCATATATACGAAACTAAAAGTTACCTGCTCGGGTTTGCCTGCAGGTGCAAGAAAGAATTGATTTTGAGCTGACGCTTGAACCCCCATTCAATGGACGGTCGAAGAAGTCGTAATAGCCACGCGTGAAACTATTATATGTCACAGTTAGTGCGAAATAAAACAGTACAGCCAATGTAATGTAAACGACTTCTCCTTACTCCTTTGTTGCTCGGCCACCATGGTCGAGTTTCCCCAGCGGCGAAATGCCACAGATGCCCGTGTACTCGGGGGGGCTTGGGTGAATTGCAAATTACCCTATGTTATGGAAGTTTATGTGGCCCTCCACTACAGCGTGTATCATATTCATATCGTCACATTTAGAATAAAAGATATTTAAAAGTATATATTATTGAGGCAAAAGTTTATAGAGGCCTCATTAAACGTGAAAATTGACCAGTGTCCCCCATCGGCGGCGATAACGCGAGCTATGCAAAAAAATATATATAACGTTACGACTTCTCCACATGACTTGACATCGTATGATATCAAATGATGACGTCATGACACGGGATCATTGCTCGTGCCGATCACGGAGGCTAAAGTGCAAAACCAGGTGCGAAAAGCTTTGGTGGAGGATCGACGGAGAAATAAGAAAAATAAGACGACTTTTACCTTCGCATCGTTTTATGTGAATTCCTAAAGGACCCGGATGATTTTTTAGTTGATTCTTGCAACGCACTGTTTAAACATTAAGAAAGACGCACCAAAAAAAAGCACACGTACTTACACAACATGAGCTTGAACACGAAAGTTGCATGCCTTGCGCATGCTACCGCTTTCTTTCTTTCTCTCACCCTGAATATATGTGGCATGTTTTCATCAATAAAACTATTGTTAATTGGTGCTTCCTATGCGTGTACTAGGTGTTCTTTTGTGCGTGTTTTTGGTCAGACAGCGCGTTACCATAATCAACTATGTACAACCAACTAGCCCCTACGATTACTTTTCCAGCACTCTTTTGCGACCTTACTGCACCTGCAGGGTGGCAGTAAGCAACCCGCCCACCAAAATGTGTCACTCAGCGGTAACAATAGTAACAATATGTGGCAGTTACGGGCGTATTCGCAACGGCACACCCAAACCATCATGATGTACTTTTTTCAGGCATCTGGTTCAGAAATCACTAGATGGATAGTAGCCACACACTATACACGTATTTTGCACTCACAGCTTTTAACATCCACTATCTTCACAGTAACGACAAGGTTAGAAGAACACTGAGTTCTCTGTCTTATGTGACGTGGACGCGTTTGTGGTGAGGAAGAGTAATACATCATGCTCCTGTGTCGTCCAGTGTGCAAAACCACGAAGAAAATAAAACAAAGGGAGCACAGCTTTGAGAAGATTATACGACGTGTAAAAAAAAAAAACGCAGGAATATACAATGAAGGAAGCTCTCGACCGAAAATTGCTCCACGAAACAGTGGAAGGTCTCTCGGGGGCTGCACACGCAGAAAGGAAGCAGCTCGAATTACAACGCCGGGACGAAACGTAAGGCGCACACGAGAACAGGCACCACATCGTGAAGCCAATCTACAGCCCTGTTGCCCACCACGTCTACCAGTATACCCTCGCTCCCTTTCGCACACCCTTTCATCGGTGCAGTTGGATCAAGCCGGCAGCTGCGAGGATATGCTTCCCTTTCGGCCATCCATATATAGCCAGACACAAGAAGCTTCCCTGCAGTCCCTGTCGTCACCGTGTCTCTCAACTTGGGGATACTATACAGCGCACGACGAGGCCGCGCGGTGAAGAAGGGGGCGCTGGGGAATGAGCGCGGAGCCCAGCGAGAACGCCATGACTCACCTAGAGAATACCGAAGAAGGTCTCCAGCTTGCTTCGAATCCGGGACACGTCCAGCCTTTTTTTTCCCCATCCTCCCCAGGTATAGCGAGGGAGTTCGTCGACTACGCACGGGAGTTCCGTCACACTCTCCCTATACTTTCCCACAGCCGTGTAGGGAAGGGAGGAGAACGTGGAGGTTAGGATGCATTGGGAATTCCGTCGAGGAAGAAGAAATAAAAAGAGTGGGGAAGTAGGGACGAAGTCGAGGGAAGTAAGGGCGTTCCCTCGGGGTCACAATCAGGTTGCGAAGGCCCGAGGTATAAGCGAGTACGTACGGCGAGGTCAGGCACCACGGCACTCGTGCCGGCGCTTCCTCAATTTTCATTCGCATGCACGCCAGTGCGCACCTCTTTGTCTCTCTTTTTTTGTTTTGTTTTCACCCACTAGTAATGTTGCTATTTGAAATTCTTAGGCCTTCTCGAAGCTAAGCAATGCTTTGTCTGCGAAACTACTCCCCCCCCCCCCCCCCCCGAACCAACTTTTTTAAACTTGGGAAACCTTCTGTCGTTTCACTCAGGTACGTCAACTCGGCTATCGAAGCGCCTGGGGGCGGTTGCCCGGATGCAATTGCGAGCATCTTCTTTCGCATAGGCATTTGAGCTCACAGCTGCTGGCCGAATCGAATAAAATAATGTGAAGGCACTGCACACTTACGCCTATACGTACAGTAAGACTGGCGTAGCAGTATGCTACGTTATACTACGTTTCATACATCAGATGCAACGCTATGGAAGCTAGCAAGACTTCTTGCAGTAAATGCGATCGTGCCAAGGAATAGCTCGACAATTTCACCACCCATCATGTTGTGATTTTCTCAGCAGTTGAAAGCACCGGGCCAGGTTAATTGGCAAAACACGGGAGATGCCTTTGTCCTGCAGTGGACGCAGTCAGGCTGAAACTGACGATGAGTGCAAGGAAGATGCATTGTGCCTTAAACGTGAACAAATCTCTTTATACCGCTGCCAAAACGTTGTTCTGGATCACCAGGCATATCTTAAATTCTTATAGCGGCTTCTGCGACTAGTTTCAGTAGCATAGCTGACACATACTGCGGAAGCCGCGCTTACAACTACGAAATCTAAGCGCGGTAAGCGTGGGCCTATTCATGAAACGAAGCGTAATCTTTGAGGCACTTTGCTCTAATGAATGCATTATTCCGCATTCATGTAAATTTTTTTATGATAATTAAGCCTATACGTGAATTTCCACTACCCCTTTTCTCGTTCTCTCTCCTTTTTTTTTTAGAAACTACTGAAGTCAAGTGATTGAATGAGTTTAGGGGCTTGACATACCAAAACCAAGAAAATGAAACTATTTAAAGCACATGTAACAAAACTTCATTGGTCGACCTACCGCAGTTATGTCTTCAGTTTAGTTTGTATTGATATTGGTGACGATGACTTATCCATGACTGCGCATCATTCGGCGGTCAGTACTTCGTACAGTTTTTATGTTCTCTTATATGAAGAGCATGCTTGCTCAGCCTTTCTCGACAGGCTTGTCTTTATAAAAAGAAACCTACTCAGTGATTTACGCTGAGCAGGTTGCGGGGGACACACATCGCGAGCTTGAAGACGGCACTCGGTGACGTATAAAGCCCACTCGGTGACGTATAAAGCCCATTTGGCGCTTTTGTTTTGTCTATATTGTAGTCGCGTATATGGCATTGCTTTCATCCTCTTCACACCTGTCCGAACGCGTGGCGGTGTCAAAGCTCAAACTTCTTGTCCAGCGAAAGGTATTGCGGAAACCTTCTTCGAAGTTTGGCGTTTTCAGAGCCAACATTTGTATTTCTCATCTTCCGGGTATTCCCTCGCACGTTTTCATGCCCCAGGTGCTTCCAGTTTCTGTCACCTTGCAATCTTTACGGGGCTGTGCACTCGCGATCTCCGGCGTCGTCGGTGGGCATCTGCCGATGCTTTCGAACGTTTTCTCAGTTATATCGATGCACACGCTGTTGCCGATGCGTTCGCATTTTATACTGTATAAACGACACTTCACCCGAAAGCTTTCGCTGACTCCGCGGGAAATCGAACACTAACAAGGTTACAAGAACTCGAGACAGCGAACGCAGCCTATAGTCAGCAATGAACATAAGCGTGATTTTGCCTATGACGCGGTAACTTTAACACCGCAGTTTTTTCGTTCAGGTGACAGGTGAAAAAAGCACATACGTGACATCAACACACTCCGATGAAATGACGTGATATGTAGCTGAAGCTCAAACTAAGATCGAGAAGCTTTTCTTTGAAAAAAGTATTCGACAAGCTGTCACAGTAGTTTGCATACTGCGAATAAACACGAGACCATCATTACGTGATGGTGCAGATTTACATATAAAGAAAGAACTCTGTGAATCTCGCCAGACAGTCACTATGTTAGTCTCTGTCATAGTCCGAAATTTCGGCACTTATGACGGCAGGACCATGAAGACATCCTCGAGGTAAGCGCGATGATGTGCCTATACTATTATCACGACGCGAGCCTGCCACTGCGATCTAGTAGTTATGGAGTTCGGCTGCTGACCCACAAATCAAAGGATCGAATTCCGGCCGTGGTGGCTGCGTTTTTGATGGAGGCCCGTGTGCTCAAATTTTAATGCACGTTAAATAACCCCAGTTACAGTAAAAATTTCCGTAGCATTCCCCTACGGCGTCTATCATAATAGTATGATGGTTTTGGAATGTTAAACCACATATCGTTTTCACGATGACGAAGTCGAGAAAACTGTACATCGTAACAGGAACTAGCGAGATGGCGCGAAGGTGCGGTGATATTTAGTACTAATAAGTTTGCCTAAATAAGTTCGCCTAAATCCCTTTGACGTGTGTTTCGAGCCTGGCATATACCTATGATAAAGGGCGCGTCACTACAATTCAGACACGCCACACCTGTCACACGAAAGTTTGTGCTCGCTGAATGCAGCAAGCTCGCGAAGACCGTCAATCTGTTTCCAAACATTTAGCGTCAGCCACGGTTTCAAGTAAAGGACTGTCGAGAAAAGTTGTGGATAAAGTTTCAAAAGCAATAGTTAGTTGTCAGTGTGACCTTTAGGGTACACTTTTCCGACAACTAAGCTGCTTACTTCGATCAGGTGACCAATGTCTTCGAGGTATACTTCATGTTTGAAAGTGCTGACAGGCAACGATTTTTTTAGAGGTCAAGACAGACAGCTTTTTTAGCAGCGGCGGGAATAAAACGTTGACCATATAACAAGGCACGCTTATAGTGGCCTGTCAAAAATGTCGTCTATATTTCTATCTTTACATCAGTGTATTAAGCAATGGGCAAGCCTATGACTCATCGCTCACGAGTTCTCGCAACAACGCTATATGAAATTCCAGCAGCTAGGCATCCAAAACTATCCCTTATGTCAAGTTCTGTGGTAAAAGTGTAAACGACGCTATCTTGTCGACGAAGACAACGACGCCACAACGACTTGGCCATGAGGTCCCCATTGGCGCAATGAAAAGAAAATAAAATTCACAGTTTCGCCAAAAGGGCGATTCAATGAATGTGACAGCAACATATTCGATTGTTTTACGAGACAAGGCTAGCATTTTTTAGAAGCAATATCAATTGTAGTAAACATGCGCTTGCTAAGTAACCAAGTTCCTTGCGGCGCGGCCACGGTAGATGACCCCAACAAGGCTCGTGCGTAATGACGGCGTTGATATACGAAGTTAGGCTAGCAGTGATCTCGCGTAACTCTGCAAGACTACGGTGTAAGAGAACACGCCCGCTCCAGGCAGACTTTTTGACACCGTTTTTGTGCGCGTGTGTTGAGAACGCAGCACGTAGAAGCTCCCACCTGTTGTGAGGGCACAAGGCGTGCGCTGAACGTTGCCGCGATACCGCGGCAACCATAATCGCTCCTCCCTTCCTCTCCTTGTTTGCTGGCGAGAGAAGCGCGCGCGCAGACTAGCCCGGTCGGGAAGGCAATGTTCGCTCCACAAAAAGAGCGGGCTTGCGCATCCTTTCCCGTGTATATATACATACATATACATATACGCGAATGACGGAGACAGCGACGACGGCAAAAATCAGTCGAGACTGTCCATATGATTGCTATCGCAACAAAAGGATGGACAGTTGAACACGACAAACTTGACCTTAGACTTGTACGTTGCAGACTTTTACCTTTTCGCGAGAAGTGCTTTGCGTCTGACTAGTCCATACAATAAAAAAAAAAGATGGGAACTGTCGAGGCATCACTTTTTACAGAGCCATTTGCGCAGTAATCAGGATTTATCGAAAACAGTCCCACATACTTATCTTTTTTCTTTAAGAGGTATTGTCAGTTTGCACCGACCATTATTCATATAGTTACTCAATTTCGTTCCTCCTCCAAACTTTCAACAGATCTGACAATGAAAACGTGCTGTTTGATGAGAAATTTTGGAATGATTTATCGCTACCAGTGGCCACCTAACACATAAGATTAAAGGCATGACTATTTGAGCATTTCTCCGCCATTGTAATGCAGTCGCCATGACCAGAAGCCGAACCCTTGACTTCCAGCAGCGCAACGTACCCACTAGGCATTTTCCTTTTTTTTATCGCGCTTTAGTACCACGGCGGGTAGTCACATGGTAGCAGGTAGTTCAGTGGCTTCTATCGCGTACAGGAGTGCAATATTGTAAACTATTCATATGTTGTAAACTATTCACATATAGTAAACTATTCACAGGAACAGAGGATGTTTCTGGCGCAAAGGTGCGCCAGGTGTAGACGAGTCAAATAGACAAACAGCTTTCGCGAATGTCATCAAGTCATTTAGGCGCAGAAGCAGCCTGAAGCACAAACACACAAAAGGAAATAACAGCTCGCGCTCGCGCTCTACAATCACTTCAGGATGCACTACACTGCAATTGCAATCGCTGAAGTCTAATATTTGAAGACAATGCGAGTTCTGTCGAAAGATGAACAATTACACACAGTAGTGCCTGGTTTCAGCACCGACACATTCTTCAGACTAGTAAAAACCGACACGAAAATAGAGAATGAACAATACCGACAAGGCAGCCAACCCGCAGAACAGTCGAGAGGGTAGACCGCAAGTAGCTGAGAAAAGAATGGAAGGTCGAACGTCCTCGCATATGTACAGAGAAACATATATATGTACTCAGGGACTCTGAGCGGGCTGTGACTTTCACGTCACGGGCAACAGTTTAGTAGGACGGAGGTCATTCGTTTTCTGCGGAGAAAAGTGCCCGGAGCACCACCTGCTTCGGGTGCGTCCAACAAGCTATAGACCTACATACGAAGCCGGAAAAGAAACGAAGAAACGAAAACAGAGTATAGCAGACAGCAAGAGCAAGATGGAAACGGAGATGGCGGAACATTCAAGATGACCAGCGCGGAAAGAAAGACAAGAGAGCGAGACGGACTGAAAACAAGTGGCATGGGCGGGTCTGCAGCGACAGCTCGCGACCGTTAAGGACGTCTCATCGGCCAAATGGTTAAAAATGGGCTCGATGTAAACTCTTGGCAAAGAAGGCAAAGAGTGCGGCCGGCAGTGCATGGGTGCGCTTGTCAATTGCTATCGTCTTGCATCTTGGGAAGAACGTCTTTTTCTCTCTCTTTCTCTACACAATCACTCATGAGTTTGGCGAAAGTGACAGCGTGAAAGAGGCGTTTGAGAGTGTCGTAAAGCGCGCTGTGTATGTAGCTGAGATAGAAAGGCAACCTAATGAAACCATCATAAACAATGAAGCCTAGCAATGTATAGGAGGCATTACTTATATATGTTTGCCTACTGCCATTTCACCACAATGATCCAATAGGTCTCTGCTGCATAGAAAAAGAAGTCATTCATTATTATCCAGCTTTCTGAAAAGTTATCATTTTGTTTCTTTCTTATTGAAATAGAAAATAAGCGAAAGTATTTTCGTCACCGTTGCTTGGCGACGGCTACCCCTTACCAGTTGATTGTTACAATTAAAGAAAAGAAAACAAAATAGCATATATATATATACATATATACAGTCTTACTGAGGTGAGAGCAAAAGTTCACCTATGGTCTGAAGAAACACATAGTCACCACGCTCACTTTTAACTATAGTCCACTCAGTAGTGATCACCAATCTTCGTTTCTTCGAAAAAGTGTTGCAGCGACTTCATTGCTTTGCCCTTTGTTTTAGATGACCATGGGCCTAGTATTTTATTCAACGCAAATGGCCGCTCGGGATATAACCTATGGAGTTCCTGTTCGAGTCGCCTTGGGTGTGTGTCGTGTTTCGGACAGTCGAGCAAGAGGTGACAGATATCCTCATCGTCGTAGCCGTATGAACATGCTGACGATGTTGAACGCTGAATACAAAGTAGGAAGTGCTTTGTGTAAGCAGTTCCGAGTCTTAGGCGATGTATGAGTGTGTCGATACGCCTTGGGAGGTCACGGTCTAATTTGCATTCAAGTTTAGAAACAACAGCATATAGGATCGATTCCTTTGTTTTGTCTGTGAACCAGGTAGACAAGCATAGTTCACGTTTCGTTGTTCTTAAAATTTTATTAACATCATATTGAGATACAGGAATGAGGCACGTTTGCGTAAAATGATGAGCAGTTTTTGCCAACTCACCTGCCAATTCATGTTTCTTGATTCCGCAGTGACTAGGAATCCACTGAAATGCCACTTGATTCGACTTCGTAGCTTCTGAGAGCTCTTTTAGTACAGCGTATACTATTGTTTCCACTCCTTTCCCATTCAGTTAAAGCAGGACGCCGTTGCTGCCACCGAGAGACAGCGCTAAGTACAGGTGTCCCCTAGTGTCGCTGAAACTTGGGAATGTGTAGTGGCAGGGCAGCTTTCGGCTACCTATACTCAGTACGCAATTCACGCGGTGTGATGCATGGTGCGTTAGTACACTTCTGCCACGCAGTATTAAATTTGTTGACTCGTCGCCTCTCACCACATGACGCCTGAACACGGTGCTTTCAACAGCAAAGCAGCCCCTGGTCGAGGTTCTCCTGGGACTGTCAATGTAACGCGGCATTTATCATGAGCGAATACGTGCCACTGAAATAAACCCCACTACCGGACGACATTAACAACGCACGCCGATAATTATTTCTATTGTGGGTTTTCATACCTTTAACGCATGCCCCGCCGTGGTGGTCTAGTGGCTAAGGTACTCGGCTGCTGACCCGCAGGTCGCGGGTTCGAATCCCGGCTGCGGCGGCTGCATTTCCGATGGAGGCGGAAATGTTGTAGGCCCGTGTGCTCAGATTTGGGTGCACGTTAAAGAACCACAGGTGGTCAAAATTTCCGGAGCCCTCCACTACGGCGTCTCTCATAATCATATGGTGGTTTTGGGACGTTAAACCCCACATATCAATCAATACCTTTAACGCGTTTCCTCCACACTATCTCCCTACACAGTTACTCGCGGTATACAGGAGAACATTGACAGAAAGCAAAAGCCGGTCTCACATTATAGCGTCAGCGCTACTATAACTGTGTTATAATAGTGGAAAGATCTAAGTCACCTTAGAAAGAGAAATCACCTTTAAAGCGGATGTCAGTTTAGGTCGAATTGAGATTCGAGAAAAAGTTATACTTGTCCCGCGTAAATGGCTTCATTCCAAAAATGCTATTGCACTTTGACATGCATGAATCGAAATGTAGCCATTCTATGCGTATATAAGGTGTTTCAGCTAACTTGCCTCTTGCATCACATAAACAAACACATGTAGCTAAGAGGGTCGAATTGGCAGAGCATTGTTCGGAGCCTACGCAAAACGATAGGACATTTTCCATTCCACCTAGCTCGTTAATTAACAAATATTACCAAACTCCCATTTTAGTTAGTAACTCCAACGAAACATTTACGACACAGAAGCTGTTGCACTTGTCTTAAAATGTCGGAATATTTCGCCCTTGATAACATAACTGCTGATCTGATAAGCTGAGTACTTAACAAAAATGCACATTTCACTCTTCAAATAGTGACACTGAGGAAAAAAAATATGGTGGCAAAGTTCTTCGATTGTTCAACTACGCCTGAGTTATTTATTCTATGCTGAGATAGCTGCCATTTTCAATTTTTTCCTCAGCTTTTGTCGTGCTGCACGAATTAAAAGTATACTGGACGTCAGTTAGCTGAAGCACCCAGTACACCGAAGTATGTGTTGTAGGCTTGGCATATCTGTCGGCGACTGGTCTGGCGAGTCCAGCAGTTTTATTTTCTGAAGTTGGTCGGAACCTTTCGACATTGCGGTCAGGGATGTCAGGAAAGCAGGGGAGCGGCTTTGAGACTCGGTACATTCTTTGCACTAATCACATCATTGATACGACTACGAGATTAAACGTTTTAGCAGTTTCGCACGTGTCAGATCAATCTTACGGCGACACATGGAATTTCGTCAATGAAAAAAAAGAAGAGAGGGAGAAAGGTGACGGGCTACCCAGACCAAAATTGTGCAGAAAATTGCAGAAAAGTCGGGTGATGTGTGTAGGCAATTAAGGCAGCCGCTTTCACACGAGCGAGAATTCCCGTCACTCGGGTGACCAATAAAAAGTAATTGCGTGCAGATTTGTCATTGAAAAGAAAGCGTCAAATAGAAAAAAAAAGAATAGCTCTGTAAGCACTGCATTAGCTTTTAAGAAAGTCACTTGAGACGGCGGAGAACGCGAATATGTGTCCCTGTTGCACAACCACCTCTCCTTTGTCCCTCTTACTAGCTGTCTCCTTCGCTCGACTTCTCTCTCTTTCGTACATGGCACTGCCGAATTCATACTTGAGATACGCCACAGTAGAGGTGCCTAGTTATTGCACTAAAAATTGTCTTCAGGTGGTTTCTGAAGTTACTAATAAACCGCCTTCAAACAAAGATGGCAGTTAAAGATGAAAATAAACAAAGGCGGGGGGAGGGGGGGGGGAGAGCTGGGGACTCACGGAGTTACTGCTGATCAATATATTCGAAGCTGCATCTGACAGCGCTGAACTTTTTCGGTCCAAGATTAAGCGACAGAGAGGAGGATGAAAGATGGGATGATTGTTTAGGAAAACAAGTTTTGTTTGCGCTTCAATTAAAACGACACTTTCAGAACCATTAATTTATAAGCAATGCATTAATCTTCCAGAAATCGCAGCCAAAAGACAATCCATGGCAGATCTCATGAAGCGGGTTCAAGACTGGGACACGAAAACAGAAAAGATAACCATAAAATGACAGAATAACTCAGCAATAATTATGTTGCGAAACACCACCGCAAAATTTTGTTCGGGTAAAGTACATCCTCCCTTCTCGAGAACAAAAACTAACTTACCACCTCACAAAATGACGCAAGTGAGTTACAGAATACGCCTTAACTATCTCTCGTTATTACGACGATAAGGAAAAGTCGCAAAACAAGAAACAGCGTACAGCATCCATTCGATCGCGAGGCTAAAGAATCCATCCCGTATGAAGCGCACAACGAGCCAAAGAGATCATCACTCCCCTCGTCAAGGGGGGTGTCCAGGATTCTAGGGACTATTAAATCAGCCACGCCGGCCGGCCTGTGCACAACAGCGTCTCCATCGTTATAAGTAAGCGCGGCCAGGACCGAGAGCGGAGGTATAGGCGCAACACTCGTTACAACCATCACATTACCCCTTGCATGTGCGCCCTCACCCTTGAACCTCTCCCGTGCCGCGTTGCCCAAGTTCCTCGGGAGTGGCCGCAACAAAGGATCCCGTACGGCACGCACTCCTTCCACCTCCCGTCACCAATGAGTTTCTCCCGCCAAATTTCTCGGCTGGCCCGAGGCGCCGTCTTGACGCACGGCTGACGCAGCGTGAATGTAGCCGCACGTGAGAGGCCTTCCTGTCTCGATCCTTTACTCTGGCCTGCGTGTTTCCGCGTTCGCGGAGCTCGCTTGGACGCAGAAAAGGCATAATTTATCACTCGCTCGTCAATGACCTTAATTAAACTTCGCGAGAGAAATGGAGGGACTTTCACTATGCCGAGCCCCTTTAAAAGCAGCAGAGCGAGCACACGTGACTTTATTTGCATTTTCCTCCCACTTTTTTTTTCCTCTCTGGGTTCTGAACGGTATTTGTGCGCGTGTATACGTGGTTTCGAACGACTTACAAGAGACACTAGCCGAGTCAATCTGGCGGCCAGTATTGCATGGCTACTTGCATTTCGATTCTTGAGAAATTCGTGAATGCGTCGATGATTTTTTAAGCAGCAGTAGCAGTTATTCTTAAAGCCGCTTTAAGAGAGATGACAAAAAGAATCAATGTAACTGTCACGACCACCAATTCACAATATCAAAATTGTTCATTGGTTCTTTGAGTTTATTTTTTGAAGGCAACACATTGGCGATAGGAATGGCCACTGTGGAGAGCACCGGATAAAACTTTTGACTGCAGATTACGATAGGTACACTAGAGTTTTCACATTTCGTCTTTGTCGAAATGTAGCCGTAAAGGGAATCAAACTGATGACCACGCTCTGCACGGCATATATAGCACGCCGTAGTCGCAGTTCTCTAAGGCAGCCCGTCAGAAAAAAAAAAGGACAAAAAAGGTCCGGGATTGGCTGTGTTTTTACGGTTTCACCTGTCTTTTTCCCACCCATTGCAATACTACACTGTACATGGCTATGCTTGCTCTATCTTTATCTGTTTTTGTGTCAGTGTGTTTTTATGACCAAAACAGAAAAGGAAGTCGAGGAAGGCAAAGAAGACAAAAATAATACAAGCTGGTTTATAATGATAGTCTTCTTCTACCACACACGGCCGCCTTTGACCATAGCAGCTATGCTTGTACTATGAAATGGGAAAAATTGTTACCGATACTTGACCAATTCCAACACAATTGTTGTTGTTGCTGCTGTGTACTATCGGGGCGATGTTGACTCTCATGGCACCATGATGATGCAAACAGCAGTTACATATGCTGAACACAGTTTTCTAAGCACACACACCGGGTGATTAAACATGCGAATAGCCATGATATCAGCATCCTAATACAGCACTCGTCTCGCACCCATAGAACAGCTACCAAAGTGCAAGCAAGATTGTCTTTCAGGTAAGCTGTCGCTTGTTTAAACAAGAAGGTGCAACAAAATCTAAACTCCCATCATGCGAACATGCGGGTACATCATGCATTCATACGTTCATTCGTTAGCGTTTCTACGTACACACAAGGAAAGTTTCAGTACAGTACGTAACACTAAGGTCAGTGTGAGAAAGGACAGTCGGTGTCAACCCCTGACACCCATCCATGCCCGTGCGTGCAGTAAAAACTCAGAAGAGATATAGCAGTTGGGCTCCTGTGGCTCAATCGACAAGGACGCAATCTGAAACATGGGTCCAATTATCTGCGCGGAGTCAGCGGCAGTTATTGCAGAGGTTGCGGGGAAAGGACGCGAATATACGTCCCATGCCGGGCGAAACTATCCTTCGGTTAGTGCAGCTATGATCACGACCAAGCAGCGAATTGAGTGCAGTATGCGTGACGCTGGAGCGACGGTACAACGATTCGCCGTGTACACTGGCGGCTTTGAGTTGTAATAAGCCGGAATGACGGCAAAATTTCGCTCATATAGTTAGGATTAATCATTCTGGAGTCCTAATATTTAAAAAAAGTGTCCCAGAGGTTTACATCGACGCCGTGTTATTTTGACATAGGCTGGTCGCCTACGCTTGTTGATAACTTCGGAATGTGAATTGGACGGAAAACGTTCTTGCCAAGGTCTACAGCGCGTGAGTATTGTAAATAAAGGCCCTAATACAGAAGCTGTCCGAAAGACGGTTGACTAAATTTCTAAGTGAAGTTTCAGCTCTTTCATCATAGTACGAACATTGCTATACCTCAGAACCCTCTCAACCAGCTGAAAACAGCGAACACTTGTTGACCCGTAGGTGCATAGCGAAATATTTAAGTGAGCCGAAAAGACGCACCCGTGCTTAGACATTACCTACAAACGTGCAAAATACTGTGCAAAATATCGCATCGCGCCTTAGTGAAAAAAAAAAGAAAAACATCTTCCATTGCACACTTTTTATCCACTGGTTCCGATAATATTCTTCGCTACATTCTTCGAGCATGACAGGCATAAGGCTCTCGCAGCTGAAATCTTCGCCACTGCCACTCCGCTACACGCAGCGCACCCTCACCAAATCTCGTCCATGAGGTGGCGACCAACGGTGGCGGCTATAGGCGCAAATGTACACTTCAGTGACATACGCACACCCACCCACTGCCCTTTTAGCCCTCACGAACGCCTGAGCGTCGTATACACGCCGTCATCGCCTCGCGACGCCAGCAGCAGGCAGGCAGTGGCGACGGCATCACGTGACATTCTCCCCAACCCAGATGGACCGCCTCACTTCGTCGGGGAAGACCTTGCTCCGGAGGTCGGTTCCCCGGTGGTGCCGTTACAGCCGCACCTCACGTCTCCGGAGTCCGCCATTTTATGAGGGCGCTAGCCTTCCACACGTCCCGATTGCTTCGGGAGGGGACGAGGAAGATGACACTGAATCTTGTCAGTCTCACCCTTTCCTCCCTTACTCTTGGAGCCCCAACTGTAGTACACACTCATGGCAACCTACTCTGCGGCATCGCTGCCTTTCGAAGACGCTCGTATATATATTTTGCCCAGTTGCCACCTATAGGCGTCGCCATCCGCTCATATAGCTGCCGAAGCTGGAAATCCTCGACCATTTTGGTACAGCCTGCTTGCGTCCGTTCCATGCCCTCACTCTTTTTGATGGTGGCTTGGCGACGCGATGACTCCCCTGCTACTTGCTGCAAGTTCACGGTTACGTATGGACGATCACTTTGTTGCTGTTCTTCCATATATCTTCGCGGAACTGATTATCGCGCAGATGAGCCCCCTCCTTTTTTTTTAACCTTGAATGGCCTGCCTGGGTTCATAGTTTCGCCAAGTGTTTTTGATAACATTAAAAAGTGTTTTGATAACAAAGCGACCTTCTTTTAACAACGTCCTCGGTGGACATATGTTGGCACCAGTTTTATACTACATCGCCCATCAAAGAAGTTTCTTATATTGAAGTCTGTTTCCCAAAAACTTGTAATAGCACGCAGAGTGTGTCCACCAACAAATGCAAACAATTAATCAAGTACTGCGGTGTTGTTGAGAACTTCAAAATAACGTTAATATTAGCGCATCTATACAGACGTAGAAAGATGAGACAAAGGAAAGGTCAAGAGTTTCACGTGACATTTGTCCAGTTTGCCATATTCACAGCGATGAAAAAAAAAAACAGGGAAGGAAGGAACGCAAAGATGGAAGCATGTGTACATGACAGCGCTCGTCCTGTGCACTCTGTGTCTTACGTCTTCTTCTTCAGCGCTGCATCAGTAGTGCAAGTATTTCAACTATTCCAACTTCCCATTCTACCCCTACAAACAATCATTACGCCGAGTCGATTGCAGGAACTGAAGTAACACCCACATTGGTTAACAAACCTCCGACAGATGGGTCCAAAGAAGTATAAATGGGCACATGGTCTAAAATTTATCTCACTCATCAAAGCCCAAACGATGCCATGTTAGACCTTAAATGCCGAAGAGACACAGGAACAATTATTATACTGATAATGTCATTGTGTACCTCCACAGCCCGCGGTTTAGTGACTTTTGTTTAGAACAATTAGCGCTGAGAGACATCATGCATGCACATGATAGCAGCCAAATGAAGTATTTCGAGTACTCCGCAAACTAACAGCAATCAGCATATGCAGGCGTCCCGGTAGCACAGGCGGCGCAACTTCGACGCCCCAACGTGGACACGGAAAACCTCGACTCAATAATCGCAGTTGCTCTACTTCACCGCCGCGTCAACCCTGGCTTTCTATACGAACAGCACGAACCATCTGTGACGCGTTGGAACATCAGCCTTCGCAGGGATCGCACCCCTCAGCCCGACGAAACTCGGGAACAGTCGACAGGGCGGCACTGATTGGGCGCGCATTAAACGACGACCGGGCTGTAAACGGGCGCCCTCGTGTACGACTTGGCGGCGCCACATTGCCGTCCGCGACAATCGCTTAAGTCGCTCGGCGCTAGCACACGCGATACCCCAGTCAGGGAGCTCTCTTTATGCACACGAGCTGCGCTTAGAACCGATGCCATGGTCTCGCTCTGCAGGGATGCAAGACATTGCGGAACCCCGCGGAGACGAGGCAGGCGAGTTGTGGTGGAGGATGCTAACAAGGAACGCGGACGCACTCCTTCGCATTCGAGCCGCTATAGGATGGCGCTTCTTGCATACGGCGGTGAGAAGGGAGGCTGAGCACGCTTCCCAATTAAACTTTCTCCGACCCCACCTCGTTCTCGCACTCTTTCTCCGCCCACTGCCTGAGACCCCCTTTTATCCGGGGTTGAAGAAAAAGGAAGGGCCCATTGTCGCTCGCCTAATAAAGTCGACAGATTTGCATGCCGGACACGTAGCGCACTGCCCTTTAAAGCAAAAGCACACGCCACAATGCCGACACTGCTGCCTGCTGCGGGGCACAACAGAAAACAAGGCGGGCTGTAAGCGGAAAACTTTGGCTGCCGGTGATATGTTTCGCAGGAGTGAAAAAGTTTTGAAATAGTATCAACGTAAAAAATCAAAGCACGCATGAATTTTAAAATTTTTTGTTTGATTGAGCGCAAAGAGTTAGAATGCCAAGCGTTTGAAAAATAAAACACGTAGTCAATTGTAAGTATATTATGCTGTAAACGAGAAATCTGAAAGAGTGAGTGTTAATGAGTGAGTGTAAGTTAGTGAGTGAGTGAACTGACAGTCTTATTAGTGAGAAAAATGAGTTGGTGACCGAAAAGTGGGAGGCACATTGTGTGATTCAATTGAAGAACGATCGTGAAGGCATCACGACACTCTGGTACGTAGGTGAATGACTTGGAGTGATGAAGTCAGGCCATGAATGAGTGACTGCACAAGTAAGCAAGCACATGGCCGTTCTGGTTTGCAGGTGAATAAGTGAGAAATCGATTGAGTGCGCGAGTGAATGAGTAAGCGTTGTGGCGTGTAAGAACATGTCAGTGAAGAAAGTGAGTCAGCGATGGGAACGTAAGAGATGAAGTTGTTCTGTGAACTAACAGCTGCCATTACTGAAAAGCGAAAAAAAAAAAACACCATCTGCGCAGTTGGGGAATGAGAAAGACTCACTACACACGCAATAAAATACGCAGACGTAAAAAAAAAGATAATAAGTTGTCTCATAAACAAACAATAGCCATAACGCCTCGCATAAGTACATAGAATGACAGCAGCGATGAACAAGCCCGCAAGGGAAAACAAGGCGAAACAAGAACACGCTACAATCACTTAAAGCTAAAATTGAATATACACGTTTATTTGGTTCTACGAAATGCGTCGGCGGTTCCAGAACACAGGTCGTTCATTCCAAGAGGGTGCTTGGCGTGCCGTCTAAGAGCAAGAACAATAGATGCTTCAACGTGGCACGCGGCATATTACAATACCAGCTACAACAACGACAGTCAAATGTGTATATTGTGTTGTTCCCAAAGGACTAAATGAGCCGTGAAAATACTTCGTGCCTCTTTGACAGTAGCACAATAGCTTGTTTTAGAGAGCCAATCAGCGGTCAATCGGGGACTATCGACCACTGCGAGATTGCATCCCGACACATGTAATCTTGAAGGGAACGAAGAAAGCGGGAAAGGTGAAATGTAGGGCATTAAATTTCAGTGGCAGTTTCGGTAAGTTGGGCACGTCAGAAGTCATCTAAAATAATGAAACACAATTCATTTCGCTGATCGCAAGGGGAGCAATCATTATAAAGTGGTCACCTAAAAGAACATGCCATCACTTAAGCTGAGTGGTTGCACTGATGAACCGAGACGAAGTGAACACTTTACCGATCGCGAGAACCGATAAGAATGGTGTCCCCTTATATCTTTCCACAGAAAAGCCTGCTCCCATCTTGAAGTCAGCCTATGTACGAGGAAAAAAAAAACAACAACTTGAAGGACGCTCGAGCTTTACCATCAAGGGTATAATGCGATGGCGTATTCGGCCACTATGCGCATCGCCTCCTCTACTGCTAGCCTGGCTTCGGTTCTCAATGGTCGCCTCAACCGTGCCGCAAGGAGACTAATCCCTGCGAGCGTAAATTTGTACGTTGGAGCGTCATTCACGGACTGCTTTGCTTACCGGATCAGGGTGAACGACAGTGGTACGAGTGATTACTGTGGCACCGAGGAAACCATTGCCCACGTCCTTTGCGACTGTCATCACAATAGATCCCAAAGACAACAGCTTTCGGCAATGTTAGCACGGCTCGATGACCGGCCGCTTTCGGAGAAGTCAATTTCGGAGTGGAGGAACTTTCGACCCTCCAGCCAGAAAGCGACGATGGTGTTCCTGAAATTTCTGCGGTCAACTGGACTCGTAAAACGACTGTGACACTCCCGTGCTTGCGTGTGCACGCGTTTTCTATTTTCTTTTGTCTAATCATCCCTTTCCCTCCTTATCTCTTCATACTCATTTTCCTTTCCTCAGTGCAGGGTAGGAAACCGGAAATTTTCGTCTGATTAACCTCCCTGCCTTTCACTCAACCTTATTATTCTCTCTGTATATCCAAGCTATCCTAAAATGTCTATTGAAAGTACAGTTGCGATGTGCCTACTACGTCACAGTTCATTATTTTGCAAATCAGCGATGGGCTCACAACACATCTGTGTATGAGAGATAGATAGAGAGAGAGAGAGAGAGAGAGAGAGATAAAGATGCAAGGAAAGGCAGGGAGGTTAACTAGACGCACATCCGGTTTGCTACCCTGCATGTGTATGAGGCAACGCGTGAACCTAAGCAGCTGCTCATTTTAATGATGCTCTTGCAACTGATGACGATTAAATATGTATGAAGGGAATGGTTGGAGAAACTTGCCTTTGCCCTGCAGTGGACATAGTGATGATGATGATGATGACGACGATGATGATGCCCGAGCAATTTGTAATCAGTGGAACTTTGAAACACCCACTGGTTGTTCAATTCAAGTTTCTTGACAGCTGGCGCGATTCTACACTGCTGCCATGAAACTCCTCCTATATACTATACATGACATTCATACAGCGTTTTTTTCCTACGCTGTTTTGATCGATGGCGTGGCGCTGTGGCAGAACAGCTACCTGTCACGCGGAAGATCTGGGTTTATTTGTTCCTCAAACCTATCTTTTTTTTCATCTTCCTAAAATTTTCTTTCTTTTTCTTCTTTTTTTTCCCGCTAACAGACGACGCTGATTTTGCACTCACAAACAGCGACGCCGACGACGACGTCCGAAGTTCTGCGAAGCGAGCTGTTCAAAGCTATCTTGTTACAAATTAATTTAACGTAACTTAAACGAGAATGCTTAAATTTCAATGTTCTTGAGGTGGACAAGAAGTGTTCTTCCGAGATGGAATTGGTCACACACATACGTTAGAAGACAGCTTCATAGCGTTCTATAAACTAATATAGTTTCACTCTCCAGTTATACGGCATGTTTTTCTCACCACAACATTTTTGAGAGTTCTCCTGTGCCTGTGCGTCACATGTTGTGGGGAAGACCATCATTTTCTATACCTATTTACTGTTACGTAAGCAAATATTCGGCATGAACTTCAGCTTGTTTGTATTCTCATATGGTAAAGCATGGCCACATTCGCAAAAACATTTTGCGTAAGCGATTTTGGCCAATGGTTAGCTGCGTTTGTTTGTTAGAATATTGAAGTGAGTGTCAAAGGGGATGAGAAAAAAGATGGCGATTGTCAGCGCGTTTTGACAACGACCGTGAGTGTGTTCGAAGAAGTGCGGCCGAACAAAAACTTGACGGACGACAGGCAGCATCGCAAGTACACCATTTGTGAGGTTGGGCTGAGTTTCAGGGTCCTACTAGAGCCACAGGCAGTATAACAGACAACGCCACCTTCACGTGCTCTAGCGCCAAGTGAACCACGTAACAGGCACAGGAAGACCAATACTTGACCGTCAACATTAGCACGGTTAATTGAAAAACTTATGAAAGCAGCATATTGGGGGAGTAATCGTTTGAGTCGACAGCTTCGTACAACGTATATTATTAAACTTCACTAGTGTTCTTCTTTTAAAGAGCTTATGGAGCAAATAAAACACAAGAGAAGGACAAGCGCGAACTATCAACTATCAAACTATCAACTCTACTATCAGCTTGTCCTTCTCTTGTGTTTATTTGCGCCATAAACTCGTTAAGAATGAACCAACTTGTCCAACAAGTCACTCTGCTGTACTTCTTTTTAGTTTTCTTTGCTTACTTCCCTGTATGCTGGCCATTGTTAGACTGGACAGCTCCACAAGAGATGCCACCAAACTGGATCTGCTGCTAACGGTGGGCCAAGCACGAATCTTCGCGCCCTGGCGGAATCACAGGAGAAGCAGCGTTGATGGGAGCTTGGAAACCCCGGGGCGGGGCTTGACAAGAACAAAGAAGTAAACACGACGGAAGACAAACGCCGCTCGTATACCGCGCACGTGTGATTCAGGACGGCCCGCGCGGGGATGAAAACCGTCCTCCTCTTTTCCTCCGGCCTTTCTGGCAGACAAAAGGGGGTTCGTCCCGGTACGGGACAACGCAGTACATGGCAGAGCAGCTCGCATCGGAGCGAGAGAAAAAGAGGGGTCTGACAAGGGAACTCCACTGGGCTGTCTCAGCTGCGGCACCTTGGCCCGCTTCCTTCCTGGAGGGAGAGCGAAGCGTCCCGATCCTGGGCGCGGGACCACGCGCCCATCGCAGAGCTCCCCATATTCCATCGCGGAGGCGCCTTGCCACGCGTGCGCGGAAAAGAGAGCAGCATCATCCACCGTGATTGAAAAGGCTCGGGCGACGCTCCTGAGTCAGCCCGACCACGCCGCGCTAGCGTTGGCTCTCGCACGTCGACCGGACGAAGTGGGGATGAGAGGAAGGTTGAGGAGCGGGAGCTTTCGCCGAGGCAGCGCAGGAGCCCCACGTCGGTCCACCCAAATGGGAGGGGTGCAAGTCGCTTTTAATGTTCGCCAGCCCGAAGAAAAGGCCCGGGAACGATGGCTGAGTATACCGTCTCGGGGCGCACGGGGTCGCTTAGGAACACGGGGAAGCAAAAGAAGAGGTAAGTACAGGAAAGAGGGGAGGGAGTGGGACGGGACGATGTGTAGAAACGCCGCAGCATCTTCCGATTTGTAACGTCGGGACGGTTACGGGATGCGGGGAGAAAGTTTTTCGCAATGTAGGGGGGGGACTGAGATCACTTCCCGCCGACTCTCCCTCCTTTCTTTCTTTTGAATTCGTTCCGTCCTGCTATGGCGCATGCTGCGGGGGGGCTCCCTTGTTAGCCATCCATTTTGCCACAGGGTTCATGACGTTGTTGAAGTGCGGGACGAAGGGGAACTAGCGAGAACGAGCACGCCGAAGGGAAAGAGAAAAGGCGAGGTTGGTCGGCGTTCTCTCGCCTAGAAGGTAAAAACGAGGTGACGGCGTCATACAACAAGAAAGGGTCACGCTTTCCCCCCCGATTCTCGGGCCCACTTCAGGGGGGGCTCTAATTAATTCTGGCCGCTCGCGTCTCCTCCAAAGAGAGGCATAAATCGGTGCGCCGGAGGACGCCACGACAAGTGTTGGGAGAAGCGAGGGAGAGAGAGAGAGCAGGGGCCATATTCTGTACGCGAGGTAACGAGCGAAAGCGGCGATGCGAGTCCTTGCGACGTCACGTCAACGGTGGCGCAGGGTGAGCAAGGCACTCGCGTGCCGTAATAACGGCCCGGAAGTCGCAGTCAACGGAAGCGGAAGCGCCGCATTTTGGAAGACGCACGGTCCGCTTCAAAGAGGGGGAAAGGAACGGGAGGCCTACACCTCTGGAACGGGAGGGCGGTCGGGTTGATGATGAGAGACAGCCTCGTACGCGTTGCACGGTGCGGTTCTTGCACGCGTTGAACACGGCACGCGCTCCCGTTTCCCGCTCGCGAGTCACCCAGAAAGCGTGAATCTACGGGGGTGGTCTCTCAGAAAACTACGGCGCCTTTGTACGTAGACTGCACGTAGCACAGAGAAGAGGCTGCAGCGACCGGATGAGGAACGCGAGACGTCCTCCATGTGCCTTGCGCGTTTCGGTGCATGGAGCGCGTCTACGCCCGCCTGGACAGCACTCGATGGTCCGCGCCGACGTCCGCGCCCCGGTGCAGCGCTCGTTACTTACTACCACGGTCACGCGCGTCCGGTCACGTGACAAAAACGAGCCTATTGTGCGCGCGCATCTCGGGCTATCGTCACCTCCGTAGGCGGCCATCAATGGAGCCGTCCTGTGATGCGGCCACAGCCACTCCCGCGCTTTGCCGACGCCATACTTGGGGCAGTGAGCTCCTGATTTACTGTATACATCCCAGTGCCCCAAAAGGACAGGCAAACGGTGTGGGGAGTGGTCTACTATAGTCTGCACGTGCGCGGCAATGGCAGGCCACGCGCGGGGACCCGTTCCACTTGTCATGCTTTGCGAAGTGAACAGGGTGGTGGCCGCTTTGCCGGAAGCAGAGAGGATCGGTGCGACGCTCGAGTGGTGCCAGTGTTTGGGTTTGGACGAAAGGAATTTGTTGTATACGCCACATCTGGGATCGCCTATTCCACCCCTCTATTCTCCTTTTTTGCATTCACTATAGAATTACGCACAAGTGCGTCGTTTCTTCTTTCCTCTCTTTTTTTTACTGATTTAATCAAAAGACTGACGTCTCAATCAAAATTTGACAGTAGAGTATTCGTCTATATATATACGAAGTCTGCGTATGACCTTTCGGTCAATGGTGACCAAACACTGGAAGGCCAGGCGACTTTTTCCACGTGAATTTTTCAAACAGGCATAAATACTTGCTTCATGAGAAGCTCTCTTTGTGAAAGATGTAGTACCTATATTACCCTTATAACTCTCTGTTTTTCGTTTTCTCTCTCTTTTCGAGACTAATGGTTTAAGACAGTTCTCTCCTGCGGACACGGGAAGCGATAACAAAGCGGCAAAAGCGAGAATAATGCTACTCGTAGTGCCGCAGTACCTTGTTGTTGTGCCGCGACAGCTGGTGCACTGGCAGCCTCCACGGGCTCCGGGTAGATGACGGCCGTGTCGCTGCGGCACAGGTACTCGCGGATCCTGGCTTCTTCCGCATCGGACGGCGGCTCGCCCGATCTGCGACTTTCCTTTCGTTGAGTGCCGCTGTTCCCGTCGTCGTTGGTGATGACTTGGGCATTGAGGTCTCTGCAGGTCAAAAGCAACGGCGAAACGTATACCCGATATAACCATAAGTCATAAATGTTAAATCGCGCAGACTCTTTGCCGGCAGCGTTTACAACTCACGCACACTATGAAAATGCGTATATGCATTGTGACCCCGACATCCCGCAATGTCCCCCCACGTCCCGTCTATAGACGGGACGAAGAGAAGAGACACAAACAAGCGCTGATCAGCGTTTGTTTGTGTTTCTTCTCTTCGTGTTTACGTCACGTTAATATTCGTTTAAGATGTCCCCCCAGTTGACTCTTCTCCACTACGGCTTGGTAAAGACACGACAAAACAGTCGAACCCAGTTGTAAAATGAAATTACACCGTCTCCTTCTAAAGAGAATGATGTGTAGATGCGAAGCAGCGGACGACAACGCTTGCACTGGCGGCGCCGTTAACGCTGGCGCTCATTGCGGCGCTGCGCAAGAAATAAACCTGCTGAGGTGCAAAGCACGTATTGATGGACCGGTGTTTTTTTACAGGAGTTAACGTGCCAATCGCTACTAATAGGCAACGAGTGACAGAGGACTCAGATTGGACATAGAGACTCGCAGTCCACTTTTAGTTAACGCACACGCGGCGATTTTTTATTTAATGTGGAGCATTATATAGTCGCACCTACTCGCAAATCCGGCGTCGGCAATGTCATCGACACCCCCGCTGCTCATTCTCGCGCCTCGTGCCAACTCTAAGCCAACTGTCGCTTCTCACCCCCTCTTTGACCTCGCAAGGCCCATGAAGGCAGCGTCAGCTAGTAAAAAACAACTGCTCGCGCTGCACAACCTTTCATTGGCCACCCCGCATATGTAGGCATTGGGCACATATTTCGGTCACTGCTCTTTTTCCGATTCCAGCAAACATACCGACACCGCATTCGGAAAAACATAATACTTTACGTAGCAATGGCGAGCTTTCAATTGGTAATGTTCGTTGGGTTTGTATTCAATAAAGTTATTGGAGGCTTGAGTTCTCCTATTTATGCCATTTTCTCATATTTTGTAAATATATTGTGCTATATATGCACCCACTCTTGTGACTATTTATGTACAAAAGCCTGTGTTTATGGGCCCGTATGAAACACTGGTGCCTGCACCACTATTGCTCTCTTTAGCTTTTTTGCTTACGTGTTTGCAATGATACGTGTATGTATTCTAACCCATTTTCGAAGCCTTGTTGTAATCTTCATTTTGTATAAGTTTTCTCCTAGTTCTCAGCAATGTGATTGTGTTCTTATGTTTCTTTTTGCCAATGCAGTCGTCCTGGGTGAAGAATGTAAGGTGTGGTGCTAGAGGCCCAGTCAGGTGACTCATAATGTGGCCTTTCGTCTACTGCACCACGGAAATCATGTATTGTCAAACAAAATGAATAAACATTAGCAGTGACAACGTATAGCTATGGTTGTAACTGAAACCACATAGCACGACCTTCATGAACAGATCAATAGAAGATGCGCCGCAGCTTTGGAGCCGGAGCTTGTATTTATTCTTTGGTTTTAACCAACCCTAGTTGGTTCCTGATTATACGAAATTCGAAGTGAACCCTGATGAGAGTGCACCCTCTGGGCTTAATTAGCAAGTGCGCTCGGATCAGATTGGCGACTATTCTGAAACGAAAAATTTGCGACCAAGTGCTATTGTAATCTTCATATATGCATCGGGGCAGATATATAAAGACCCGTAGAACACGGAATCTTAGTGGCAGAGCCAACGTTCCAGTGCCATTCCGCGTTCGGAAAGTTTTCATCCCTGTCTTCTGTCTCGTTGAGACTTAAGTTGTGTTTGTCGCATACATTTGCGTATAGAATATATTCGTACGTAGGCTTGTGTGTAGACCAGGACTCCACGTGTTTTTCGGTTCCTTTCTCGACACGTCAGTTCTCCAAAGCTCTTGGGCTTGCATCATTTAGCGAGCAACCATCGCTCGCACCAGCTACACGCTTCCAGGAGGGGTGTGCTCGCTATTGTGGTCTCCATGGGTGGGATAAAGGGTTCCTGAACCATAGTTTGAGTTCAAAGATGAGATAGTGGTCTCTTTCGTGCCATCACTACCTTGCCTATAGGTGTTATCTCTTTCTCACCACTTATTTCTTCCTATATAGAACACGCAAATTTTATCTCCGCTTGCAGTCGAGAACGCACGAAACAAAGTGAACATTGATGAGGGCTAGCCATTGGCTACGGGTCCAAGCAGTCTGACGATCCTTTGTATCGCATGATTCAACAAATACAAAAAAAAAATCAGTTGATCGTGCACGATTGTCATGCGAGATAAGAAGGTGTGGGCGTGCGGCTGCATGACGACGCGGGGTAGAAGAGTGTTCACACTGCAACCGATTCACGAGGCGATTTCCCCATAACCATGTAAACAGATTTTTCGCGTCACGGATCACGAGAAACGCCGGGAGAGAAAAACGCACTTGTTTTCTGCGCTTTCGGAGGTCGTTTAGGGGGCCCTTTAAGAGCTAGGTGGAGCTTACCTCCAGACATTGCCGCCTCTTGAAACGACGTCGCGACGTCCGGTAAGGACCAGGTCGCTGGGAGGACTTGGACTGTGCGGCGAGGTCGGACTGGGCGGTGTCGGGGCGTCTTCGT
The DNA here is from genome assembly GCF_013339725.1 of Rhipicephalus microplus. Taxonomy (NCBI): domain Eukaryota; kingdom Metazoa; phylum Arthropoda; class Arachnida; order Ixodida; family Ixodidae; genus Rhipicephalus; species Rhipicephalus microplus. The sequence goes on from NC_051170.1 coordinate 15,115,387, forward strand.
CGATCTGCAGCGGGGGCGCGTCGTCGTCCACGTTTGGCGAAGAAGGGGGCGACTCGGGCACCACCGAAGCCTGCACCATGACGGGCCGCAAGAGCTTGACGTGGCCGCTCAACGCCGAGGAGCAGTCGTGGTTGGCGGTCGCCGAAGACGAAGGAGGCAGTTCCCCGTCCCCCTGAGCCGGTGGCGGCGGGCAGTCGGCCGAGGCGGCCGCCGAGGCATCCACCTGATCGGCGTCCTCGGCCATGCCGTCCGGCTCCACTGCGAATCAGAAAGGTGCGCGCGTGCTTAAAGAGAGACATGATTTTTCTGGTATCATTCATACACCAAAAGCACTGAGGCGAGAAGGCGTTTGTTAAGCGAGGCGGGTTGGGGATGCATGCTTATTGGTGTGTCATAATTGAGCGAATTGAGCTAGACGGACAAAAGGAAGAGCCGCACACACAATGTCAGTACTAACAACAATTCTTTATTTTTTGTTCCCCTGCTTACTTATATACGTGTTTAGCGCACTATAGCCATTAGACACGTTTCAGGAAAGCAATAACACCAATGATACTAAGGCGGGACTTGCCTCGACGAGATTGATAAACAAAGTGCATTGGGGTAAGTTGGCGAAATGGGCTAGTTGGAATCTACTTACGGCGGCTTGTGCAAACGAGACGGGGAGGCACTGACAAAATCTTATCACTCCAGACTTCTCGTCTAATTATGCATGTCTTGCATGATTAGACGAGAGGTCCGGGAAAATAAGATTTTTTTTCAGTGCCATCCTTTCTGTTCATATATCCCACTCTCGCTATCAAATTTTCAGTTGATATAAAGAGCTTGTGTCGTTAATACTTCCTTCTGTCTCTTATCTTGTTTGCACTGGCCGCGTACGTCATAAAGTGATGAGTGACGTCATGGGTTTTGACGGTGTCCATTACGGCCTAGGTAGTTCGTAATCGGTGAAAAGGAGGTACAATGTCTTCCAAGGAAGTCAGAGATGTAAATCAAAGAGGTTTCTGGCAACGTTGCTCAGATAGTGTGGCTAAAATAGAAAAAAAAAACACTTCAAAATACGTCACACCAAATCGAAGATTTTGGCTGAAAATTTAAACGTGATACCCTGTACGGTCATTTTCTAATTTATTAAGTCACCTATAGTGGTGAAATTAACCACAGCACAGATTTTAGAGCGTAATTTATATCTTATGTCCCTTTAAAACGCTACCCGACAGAAAGACACAGTCAACAAGTTTAGGGTTTTATATTCTGTCTGCACAATGGACATTTTCGTCCACAAAAGCAACTGACAAGATGACTATGTCTTAGATTGTTTTTAAACCAAAACCCAAATTGGCCGTGTATGAACCCTTACATGCGAATATGACCTTGGATGAAAACTTGGTGTGGGCGGCGTGACCGAAATAAAGCACAAGCATCGCCTTCCCCTCGGAACGGGATGGACGCATGGGTGGACGGACGCACGGATGAACGAACGCTCAGACGGACTGGCGCATGGACGGGCGGACGAACGGACGGAAGCACGGAAGGACGGGCGCACGCAAGGACGGATGGACGGACGCACCAACGGACTGAAGGACGCTTCGCCTCACTTGTCATCATTCACTCCGTGGATATGCTGTGATTTTTTTTTTACTTTCACGTCATCTTAAGCAAATGCATAGGGGAAACAGCGTTTCTTTTTTCCTTTAGACAAAGCAGCTTCCGATGAAAAAGAAGTTTGATAGACAGTCAGCATCACATATTACAGTGACTCGGCAAGATTCCTGCAGCTTTCACATATACACGGATGCGGTGACATCTTCAAGAGCTGCAATAGCCCCTACTGTTCTTATAACTTCTCAAGTATAAGCTACGTATATCGAGCCACGGAAGTAATGGTAATAAACTCGAATAAAAAAAAATACTAGCACTCCAGCCCTTCATCTTCTTTTTTTTTTTCAATACGGACCTATCAAGACTCTCACGGGCTTTATTTCAGCATATTTCCATCGTCGCCTGTCTCTCGGAACAGAGCAATTCGAGCGCGAACCACGAGGCGTTGAAGCGTTACGGCGAGAGATCGCACCGGTGAAACGAGGTACACGGTCGGCAGTCACAGATTTAATTTCAAGAGCCCCGTGTGTGCCTGAGGAAAAAAGTAAAGCGATCATTAAAGGCGAAAGGAATCAAAGTGGAGTCAATCACGTGGCAAGCGTCAAGAAATAAACGTACAGGAGGTGCTCACTCAAGCTTAGAGTGGAGAAAAATCAAAGCAGAGAAATTTAAGGAAGGGCAAGCATTAAAAGTTATATCTTTTAATTAAACGTGTACGAAAGATATACCACTAGTTGTTTCTTTACGCACTCTTTACGAGTGATAAGAAAGACGAGGAAGGGGAAGAATAAAACCGCGCCAATATCAGAAGGAAAAGAAGATAACATACACAACGTAAAGGCGCGACACGAACTTCAGAAGTCAGATTGATCCTTCACTCAGTCGGATAAGCGAGAACGAAAGTGCCAACTACCTGTCGCGCCTGCATGAGTCGCTGAGCAAGAATTAAAGATAATAAAGGTCGCTTAGGAGAACGAGAGCGAAGTGAGAGAAGATGGCCCCGTCTGAGGGTACGCGAGGCAGCATGCCACGCGAGACTGACAAACAGGACAAGAATTGAAAAGAAATAACTATGACGGGGTAAGGGCTGGTGGGAAAGAAAATTACAAATAAATGTTTATAAGCACAAAAAAAGAAAGCGCAAATGAGGTAGGGAAGAAACAGAGAGGAGAAAGAGGTTGGAGAAGGTACAGATAGGGCTGCATTGTGCGCACATGTGAACGCGAGGCCCGCAAATGATCCATGAAGCGGACACAGACGAACACAATGAGAGAACTCAAATTTTAAAACCAATCTTCTTTTTTTTTTCGGAAAGCCAGCGCTCCCCCTTTTTCGTATCCACCCGGTCACGTTTTTTTTTTCTTATTCTTGATGTTCACGTGAACTATCAGTTCTTTCTTCTAAGCTTTTATTTTTCATTGCACATGGCTTATTCGTGTTCTATTTCGTTTCGCGCTTTCCATTCGAGGAGATAAATATCCGGAAGGGGTGCATCAACCGAAGGTGTGCTAGGCACACACACGCGCACTCAAGCAGGCGGCTGCGCCTGCCGTATACAGCTTCATTCGAGTTTCAAGCTGCAGGAAAGGGCTTTAGCAGTGAGGTGAGAGAGAGGAGAAAGATTTGGGCGTGATGAAGGCAAGCGGAAGAGACGACTCGAAAGCGAGAGCTGCAGCACGCAACAAAGCAAGGCACACAATACAGATCCCGCGCGCACATCGCAACGTTGCTTCCCCGCAAGCACGAGAAACACGCGCGCGTGAAGTCAGACCAGGGAGAGAAACAGTCCGAGGAAGGAGTTAAAGAAACCGTCTTCTCGCAAGAGAGAACACGGAGAGAAGGTGCGTTTGTACTTTCTGTGTACTTATTCTCCTCTCCTACCGTTCACCGTGAGGGACGCTTCTCTCACTTTCGTTTTTGGCGCCTCCCTATTCTTTTACGAAGAAATCCGGCGCCATTGAGGCGGAGAAGGCGAGGAACTGCCAGCGAGTGAACTGCTGCTTGTGCTGCCTTGGCGCTGGCAGCTGTCGCATCGCTCATCCAGCGGAAACAATGAAGAAAGCGAATCTCATCGACTGGCAAAAGACGACGAGGCGCGGCCGGCAGAAACGAACGGGGAACGACTCGAAGCGGAAACGGAGAAGAGGCCCTCCCCTTCATTTTCGAGCTGTTCAATAATTCTCTGGCCACTGAGTCGGCGAGAGGAGAAGTCAGTCTCCGTCCGGTCCACCTTTTTCTTCTTCTTACTCTTCGTCCTACAGACTGCGCTCAGGCTCGTTCAGCTCCACACGGCGCACCACAACTGACTGACTTGCACTCTTCCGGCGCTGGCCTGGCCCGAAGAAAGGACTCGCTTCACTGGTTGCGTCCGAGACGCGCTCTCGCCACCTCTCGGACTTGCATGGCTCGACAGTAGAAGAAGCGCGGCCACCGTCATCGGCCCAGTAGCCGCCGGTGTCCCCCTCTAGAACGTGGCTTAAGCGAAGACAGTGCGAAGGAGGAGACAGGAGCGGCCCGTTTCTGGTCCGACGGCGCCCGAGTTGCCTTGGTCTTCGACGCCAGTTCCTTGTACTAAGCCCGTCTTTACCACGCCACCCGAGTTTTCACTCACTGCACAGTGGCGAGACCCTTTTCAGTGGCGCACAAAACGATGATTCGTCTCGAGAAGATGCCTGCCGGGGATTTGCGCACGACGGCGCACTTGCCTAGCTTGTTGCTTTATTGCCACCAGGTTTCTGTGCTCCAAGCTACAATCCGTGAAGCGACGAAGTTAGTAGGCTGTTTCTGTCAGGCTTAGAAGCCCGGCCACCTCTATTTCACTTTCTGATTAGACGAGGGGTTCAACTGCCTTGCAGAAAGCCTCCGTCGTATTTACGAGTGTGCGTGTGTAACAATTTATAGGGTGTTTGTCTAACTTTGTGTGAAGTCAACGCACCTTTTACTTAACAGTTTCTTTCCGAACCAGTGCCAGTAACGTTCGTCCAATATATTTTTTTTAGAAATTATATTAATATTACGGTAAAAGGTACACAGATGGATGAACTTACTGGCTTAGCCTAGGCTGATCCTATGTATACGGTAGACGACGCATGTGCCGATACTTGAGAGAAAGCGGGATTGCCACTGACGCACGTGACGAGTCACGTTCCTCATAATTAAACAGTTCACGAGAATCCTAAACATTACGGCATGACATCCGGTGCAAATATACACACATCTCTGCTACAGACCAAAATGCAACCCATTCTGCTAATTAGCATATGACCATCGCCCTTTTTCAGTACTCCTGCCGGGTATAATATAGATGTTAAGAGCATGAGCGTGCACTGTATTGGAAATTACTTTTGGTAGCAAGCAATAGTAATATTAGGGGAAAAAAATGGAACTTATTACGTCAAAATTTCTTCGCATATACATGAGCAACGTGCTTCTCTTCCGTTAAGTAAATTCTTAAAACCTGCGCTTTCTCCCCCCCCCCCCCCTCTATAGGTGCATGAAAGCGTTCAGAACACAATGCACAGCGTCAGCCACTAAAGCCTTCTAGCACGACGCACGAGTACAGCCTCATTCGCGTCAAGGGGGCCCAGTCAGCCCACTCGCACAAGTCTTTCGAAGCGCGTCTGACCTATTGTGCAAGTACAATATATGGACAGCGCCACCTCGCTGCATCAGCCTCGCTCGTCCCGTGAATGATCTTCCGAGCTCGCAGAAGGTGACCGCGCGTGGGCCTAACTAACGGTCCGCGCATTCTTGAGACGCGGATCGGCTTCATTCAACCTGACTGGAAATTAAAGGACGCCCTGCGCGCTATTCCACTATATCCCAACACCGCTCCACACACAAGCGTGCGCTCAATGTGCTTCGCGCAGCCGATGCTAAGAAAGCGAGGCGGCAAGTGGCGTATAATATACGGAACCCCCCTCGGCCTGTCCTGCTCCCCTTCCACCCTATTCCTTAGCTATTCTACGGTCTTTTGCCTCGTCAGTCGGTATATAGAGCCTTCTGCAGCTTCCTCACGTTGGCGCGACCACATTCCGGGCTAAGTGGCTTCAGCGACGAGAACCTCTATAAGGCGCGCCAGCCGCGTGAACGAAGCCGCCTGAAGACGTCTGCCCGCTGGTGCCCCTCATTGAAACAGGCCTCGCAGCCTGCTTAAGGCTTGCGCCGTATAACAGAGCCGCCTACGAGCGCCAACCGGACCGGCTGCACCTGAGCTCCATGGGATTCGCGCGTGACTTTGGCAGCGCAGGCGTGGACCATGCACGCTTAGCGCGTCCTCGGACGGCGAAGTGGAGATGAGGTTTGGAAACAATGTTCCGAAAGGGCGTGTCTCTACTAGATTGCGAAACTTTCGCCCTGAAACCACTCGTAGGGGCAACTGTAGCGTTACCGACTTGTTTTTAATTAAAATTGAACACGTCGACTGCAGAAAGCTTTAAAGCTTGGACGAAGACAATTTTTTTTTAGTATAGGTGAAGGCGATTCAACCACATTTCACGTATCTTTGGCGCGTGTTCGTAAGTGTACGCGTGTACATGCAGACATGCAACATTTCATAATTTCGAGGTAGGGGGTCATGGGGGGGGGGGTAGGTTAAGCACGCTGGCTACACCTCTGGAGGAGAGTGAAGGCACTCCAGTAAAATACGTCATTAAGGTAATCTTGTGTGTGCACTTCTGTTACGTTAAAAAAGGCGTCTATTCATTATTTGCAAAACACCGTGCATAATTCACCGAAAATAAAGTAAAGCTAAACAGAAACAAATGAGAAAATAAATGAATTATTTAATAATTCATTAATTCATAAAAACAACACGCCAAAAGTCCATGTGACATTGTGGCTGTTGTAAAGCTTGCTTCGCCTCAACTATACTTTAACTAAGGTGAAGTGTGCTTTCCCGAAACACCTCCTCAAAATAACGAGGGAGGCCGGATCAAGTCGCCTACGTGGCATAAGACCCTCCTTTCTATAACGCCCTAATATAATTGAAGAAAAACGAGTCTTAAAAATGTCGCTATTAAAATAAAACCGCTATATATTCGAGTAAAATGAAAATCAACAAACGTGCTCTTTACAGCAAAGCGGCGCTGTGCATTGTCACCAGATCCGGCTATTTTATATCATGATATACCTGTTCACCGTGGCAACTTTCTACGCACATCTTTGTGATCGTCATTAACTATTACTTTTCAACCCATTCCATTAGGTCAGAATAAAAGGCCATAACAAGCCACAACTCAGGCCGACATCACTGCTTATCTGCGAATGCACCATGTCTGTCTTTACTTTCCTATAGCAATGCTTATTTAGAAGGGAATTTGTTAATCACTGTGTCTGCCCTCCTATACACGTAAAACGTAGTGTCATGCGGCACACTCTAACTGCCAGCCTAAAAATTTAAATTCTTAGTGAAACACAGAGTAAAACGCTGCCATTGGTAGCGAAGCGAATTCCCATTGAAACACTACCGAGACAAACAACTTAGGTAAAGCCAGGAAAGAGCAGGCACAATGTTTACTAAGGTTGTCATCTATCCTTTCATTCAGGCCACCTCTGTATAGCAAGTATAGATTGAACGAAATAAAAAATGAAGGAGGCACGAACTTAGAGACGACGCGAGGATTACTTTTCGCGGCGAACTCGACACGAGTAGGGTGCTTAACAGCTTCGCCGCAAGCAAGCGGTTCGAGATCGAAAAAAAAAAAAGTGAATGTTCAAATTAAGGAAAGTTTATGCTGCGCGCATGCAAGGAAGGCCCGAAATTGACGCGGAGAGGGAAAAGAACGAAAGAACGTGTTGAACAACGGTATAGCCTCCCGAATTGTCAGATGGAAGCCGTAGACGACGGGAGCAAAAAAATAAAATAAAAAAATAATGCAGGTCGTGATTGTCGGGGCATTAAAAGTGGAAACGACGACAACGGGCGGACCGGCGCGGCAAAGCCAAAGAAACAACAGGATTAGTAAGGTGTTCAACGAGGCGCGCCCAAAGCGCCAAACCTTGTTCTTAAACATTTTCGGCGCCTTCACCGGCGCCTAGCTACAGCACCCCCACGATTCCCGCTCTCATTCTGGCCGGCTCTGCCGTGCGCGCTGCTTTTGATTGCTCCTTCTTGTTCTTTCCCACACTTCACATCATAGTCAGGCCCACTCTCGGGACTTCGTTTCGCTTTCCTTAAGCTCGATGTCGTCGTATCTTCAAGACTAGTGCCCGTATTTCTATTTCTTTCTTTATTATTTTTCCCCCATCATTTCTTAGCTCTGTGTACAGGCGCTCAGCGCCTCAATTTCTCTGCCGAAATTATTTGTTCTTATTTTCTTTCTTTTCTTTACACGTCTCCCTTGTCTCGGGCGCACGAAAACGTTTAGTCATGCAAATTCCGCAGCTCGTATTCAACGGTACGGCTAAGAGGGACCACCCTGTTAAAGCAACAGCGTGAGACGTGAAAACGGAACGGAAGGAGCAGATATGGGGTAAAAAAAATAAAAAAGCAAAGGCGAGAGGAAAATTAAAAACGAAGTAAAACCTGTAGAGCGCAGCAAAGTCGATGAGGCCGACCCAGTAAAAAGCCAAATGCTAAAGGCCACAGCGACATGCGAACGTGTTCTTACGTGTGCAGAAGGATTAGCCTTAGACCTGTAACGACCAGGCCTGCCTCACAAGACACTGGTAAGAGGGGAGGGGAGGAGGTGGTGGGGAATAGCAGAGACCGGTGCAGATATTCCAGAAAAGTTTAGTATCACGTAGTCTTAGAGATACAAAATTTTCTGAGGGAGGAGGACGAAAATGGGGTGAAGTGAGAACGACGTCCAGAAGGGAATAACAACGACAATAAAAATGAAGTGCTGTAATTTCTTCTGGCGAGGCCGAGTGCGGCATCTCACGTCATAGCTGCAATTGCTTGCGGTGCCACTTCGATTGAGATGTAAGAAAAAGAAAAAAAAGAAGAAAAAAGGGAAAACTCGAATCAATGTTCCGAATCAGAGTACGGTGAGTTCAAAGGGTATGCGCTTGTTAGAAACAAGAGGAACGGGCCATCGTGAAAAGCCGGCATGCGTTGAATACGCAAAAAGCATTTGTGCATTTTTTTTCAATTCTTTTTGTCCTCCCTAGCTCCGAAGGGAAAGAATGGACGTTTCAAACTGACGCCTTGGGAAATAAGGCTTAATTGCCGTTGGGCTTTCAGTTGCGTGGATACTGCCGTCTCAAGGTTTTAGTTGAACCATGATGTTTCTCAAATGCTTGCTTTTTTTTTTTTGCGAGATTGCGTTTTAACAGATGCCACCCTGTTTTTTTTTTTTTTATTCCTCCTTAGGAAGCAGCACGGTTTCAATTTTTTCTTCGCAATATTTTTTTTTTGTTTTTGTTCCTTGCTCTTACAGCAAAATCATTGAGGCGGTAATATGGTATCTCATAGTGCTGAACGCTTTCAGAACTTGAACGCGAGAGAGGTTCAGGACGAAAAAGATGCGTGTTCCGTACCGATGGTTATAGTTTTTAAACTGGAACACCTAATGCTTTTTAAACATGAACATTTTCAGCTCCGTGGATTTCTGCTGTTGAAACCCACGAATAACCAAGTTTGTTAACACTCATGTATTTATTGAAATAAATAGATATTAGAAAAAGGACTGTTTATAGGGGGTTCTCCATACCTTCTCCCCTAGTCATACATTCAATGCAGCTCCAATTGACAACATTTTGTGCTTGGTATAGTAGTGAGCCACTGAATCGAGCAATGCGTAATTGAACTTTCATGTTTGGAGCACAATAATTATTTCTTTTGTGTACCACTCCCATTGGCCCAGTTTGGCTCTCACACAAAATGTGGAAGCAAAAAACTTTTTCGGCGTTTAACGCGCAATTTTCTCACAAACTGTGCAACCAAATACGTATCAGCGCGTCAAGTGACAGGTAGCTTATAAATGAACGAAATGAGGAAAGTGCTAAGGGCCCGTTCTTTTTCTTTGTGTGTGTGTGTGTGTGTGTGTGTGTGTGTGTGTGTGTGTGTGTACGTGTGTGGTGTGTGTATGTGTGTGTGCGTGTGCGGTAGACCCAGCAGCAGTTAGACCTAACAGACAAGAGAGAAAAAAAGATAGAAAAGGCAGGGAAGTGAAACATGGCTGAGTCCGGTAGGCTACCCTGCACTGGGAAAGGGGAGAGGGAAAGAAAGTTATAGAGGAGGAGAGAAAAGTCACTGTTTACGTCGATGTAACAGTTGTCACGCGTTTGGCATCACGAACGGAGAGTCAATACTGTGGCTTAAAATAAAGCAGTACATTCGTTTCTTTATGCAACTTGTATGCGCGTTTTCATGCACCCAAAAATCTTGTCGATGGATTCACCATCGAGAAGATTTGGGTGCACGGGACTGAAATGGGTGCTAACAGAAAGCCAAGCAAACGGTCGGGGAAGTTGTTTGTAGTAATTATTGTGGAAATGGGAAGAAAGTAAAGTCGACAAAAAAATGGCAGCATATCCACGGAGTGAATGATGGAGAGTGGGGCGAAGAATTCGTCCGTCCATTCGTTCTTGCTTCCGTCCGTCCATGCGTCCGTCAGTGTGACCGTCCACGCGTCCATCAGCCCGTCCGTGCGTGCGTCTGTTCGTGCGTCCGTCCCTGCGTTCGTCCATGCAGCCGCCCCTGCGTCCGTTCATGCAGCCGCCCCTGCGTCCGTTCATGCGTCCATCCATGCATCTGTCTATGTGTCCGTTCGTCCATCTATTCAACACTCCAAGTACCACCATCTCGCATCTTTTCATCATATATTCCCCATATAGAAGCACCGCCATCCAGCGGACATTCCAAGGACTAAACGAGAGGTGGCACACGCACATTTTCTTACGGCTTGCGCTTAGGGTCCACTTCCCACCTTTAACCACCTCGAGTTCATGGTATATACTAGTTCACTGTATTCATGGCACTGCGGCCGAACGCTCGCTAAACCTTTCGAAAACCAAGGAGGTTACGCCCAGCGAGTATGACGTAGCAAACTTTTTCAGTCAGATAGTGCTCAATGTACATGCCAATGGCTGCTAATGGGAAATGAGAGGCGGAGAATTCGGCTTTTACTTTCTTACGGCTTGCGCTTCGTATCTACTTCCCATTTTTAACCACGTCGAGTTCATTCATGGTATATACAAGTTCATTGTATTCATGGCACTGCGGCTCAACGCTCGCTAAACCTTTCTAAAGCTAAGGAGGTTACACCCAGCGAGTATAACGTAGCAACCCTTTCTTGTCAGATAGTGCTCAATGTACATGCCAATGGCTGCTAATGGTGATCGCAGCCTGCGCGTTAACTAAAAGCCGAATGCTCCTGTTTCTCATTCCTTATTAGCAGCCATTGACATGTACACTGAGCACTATTTTTTATTGTTCATCAACGCACAGAAGAAGTCTCTCACCGGCACCACCTTGGAGGTCAAAATGTTATACTTGTTACATACTACGGGGGACGAACGGGTGCCGCTATAAGGAGCTTTGCCCCTAAAAAAATAACTTGCCGCTGCAAGGACCGAACCTGCGACATTCGAATAACGCATCCGATGCTCTACCAACTGATCTGCAGCGCTGGTCGTTCGCCCATCCAGTCTGTGAAGTATATATGCGCATTCAAAACCTGGAAAACTTAGTCACCACCACTATCGGTCATGGTGGTGACTGTGCAATACTGTTTTTCCTGCCTGCGTGCTTCGCGACGCCAGCAGGCAGAGAAATTAGCAAACAAAAATGTAGTTCAGTTGGTAAAGCACCAGGTCGGCGCGTTATTCGCAGGTAGCAGGTTCGGTTGTAGAAGCCAGCGGCAAGCTACCTTTTCGTGCACTTTACTTTCTTCACACTTACATCGTAATTACTGCAAATAATGTCCCCTACACTTTCTTTTTCTTGAACAGTTCTAATTATTACCGAGATGTTAAAACTAAGTGGTTTGGAATCTCTAGAAATTAGACGACAAAAGCAGCGCCTAAAAGTATTTTTTCAGATATTGCATGGTCAAATAAAAATAGATAGAACAATTTACGTACACCCCCCGCATAAGCTCAGCAGCCGGATCAATCATGACGCGGCAGTTCGCCCCTTCGGTGCTCGCACGGACGTCTTTCGCAAATCTTTTTTCCCTGATGTTATAGAAGCGTGGAACAAATTGCCGCGACATATTGTTGAAAATTCTGACGTTAAAAAATTTGAATGTGCTCTTGATGTTTACTTTGCCGAGCAACGAATATGCTATTGTGTTATTGTTCAAAGTTGCTGAAAATATCAATGTCTGTATTTACTTTCCATATCCTATGCTTCCCTCCCTGTAATGACCCTCAAGTGAGGGTTGACAGTATAAATAAATAAATAAATAAATAAATTACGTAACTTAGTGACATGCAATACAGTGGTAGACAATAGGGCACGTAATTCAAAGTTGCACATTCATATTCAACTGAACTAAACGATGATTTTTCATCCACATAAATTTATTGAAATTTAGATCACAATCATTACACTACAGTTAAAAGATAGCAGGTAATGTCCGTTGCGCTATCACCGACACTGTTGTCAGTTATATTTATGTTGTTTTGTCAACAGAAGAAACGAACCCCTCAAAAATGTCACCTCCTTTCGTACCACGTGCTTGACATATATACGATGAAGAACAAAATGAACGACGACACGCCGTCCATATTACTTCGCAGAATTGCAGTGTGTTAGCTCAGAAAAGCATGGATTATTTATCATATCACTAAAAAAAGAGGCTGAGGCTAAAAATTGAACGCTGAGGTGTTTCAGATAAGCGCAAATCCCCATCGCTCACTACAAGCGTGCCGCTCCGGCCGGCAGACGCGGCGAAGCTCCTAAGGGAAAAAAAAAAAAAAAAACGTTCGACGCGAATAAATGGACGCCTCGCATCCTCGACGGAACGCCGTAACAACAACACACATCGTAGCCGGGCCCAGAATCGCGGCATATACGACCAGCCTATAAGGACAATTTCCAATGTAAATTGGTTTCCGCCAGGTCCAGGGGCACGACATGTTCTTATCTCCCATGCAAGAAGAGATTGGGGCTTATGGTTGCAGGGTATACCGTGGATGCCAGTGTTCTGCGTCGGTACACGGCGTTTCTTATGCGTAGTCCGCGTCGAGGGAACGACTGTGTGGTCAAAGAGGCAGAGGGGAAAAAAGGAGAACGAAGGGAAAGGGAAACGTGGAGTCGAGATTCAGGGGCCCCAAAGCTTGGATCCGTTCGGCAGCGCTGTCCGCGTAAAAGAGGAAGTGAAGGCGGGTGAGAAGGAGAAGCCCCCGTTACTGCGAGCTTGGGCTGCCGTGTCGTTCCCGCACACGGTTCGAAATTGCGTGGAAGGCGCAGGGTAGATAAGACTTTTATTTCTGCCAGGAACAGCGATTGGCCGGAGGGGAGAGGGAATTTAGGCTTAGTAGACCGGGTACGTGGAAAAGGGGGTCGGCACATTGCACAACCGGCATGACTTCGGCATGACTTGGCGCGCTCCGCTTGTATGCGCCTCCGGAAAGGTCAATTGAAGGCCGGATCCATTCCGGATCTCGGGAAACACCCCACATCCCCCCAAAGCGAAGCCTGGCCCACCACGGCGGTTGACGGTGGCGTATATCGGCCATAAAAATGCTCGCGTTCGAGATATCTGCCGCAGGCGTAACGCCAGCGGTGTGTCCGTGGCACGAGGTAGATGTTTGGGAAGGGTGTCGGCCACTGAAAGAGAGAAAGTTGCCGCGGAGAGTCTGATGCGATGGAGAGATTTGGGGCTTCGAACGGCTGTACACAACTCTGTCATGCTGCTTCTCACGGGCGTCTAGCACGCGACAGAAATCCACCGGTCAGATTCGTTCCGACATACATAAGCAGCGCTGTATGCACATGCGTCCGAAGGAGACAGTTTAGGGGGGGAGGGAAGAGATCCATTCACTGCCCGTCTGACCCGCGCTTAGACTCCGCGTTGAGGGCCTCTTTGAAGATCGGTTCGTCGGATAAGGTACCGTCAATATCCTGACACCGGTGGCATTGCTGTCGGTCGTAAAATCAATGGCTATACTTCGCATTCGGAGAGCAGCAACAAGCGTATGACAAGGATAGACTGCGACTTGTGCCCACGATACGGAGGCGGCGATAGAACTCGTGGAGACAGCGGATGGTGGCTGTGCGAAAAGCGGGGTGTTTTCCCTCTGCCCCATCTCATTAAAGGAGTTCATGTGCGTTTCACCTCGCTCCTGCAAGTACGTGGCTTAAAGTACAAACCTGCGTCAGCGGCTTGTGAAAGGATTAGTAGAAATTATATAAAACCGAATGAAACGAAAGTCTTGTGCTTATATATAAAGAAGCGTTTATGCCTTCTTTGTTTGCAATTGTTTGGAACAATAGCCAAATTACTTGGATATATAACGAAAGCTATCAAGAAATATTCGTTTTCTATTGTTGTATCGCACATCGATGCAGTGTGAACAGTTAAGCGCTTGATATCAGCTCACAAGTTTTTCACTTGAATTTACACAGTTTATACAAGTAATTTTTGCGAGGATGTCCTGAAACTGCCAGGAATATGAATTATTTCGATGTTTTCAATCAGACGAAGCATTGGGAACAACCTATACAGAAAAAACACTGTACTTTATTTCGCTCGGCGGTTCGTCTTATTTTACTCGTAAATACTTCGAAGGCCATTTTCAAAAGCTAAAACACTTTAATTTTTCTTGCAGCCTAGAGCACCTTTGTTATGCGAAGGCACTTTGTAAACGCCGCGTCTACTATACATCACAATGGAAGTAAAGACCACGACAAGCTGCTCAAGGCCATTCCAGTAAGCCTCCCAACATTGGCTCGGGAACTCTCTCCCGACTCTTCAGAAACGTGTGTATACGTACGTACATGTTTCGTTCACCCGTATTATTTCCGAGAACTCGAAGCCGGAAGCGACGTGAATTGTGATTCTCGAAGATAAAGCCGAATGTTAGTTCCCATTTTCACTTTCCTCCTTGTTTCCCGGCACAGCGTCGTCGACGAGCACTGCCGAAAACACGCTCGTTTCCCAACCCTGCCTGGGATGACGGTAAAGTGTCACTTTTCCCCCAGCATGGCACCCGCAAGGCAGTTATACCGAGGCTGGGTTTAGGGACGTGGCGATGAGGGTGCAGCCGATGCATCGTATACCACGCAGCAATCGCCCGCATAGACCGATGTTGACACCGGTGTACGGAACACCGCAAACACATAAATTCCCGAGAGAACAAGAAAGAGAGCACCGTAAGAGACGTCCTATACATACTGGGCCCAAAGGCGGGTATACGGACGGGGTGGTTCGAGGACGCTATTTGTTACGTCGCCCTTCGTCAACGAGTGCCTGGTACACGGTGGAAGAAGATGCGTGAACTCAGGACAGGAGAGGACGCGGGGATGAAAAAAAAAGAAAAATAGGGTGTGAGGGCACGGGGAATCGCATCCCGGGAAGATTGCACCCCCAAAACATCGCGCGAGAATCACGCTCACGCGGGGGTGGATCGTGCGGATAGACGCAACGTTCAGGCCGCTAGCGCGGACGACCAACGGTCTCATTGGTGGCCGTTGCTCGTGCTGCGCAACGGTGGTTGCGGGAAGACTGCAGCGAAGCGAGACTCCGCCCGGTACCGCTTGCGTTGCCTCTCGCCGCCGTGGCTCTAACTCGATTACCTCGGCGGGCCAGCGCGCGATGATGGATTCTCGACTCCGGTCCCGAAGACTTCACCGCGCCGTTGTCTGCGTGATAGATCGACGCTATCGACGCTTTGATTCATGGCCGCCACCCGCGCAGATGAATTACGCGCGCCGGCGTTGACAACCACGCTGCTGCTACAGTCGAAGGCGCCATCTTTGCTTTGCCCCTTTTTCCATCTCCCCGAAGCATTCTTTAGTGTGTGTTTGCACGATCTTAATTCTTTGCTTACGGTATAGCGCCTGACTTCTGGAGAAGAAGCACTACTCCGTGGTTGCGGATCATAGCTTGCGGTATAGGCATCTAGGCCGGCGCATATATGTGCACCGTTGTTGAGTCACGCGCCCAAACTATAACACCGTCGTCGTGCTCTTCGGTTTATTGTATATTTTATTATCGAATGTTGGTGCTCTGCTGTTGCTGTTTCGCTTGATGCAGGCGTTGAAACTTTGTTACAACGCCGGCAACAACTCAACAGGAGTTCTATAGCAGTTGAAAAGTGTGGCAACTGTGTACTATTCTAATTTATGCCCTGCCGCGGTGGTCTAGTGGCTATATAAGGTACTCGACTGCTGACCCGCAGGTCACGGGTTGAAATCCCGGCTGCGGCGGCTGCATTTCCGATGGAGACGGAAAGTTGTAGGCCCGTGTGCTCAGATTTGGGTGCACGTTAAAGAACCCCAGGTGGTCGAAATTTCCGGAGCCCTTCACTACGGCGTCTCTCATAATCATATGGTGGTTTTGGGACGTTAAACCCCACAAATCAATCAATTATTCTATTTTTATATGAATACTATAACCGTTATCATTAGTCGCATGTCACGGCAGCCTTTGTTAGGTTCCATTGAAGCGCACCGACTGCGCACTCAGTGCGGCTTTCAGGTCTATGCCGAGATTGTATAAATGGCGACGCAAACACGACCTCTCTGTTTTCAGCTGCTGCACACAAGCAAGATGCACCACCCCTGTTCAGCTGACGATAAACACGCATCCCTGTTAAGCTGACGATAGAAACAGAGTGGTTTCGCACAACCTACTTGCTCTAAACAAGTGACACGGCAAATTGATCTACCAAAATTTACATAGTCAAGCACTGCCCAAGCACACGTGACAGCAGGTTCAGCATACGGGAGTGCTTAACGCCTACACACGTGCGCTAAATTGGCGTGCACTCAAAAAAGTGGTGCGTTTGAGAACGAGCGAGGGGGAAAATTGTACTCGAAGCACGGGAAAGACGCCTTTATTAATGCGACCACGTGACGTAGGTGGACGTACAATATCGCGGCCACTCAACCATCTCGACCGTGGTCCACGCTGCAGCGACAGGCATGGGTCAAAAAGTGTAATGGCCCGCTCGTTGCGCCCACGGGCGAGCGCTCTCAAAGCCAGCGGCGTTCCACGTACCGCGTGCGTTATGGATTCGCCGTCCACGTATGCGAATGATTTCGGGAGCAAACGGGGCCGAAACTACTTTAGAACTCGGCCGCCGCCGCTTCGGTTTTTCAAAAGTAATGGAAAGGGAACGAGCCTGCCGCAGCAGATATGGTTGCTCGTGCGGCGACCCTTCTATGAAGAGTAATCTATGCGTGGTCTGGCGCTGACGTTGATTGTTTTCGCAGCCAGCAGCCGCACAGGGGCCCGAAGTCAGCACGGCGACGGCCAGGCGCACAAACCGTGCGAGCGAGACCCATTAAGAGGACCACTGGCTGCCTGCCTCCGTCACAACTTCAGCGTTTCCCCTTCTGTCTCTTCAGTGCCCGTTCTGTCGTCGCCTATGCACCGATCGCCCTCGAATCCCTCGCCTTCCAGCATCATATTTTTGTGCAACTATAGAAGAGGCCCGTTTTCCTACGCGAGACGCAGGTCTATACCGATGGTTCCAGTTCTGCATCATTACGCACCAATCGCGATGAGTAGTGTGTTGTGCCGCCGTGATAATTTGACCTGTTTTCCATTATGCTTACCAATATTATAGGCATGCGTCAGTAACAATGCCTTGAGGGCACGCTTTACCTTACGCCATAAGAGAGAGAGACAAAGGAAAGGCACGAAGGTTAACCACGTGACACCTAGTTAAACCATCAGAAATCTATCTGCATGCACATCATCATCCAACGCTTTGTTTTCTTATTTATTTATTCTTTACGTTTCTCTTTCTGATGTTGCCATGAGCTAACAAAGGTTATGGCTGTAGGGTATATCAGTCGCAGTTAAAAAATGTGAAGTAAGGGCGCGCTGGTAGAGAAAGCTCAAGGACAACTTTCGTTTGCGTGCCTATTAAGACCTCTTAGAACGTGCCTTTCCAGTTGGAGCTACCTCTGATATTGCCACAAGCGTAATTTTTACCAGAAAACCTCAACTGACATTTTCATGATGACCTTCCGAAGCTGCAGTTACCCGTCCAGTGTCCACCTCTTAAATTATACCAAGATCAAAGAACTCGGAAATGTGACGCACAAGTAAGTGCCCGTGCATTAGGCTTAAAAAAAGCGAGTTCCATGCGAAACGTTCCCCACAATTCCTTTTCACCGCGAGCGGTACGTGCGGGATCGAAATCGCGCAGCGCATGCAGTGACAAATGTTGGCACTCCGAGCAAGGAAAGATGGTGCCCGGAGCTGGTGGTCTTAATTGCCGGCGGGCCGCCCTCTTAAGGTGGCCCAACGGCTCCCGCCCGGGGCTCCCTTTTGTGTGCCGGACGGTGGGTGCCCCATCAGCGATGGTGAGAGGAAGGCGAACAATGGCGCACCGACGTCCGTGGGGTTACCGATTTGTCTGGTGCGCCTTGAGGAGAAAGTGTTTCTGCCCGCAGTGCGACTCTGAGGAGATTCCTTTGACCGCCAAAGGGGAGCCAAGCGAGAACGAGCCATCGTTAGCTTCCAGCTGGAGAATATCACCGGGCCAAGTCGCGCCTTTGGATTCGCGGCGATTTATTATTTCTAAGTTTTCCCCAGCAATTCGGCAGCTCCCCAGACCGGTTTCGCTAGTTATTTTTTACTGCCCTAATATTTAAAATATATGCGTCGAAAGCTGATGATCTCAGGGCTTTTTTCTTAAGGTTTCTGTGTTGTCAAGCCAACAGGGCGTGACCAGCGTTAACCTCCCTGCCTGTCTACTCCTGTCTTCTCTCCCCTTCTGCATTGTCTCACTCAGGTATCATATTTGGAGCATTCACGCACTTCTGCAATATATGAGGGATCAAAAGCCGAAAACTATACAAAGAACAAGAAGAAACCTTTCGACTAGAAGCATGCATCATATTCCGGTTTACCACGTATACGTACTCACGAATATAGTGACACGGATCTCGCCCTGCTTAGAAGTCCACGCGCATTTGAAGAAAAGTAAGCAAGCGAAAAGCATGCGCACATATACCGCTACGAATGCGCAAGTATATGCACGTAACCTCATGTACGCACATTGCTGGCGTCTCCAGGAGATGTGCCCCGCCACGGTGGTCTAGTGGCTAAGGTACTCGGCTGCTGACCCGCAGGTCGCGGGATCAAATCCCGGCTGTGGCGGCTGCATTTCCGATGGAGGCGGAAATGTTGTGGGCCCGTGTACTCAGATTTGGGTGCACGTTAAAGAATCCCAGGTGGTCGAAATTTCCGGAGCCCTCCACTACGGCGTCTCTCATAATCATATGGTGGTTTTGGGACGTTAAACCCCGCAAATCTTCATCTCCAGGAGATGCACGTGTTCTGTTGTGGCGTTAAAGAAGAAGACGACGACGAAGTTGACGGAGAGGCCGACGCGCTGTTCACCTGTGTGGTGTTTGTGTAGCCGGTGTATCATGCGAGTGCCTGAGTTTAGGTACATTACCTTTCTTTTTACAACGCCTCGTGTCGTCAACGACGCCAAAGACAACATTCATTACGCGACTCGGAACCATGGGCAACAAGCACCGCATGCATCACAAAGTAGCCGTGCTTTCATTTGGTGCGCGCAGGAAGTGCACGGGGGCATTACGGGACATTAGATATCCGACGCTGCATTAAATGCGCGAGACAGATAATGCGAAAGGCAAAGTTATCGCGTGAGAAACAATAAGAGGATCAACGCACGTAAAAACGATCACGCCTGGCCATCCATCTGACTGCTTTTTTTCTCGCCTTACCCTTCTTAGTTGTTCTGAAGAACAAACTCGTTGCGAAACTGCAACTATAGCATCGTAGAGACCAGAAAGCTGACAGACTGCAGCGAGAAGGAAGGGTGGATGGCAGAATTGTATATACAGCTCTTCGACTGGAGGCAAATCGCCGCCGTGCAGTTCCTGAAATCGCAGTCATTCCCCTCAGCTTTTCTCGCCGACATCCCCCTCTCTTCTTTGTGCGTGCATCCAGTCAGCGAGGGGAGTGAGAAAGAGAGAGAGAGAGCGCAAACGTCACGCAAATCGAGCGCGTAACATCAGCGCTGGCGGCGCGGCAGCGCGTAAAGTATAGGCGGCTGCGGGGGTCAGTGGCGCTTTTCAAGAAGACAAACGAACGCTAATCGGCACGTCCAGCGCTGATGACGATTCGCGCGACTTTAGAAAGTTAAAACCGGGGTCCCCGATGCATACCGAGCAGCACTTCTCCTCCTAGAGCCCATCTCCTTAAAAGCGCCATTTCAGCGCGCGCAAGGGGGTTTCTTCGAGAACAACAGTCAGACAGCGAGCGAGAGTTAAGACAACATTCGGCCGGCACGGATAATTACGACCGAAGACGGATGAGCCCTCTTCCCGAAGCACATTTCTTTCCCGATGCTGAGCGCATTCGCTGTGTTTAGCGTGAGATGACGATGACGATGCCAGAACTCCCGGGCGCCACCGAAGCGAGTAAGGGCGTGCGCCGCGGTGCACAATGCAAAAGGCGGGGGGATTATGGTCGCTGCCACGTAGCGTGACTCTTTTCTTTAACGGTCACCACGCTGTGGTGGTCGTGGCTATTAGAGGAAGGGTCAGGGGTGGCAGACCAGCTCTTGATGACTGCCGCATTCGCGTGGTCCGACTTCCCTAATACGACATCCGTTCTCCTTCCTTGATTCTACAAGCATGGAACTCCTTTCCACCAAGCACTGCCATCCCCTACGCATTTGTTTCTTTTCTACACAAATATCGGCTAAGCTGCGTATACGTATACAATTTCCGCA
The DNA here is from genome assembly GCF_013339725.1 of Rhipicephalus microplus. Lineage (NCBI taxonomy): Eukaryota > Metazoa > Arthropoda > Arachnida > Ixodida > Ixodidae > Rhipicephalus > Rhipicephalus microplus. The sequence goes on from NC_051170.1 coordinate 15,135,829, forward strand.
CGATCCCGGGCAAGTCATAAAAGAGATAGGGGTGAACACTGTGAAACAGGATGTGCTCGTCAAGGGCTTCGTGTTTCTCGATTGCGCTCTACCAGTAAATTAGCTCCGGGAGCAGCTTCTAGAAAGCAGGTATGAAATGAACAGCGGAAGAAGTCGCTTTCGCAGCGATGGGCAAAAGCAGCGAGCGACCTGCGCTAGTCCTGCGGTATAAGTTAAGCTTAGTAGAACCTCGTGCACCGTTATTCGCTTGGGTAATGTGAGAGAAATCGGGCGTGCTCTTGCAAAGAAAGCTTCTTGAATGAGTTCTCCTAAATGATTTGCCGGGCACTGAGTGCTTACGTAATTCGACCATTTAGGACATGGCTAAGCCATGACAGCGTGACACTGAAGAAGGCTTTACGAGTTTGTGCACGCGTTTTTAGGGTACCATAGAGGGAACTCGCATGAAGCTTAACTGTATGCATATACGAAAGCCTTGCGGGTAAGAATTCTACTAAAACCATCGATAACTCGACGGTTATCGGAATGTACGGCGAACAAGTGCTATCCCGCTTGTGGGTTGCGGAAAAGCGACCTCAGAAGAAAGAGAACCCGGGCTGCAAAAGCCGAGTTCCCGGGAGAATGGTTTCATTACAGCGTCCCATGTGCACGAACTAAAAGCCCGTATATTGAGACTCCGGTGAAGGCGGTGTTCACGACCTCTGAAGGAGAGTTTTATGTAACAGCGCGTAAACGTCTTTGCCCTCCTCCCGGACGTCTTAGCGGCCGTGGACCAAGCAGCGCTGAAGGATGGAGAGAGAAGCGATGGCCGCGCCACGGTGGCGGATTGTAGAAGCGCTGCGCGCACACACAAAAGTGCTCACGCGCGTGCTCGTAGAAAGGCGGCATTCTCCGAATCTAAGCGACGCGTCCGAACAGGATGCAAGACTAGAAGCCTGCAAGAGAGGGCAACAAAGAGAGGAGGATAAAAGGGACGGGGGGGAGAGTGGATTACTGCCGCTGCACTGGTCGCCGGACGATACCGCTTTCTTTCGCCGAGTTTTTCCCATTGTGCGGTCCCACCCCACAATCGAATTACGATCAATTAAATGCGCACGGCAGCAGCCGGCGCAGGGGAGAACGCTATAGCCGACTCGCGAGGATGGCCAGTAAGAGAAACAGACACACTTAGCCTGAAAGGCTTTTTATTAGATTAGGGAGAGCGACTCTGCTTTTGTCTCTCTCGCGTCGCCGTTCCCGTCTCGCCCTCGCATACACTGCGAAGCCGGTGGACCGAAGGAGAGGAAGGCGCAGGGACAGCAGCGCGGTGCAGGATGAGCGACCGGACGCGCGAAGACGCACCGGTCCGCGCTGCCGTCAACAACGTCTCGGATGGCTGCGGTGCTTTGGGACGACAAACAGAGCTCCTGTTATGCGCCCATTGAGGTGCCTGCACGTGTAACTAGTGTGTGAAGTCGGTGGTAAACTGTTGATGCATGCCAAGCTTTCATTGATTGATTGATGATTGATTTGTGGGGTTTAACGTCCCAAAACCATTATTCGATTATGAGAGACGCCATAGTGGAGGGCTCCGGAAATTTCGACCACCTGGGGTTCTTTAACGTGCACCCAAATCTGAGCACACGGGCCTATAACGTTTCTGCCTCCATCGGAAACGTAGCCGCCGCAGCCGGGATTCGATCCCGCGACCTGCGGGTTAGCAGCCGAATACCTCAGCAACTAGACCACCGCGGCGGGGCAGTTTTCCACTCATCACCAATAACGCCGCGAAAATACGATGGTTATGCCAGCTGAAAAACACTTAGTATAAATCATATGTGCTCCAGTCAGTGACTTTCACTTATTTATCTTGCCCTAGGGTTGTTCTCGTTTCATTTACGCAATTTTTTTCCGGCACTGGTGAAAAAGAGAGTTTCCCGCCGATCAGTACGAAATAATGTGCTTAGGCTTTTGACATGCATCCCGAAACAGAACCAGTGCTTCCTTAGACGTGGCTTTTTTCAATACTGTCGGCCCTCTGAAACTATTTGCTCAAATGAAGATAAAATAAGGGGATATATGTTCCTTAAGTACCCGCACTTGCCGGTACTTAGCTACGGAGCGGAAACCTGGAGACTTACAAAGAGGGTTCAGATTAAATTGAGGACGACGCAGCGAGCAATGGTAGGTGTAATGGTAGGTGTAACCTTAAGAGACAAGACGAGAGCAGAGTGGATTAGGGAACAGACGGGAGTTAAGGATATCATAGCTAAAATCAAGAAGAAGAAATGGACATGGGCCGGGCATGTAGCGCGTAGACAGAATAACCACTGGTCATTAAGGGTAACTGACGGGATTCCCAGAGAAGGCAAACGCACGAAGGAGAGAGAGAAAGCGAGGTGGGCCGATGAGATTAAAACGTTTGCGGGTATAACGCGGCAACGGAAAGCACAAGACCAGGTTGATTGGCGGATCATGCGAGAGGCTTTTGCCCTGCAGTGGGCGTAGTCAGACTGATGATGATGATGTTCCTTGCAATCTTTCAGCCGGAGCTTGTTCCTAATCCGTAGATTGTCATTAAGCACGATGACGAAATGCAACACGTCTAAATATCTGTACGGTCTTTATCATTCGAACAATGTTGCCAGAAATTTGAGAGAGGCGTGGACGCGCGACAGAGCGTGGCGAGCATGCGGAGCCGCTGGCAGCTGCTGATCTGTAAGTTCGCATGATTTATTTCAGATAGTTCGTGATACGTGTGTCATTATTCCGTCTATCAACAACTTCTAAATCGCAACTATGACAATAAAATGAAGTTTATAAAAATAGACCTTGCCCTGGTAACAACGCTCTCGGAAAGTTTATGTGGACTATTGTAGCCACCCGACGTCAGCGTTTGGCCCCATTGTGAAAATGAGGTGTCATTGAGTACGATGAGTGGCTTTCAGCTGTTAAATACTTATAATTTCTCAAGATATAGTCTGGATTCGGTTTAATGCACATGAGGTGCACATTTCTCGCCAAATATATCCCGGGCTATAGATACTTGACGTCTGACCATCATGCTGTATACAGGCTGTTCAAAGGCATGTCAGCGATCTAAAATAAAGAGGCTCACAACCGACTTTTATGGCACGCGTTTTTTTTTCTAGTTCAACAAAAAGCTTACCAGTCCGACATCCAAATCACGAAATGGTGCGGTAAAGCAGAAAACGTCGTGCAACGTTTTTCATCAAACTTTTTCCATGTGCAGCCTCGTGTAGGCTGTGCACGCGCAACACGTGCTGCAAACTGTGGCAGGTGAGCACGATAGTTGTACATGCCTGATTGGCTGTGTTTATCTCTCTTCCCTCTCCCATCTTTCATCTCCCCATCCTCCTCCCATGTGCAGGGTAGCAAACCGGCAGCCTATAGGCTGGTTAACCTCCCTGCCGTTCTTTTCCTGCTATTTTCCTTCCTTTGTGCACCGTACGTTTTTGCTGCGCGTGCGTGGACGGCGAACGAATGCGCTGTGGCTCGGCATGGTTCCTGTAGTCATCACGAAAGGCAAAGTATACAGTCCAGCACAAAGGTTCCCGGACCAGGCGAGCACGTGGCCAATAGCCTTTTCGCGGCACTTTCGCTACGTCTGCGGGGATTGACCCCACCGCAGCGCCCGCGAGCAGCATCGCTCCCACAATCTATGGCATGTCTGATAATCATATAGTGGTTTTGGGACGTTAAACCCCAAAAATCAATCAATCAATGCTATGAGAATAAAGATGTGACGGCATACGGCAGATGCATGCGCGTGAAATATGCGCACCAGCAATGCGCTACACGGCAGTAGAAAATCGAAAAGCCAGTCAATAACAAGAAGAGCAGTTTCTGCCTTAGCACTGTGGTCGACGGTAGATGGCGCACTGGTAGGTGGCGCGTACAGGCAGTTTGGCACGCGCTCATGTGGTTCGCAAACTTTTGTGATTGACTTCACCTGGCTTTAAGATGAAAATGGGCATGCATAATAACATGCAGGTTAAATTAAAGCACGAATTGTAGTGCGCGAACATCAGCCTACGTATGGAGCTATCCGAACGACTCCTTCGGACGCCACCAAGGTTTGTCGACAAGGCAGCGAAGCTAGTGCGCCGATTTGGAGACTTTCTAATACAATGAAAATTTCTGCCCATTACGTTACTCCCTAATGCTGAGCGTAAGAGATACCGCAGGCGTAATTTCATTTTGCAATATACTGAGGCAAATAATTTGAAAGCGACTCAAAAGTATGCGCACTACAACGAATAATCTTCGATTCTTCGTGCCCCACACGATTTAGGGTCGTCTCAGCGATGGCGCCTACCTTGTGTCTTGGCGGTGAGCCCCTCTGAGGCTGTGTTCCAATTTTTAGACAGCACGTAGACAGTCTACGCAGACTGTTTAGAAGACAGCACCGAGCCCGTGCTGTCGGAAAATGGGAACACGTCTGAACGGCTTTTACGCGACGATGCGCCACCTCGCGTCGAGAATAAAAAGCTAAAATAAACAAACGTAACAGTTCTAGTTTCTGGCTTATCTTGTGTTGAAATCAAAAATAAATAAACGTTACTCGCATTGAGCGTCTGGGGAAGCGTCTGCTTGTGTGCAGACGGCCATTCTGGCGAGATTGATCTATCTGAGCGATCCACTGAGCCGCCATATTGATTAGACAGCAAAGTAGCCTGCATCGTATTTGTCTACGATGCGGTATTCTCGGAGCTGTCTATTTTGCCGGCTACGTGAGAATTGGAATGGGAATTAAGATGGCCGCCGTCAATTTAGCTGTCTATTTAGCCGTCTACGGTGAGTATTGGAACACACCCCGAATCGCAGCGCCGGCACCGCTGAGACACCTTTGCTCGTCCAGCGCGTTTACCCTCTGAGGCAGGCCAAGTGCTTCCATCGGTGTTGTCACTGAGAAGCATGCATCCAGGGACCAGCATCGCAGAGCCAACGCGCTTGCACGTGAATTCGTAGTCGTGAACAACTTGAGCAGCCCTTGTGCAGGGCATAGTGTAATACAGCCGTCATCTTTGTAAAAGGGAACATGCCAGAGCGCCCCAGATTGCCTCGAAGACCGTATGCGACGTGGAGCCGCGGCGAGATGTAAAACTGAAAGTAAAAGCGATGCCATTCTTTCTATACTGCCTTTGCTCCGCTTGTCCCAAGTTGATACGGGCTTCCGTTGTGCTACCGATGTGGTAAATTGATTGTTGCTATCGCTTTCCATGGTGCGATAGCAACAATCATCACCTAAAACGATTCTTACTTGCTGAAATTTGTAAGCAAGAAATAGATATCAACTAGGAAAGCGTGGAAAACAGATACCCGTGTACATGACAGGTTCGTTTCACCAGCAACTATACGCCATGGTGGCGCAGTCTTGTTCAGATTGATACGCCTCACTTAAGATTGTGTGAAACGTGAAAGAAAAGGCAATTTGTATGTCGTTGTTGACTTGTGTGTCTAGAACGAAAAAAAAAACATTAGGAATTTTTTATTACATATAATGATTACTGCAGATTGTACATGCCAAAACACCGACATGATTGTGAGGCATGACTTTGTGGAGGGATCCGGACACACCGCCACTCTGAAACTCTTTAACGCGCAATAACATCTCGCAGTAGTTAGAATTTCGCTTCCATCGATATGCGGATGACTTGGATAAGGTCGAACCAGCGACTATCGGGCTGGCAGCCGATCCACGCGTGACCACTGGGCCACCGTGGTCGAACACCAGCAAAGCGTGACCATGTGTTGGTTGCCCGATTTCTCAGGCTCAAGAATCCCGTCAAGGTATACAGTTTAGCAGCTTTAAATTTCTCTCATTGCATCTTTACCGCTCTTCAATCACATTTACCTAATTGTTCGCGTTGACCATGACCATTGAATAAAAATATTAAAGGGACTCTAAAGAGTAGATAGAGCAAGGAGGAGGAAACTTTAAGCGGAAGGACAGGGAGGTTAGCCAGTTCTCAGACCGGCTGGCTGCCCTGTGCTGGGGGAAGGGGTGAGGGGAATAAAAGTTGATAAAAAGAAATGTAGCGAAGAGAGAGAGAGAAATTACTAAAAAAAATAGCGACAGAGGAAAGGCAACATCAGAGAGTATAAGACACTAAAGTCTGAGAGTAGAACAATTTTTCTCGTATTAGTAAAATCACAGTTTCATGATCACGAAAACTCCCACTCTTATTGCTACATCACGCTTAGTAAGCAAGAAAACGCGCGAGAAGAAAAAGTGGGTGACGACGCCAGTTTGAGAGACCCGCACCAAACACCGTGACATAAGGCATCTACTGGGTCCTACGCAACTTCCAATCGATACAAATGAATAACATCGTCATCTGTGGGTGCCATAGGCTTAGCATGCAAAGTTTCAGAAAATTTCATTGAGAAAATGCCACGAAAAAAACCCAAAATACATTTTGAAATTTCTGACGACACGCGCGGAGTTTTTGGCGCGAAATTTAAAAATGAAGCTTCAACCGTAATTTTATCCGTATTAATGAAGTTATGATAGTGACACATGTGACGTTAGAATTTTCAGGGTGCAGTTTGTGAAAGTAAACTAAGTCGTTGTTCCTCTCTGGTGTCCCTTTAAGCCTGTCTTTTTGTCTTTTTGACCAACGCTGTTGAGAAATGATGCCCAAACTACTGAAAGCAAAGCTGAGTGGTGCATCGCGATGACGTAAAGTCTGTCAAAGGTACATAGTTGTGACGTAAGCGTGTTAGCTTATTCGTGATGGTGCAAGTGGTTGCGCAGTGTTGATGTTATTGAAACAAAGGTTTTGAAGTTCCCGCTAACGCAAACTATGCAGCCTTAGCCGAGAATCTACAATGCAGTATTCAAGTAGTGGCACGCTTAAACACAGAGGCCGCGGCGAATGAACACCAACCTGTGCTTGCGCAGTAAAGTTACACAAAAAAGCTAAATATACATGCAATCCAGCGATGAATAAAATAAAAATAATAGAAGACAAAGTGACTAATAAGCGGCCATTAAACGCAGGCGAGGCTGACATATCACAATGCGCGCTGTAAGCGACTACCGCAGCCAAAAGCAGGGACGTACCGACTTTGCCAACACCGCCCTGCTCATGCCGTTCATTCATCGGCAAGCAAAATGTTGACGGCGCATTCTTTTTATCGCCCGTTTCACGCCCCACGTGTGGCGACGTTCGTCGGAACGAAGCAACAGCAAGTTCCGTTGCCGAGGAACAGCCTGTCTCGAAGCAGCATCTTAACCAAGAAATAACAACTTATGTGAGACGCTAGAAAAACAGCGTTGGGACGAGATTTGCAACAAGGTGGATGGTCAGATGAAATTGGGGGAAAATGGAACCTCCTCAACACCTGCTGCAGGAGACCAAATCTAAATCCAACCAGACGCGCTTGGTAGACCGAATACTGCACTCAGAAAGGAAGGTTAAATCGGACACGGAATAACGAAGTGTCTGGCACAGAGATACCTCCCTTTGGACACAACCCGCCTCCTTCTGGCT